>LR750950.1:62977-107977 GCA_902729485.2 Mus minutoides | reverse complement strand
TTCCAGGAAAATTGAAAATTATGGATGCCAAACCAGACAAGTACCATGCCAACCTCAATGGGAATGGAGGGAAATCCCACAGAATCTCATCCCTAGAGGAAAGTGTATGGACAATTAATGACCACTGTGATAGAGAGAAATAGTTTTTTTTTTGTTTGTTTGTTTGTTTGTTTTTGTTTTTCGAGACAGGGTCTCTCTGTGTAGCCCTGGCTGTCCTGGAACTTACTTTGTAGACCAGGCTGGCCTTGAACTCAGAAATCCGCCTGCCTCTGCCTCCCTAGTGCTGGGATTAAAGGCGTGCGCCACCACGCCCGGCTTGAGAAATAGTTTTAACAATGGATGAGCTCCATAATTACATTTTCAATACTAGGTGGTGTGAATTAAAAACACACATATATATATATGAGAATATTAAATGGTCCCAACAATTTGTAAACTTTATATTTTATTGTGTGTGTGTGTGTTTATGTGTGCATGTATGTGTTTATGTGTGCATGTTTATATGTATGTATGTACCTATGTCTGTGTACATATGTATTGTTGTGTGTACATATGTACAACAAAAATACTCAAAGAAAAAGAATTCATGGATTTGAGAAGAAATGTGAAAACATCTTAAAGTTTGAGGGAAGGAAAGGACGTTAACACAGCACACATGCGCGATAGAGAAATAGAGAATTAAAAAAAAAAAACACATTGCTAATTCTTCAGATATAACTTAACCACATGAAAATGACAACAAAAATTTCCATCACAACAGGGAATGAAAAATCTCTGACTGAGTATTCTGAAAATCAGAAGGGTATAAATGATCAATCAGAGCAATGTTCCATTGTTAGTAATCAGGAGATTCATTTTGTCAGTGCTATTTAATAATTTTATTTAAAAAAAACAAACCTTTGTATTATTCAGTCAAAACATGTTAAATCCATATCATTACTTTGACAGGATGTTTGAAATTTATGAAATAGGGCCAATGAGATATCTTCTTATGTAAGTGTACTTTTTGCCTAACTACCTTACTACCTGTGTCTCCCACCTAGAACCTGTGTGAATGAAAGTAGAAAGAGATAACCAACTCATGGAAGCTGTTCTCTGGACTTTACACATGACCATGCTGATTATCAAATAATCACACATGTGAACATTCTCCTAATTTATCAGAATAGCTACAGAAAGCATGGTGAACACAAAGTAGCCCTGTAAGATTAGATGCCTCTGTTTCTTTTTTAAATGCAATTACATCAGTAACTCATTATATACCGTATCCTTTAATCCTTTATTACTATACTGGTTTTTATTTATTTTCTAAATATCACCTGTAGGATTCTGAGGTATTTATTTTCCTCTGAAGAAAGGTTACCTCTTTCTCTACATATGCACATAATTATATTTGACCCCAAGACAAAATTCATTTAGCACTATATGTGTCATCTGTCTGGGTCTTCTAACAGGATAGCAACCGATTGTATCCATAATAAACCGATTTTACAATTGAATCACAGATGCTAAATCAAGAATTGGAATTAGCAGGCTTATTTAATAATGTAGCTCAAAGATACTATTAAAGAAAACATCCTTCACTTCTGAAAAAAAATCATATTTTGTATAGACATCTTGTGTTCCAACGATAAATTTCATATGTTCATTATACAACAGTTGGAAGTATAGGCATTGTTGCTCTTGAATACAGGCTCCTGGCCAAAAATCCAGCACTTGCACATTGTAAGACCTTAAGAAAGTTACTAACATCTATAGTACTTAACTCTCTTCCTGTCTTTGTGGTATTACCTATATTACAATGGTCTATAGGGCTGAGCGATACCTCTGTCAGTAAAGTTATTGATGAGTAAATGTGAGAACCATTGCTTGATCCCCAGAACCCATGTATCAAGACAAAGAGGGGTGATACACACTGGGTTCACTCAAATTAGGGTCATTATGAGAATGGGATTCTTGGGCAATGTCTATTCAATGTGCTTGATGGTGCCTGAGGAACAATATGATTCAAATTCCTTCATAAATTCTACTTTCACGTCTCAAATTATTTTTAATTTTTTAGTCAAACACTTGCCTTTCTATTAAGTCATGTATTTGTATCTTTAAATTCCTTGAAGATATTCATTATTGTTATTTTGGTATCTTGTATAATACTTCATACAAATTGCTTTCTCAATGTTTATTACAATATGGCTACTGGTTTCTGGAGTTAACATATTTTTTTAAAATATTTATGATTGTGGGATTTATTTTATTTTATTTTATTTTTTTACAGTTTAGTCATTACCCGCTTCTGTTCCACCCTCTCACAGTTCCTCATATTATTTCTCAGGTCTCTGGTACATTCTGAAGGGTCCTCCCTACTTCCAACCTCCAAGGTTGCCTATTTCCATTCATTCTGCTGGCCCTCAGGGTTTCTCTCCGGTTACCCCTTCAAGTACCTGAACATATTCCCCTTTTCCTCTCCTCCTCCCCTCTCACACCTGGGTCCCTCCTGCCCTCTGCTTTCTTTGATTGTGTTCTTCTCCCTCCTGTGTGGGATTGAAACACCTTCCTTTGGATCTTCAGCTTGTTAACCTTCCTGAGTTCTGTAGATTGTATCCTAGGTATTCAGTACCATTTTGGCTAACATCCACTTATTAGTGAGTATATTCAATGCATGTCATTTTGGGTCTGTGTTACCTCACTGAGTATGATGGCTTCCAGGTTCATCCATTTGCCTGCAAAGCTCATGATGTCCTTGTTCTTCATTATTATTATTATTAATTTTTATTATTATTAATCATTTTATTCATTTACATTTCAAATTATATGCCCTAACTTTTCCCTTCATGACTCCCCTATCCCATCCCCACATCCCCTTCCTTTTGCATCTATCAGGGTGCTCCTCCACCCACTCACTCACTCCTTCTCACTGCTCTAGCATCCCCCTATGCTGGGCATCAAGCCTCCTACTGATGTCAGATGGTCTTCATTCTTCTTGATTTCATGTGTTTTGCAAATTGTATCTTGGGTAATATAAGTTTCCGGGCTAATAGCCACTTATCAGTGAGTACATGTTATGTGAGTTCTTTTGTGATTGGGTTACTTCACTCAGGATGATACCCTCCAGATCCATCCATTTGTCTAGGAATTTCATAAATAGTTTGTTGTTTAGAACCTGGGAGCTCTGGGTAGTCAAGTTAGTTAATAACGTTCTTCCTATGGGATTGCAATCCCCTTCATCAACTTTAGACATTCCCCTAACTCTTCCATTGAAGTCCCTGGGCTCATTCTGCTGGCTGGCTATGAGTACCTTCATCTGTATTAGTCAGATGCTGGCAGAACCACTCAGGAAACAGTCATATGAGCTTCCTGTCAGCAAGCTCTTCTTGGCATCAGCAATAGTGCTGGGGTTTGGTATGTGAAAATGGGATGGATCCCTAGGTGGCACAGTCTCTGGATATTCTTTCTTTCAGTGTCTGTTCCATTTTTTGTCACTATCTTTCCTTTGGACAGGAACATTTTTGGCTGAAAAATTTTGAGATGGGTGGTGGTCCATCCATCAACTGGGTGTCGTGCCTATCAACTGGAGGTGTTCTCTACAGGTTCTATTTTCCCTGGGATGGGTATTTTGTTTTAAGTCATCATTGTTGGGTCCTGGGAACCTCTCTTTTCCCTGGATTCTGGGACTTTCTAGTGGCTACTACCAGTTTCCTATCGCCCCACTGCTACATATTTCTATTCAGTTTCCTGACCCTCTCTATTATCTCCTGTCAATTCCCATATCTGATCCTTCCCCACCCCTTTATTCCTCTCTCTCCTCTCACTCTCCCAGGTCCATTCTTCCCTCTACCTCCTGTGATAATTTTGTTCCTTCTTCTATATAGGATTGAAGCACCCACAGTTCAGTCTTTCTTCTTTATACTTCCATATGTTTTGTGGGTTGTTGTCAGGAGCCATAGCTAATAACTATCAGGTGATCTTCCTGAGATGTCTTGACTCAGATTATTATATAATCTATGACAGGTTTGCCCTTATTGGTCAAGGCCGTAAGACAATTCATTTTAGGAAAGATTCCAGCTATTTATACACTCTTTCTGTTATTATTAAACATAAATAACAATCAGTAAGTAATAGCACACCCCTTTGGGACAGATCTCTGCAGATCCACAAAGATGTACTCTCTTGTAGTGATGCTATACAGAAAAATAGATGAATCCTTAAGTCTTAATGATGATCTTATAAGAATTCCTAAAATTATATCTGTGATTATAATTTTATAGTGGGATTGCTATTAGGTCCTTTTCTGATAGTCAAAACTGCAATGAGAACTTTGCCAGACTTCCAAGTGTCACCAGTTAATTGCTTTTAGATAGTAATGAAACTTTCTCCTACTCAGAGCATATTCCAAGAGGTTGTAAAAGAGTTAACCAAAGGTCATAAAAAGGGAATTAATGATTTATTATAAATTCTAGGACAGAATATAAAATACTAACTATGTTTACCTATACAAAACTTCACTGATAACTTAGTTATGGTTCTAACCTTCAGTGAACCTGTTGAGCTGTGAGAGGTGATGGATGTTTAGCCTGGTAATTACTCCTAGTGGATATTCTCTGTTGTAAACTTCTATTACAATTTATTATTCGATTTTCTGTGTGATCTTGTGAACTTTTTAACATGTGATCATGTATTACAAAAGATGTATAAGTACTGAGGACAAAGAGATGGGAAGAAGATAGAGAAGATATTCTTCCCGTACTAGAATTTTTTGCTTTTCCCTGCTTAGAGAAGAATATTTTCCCTTTCCCCACTTAGAAGAATTTTCCCATTTCTCAATTGGGATTTTTCTGCCCCCCCCCCCNTGTTCTTCTTCTTGTTCTTCTTCTTCTTGTTCTTCTTCTTCTTGTTCTTGTTCTTCTTGTTCTTCTTCTTCTTCTTCTTCTTCTTCTTCTTCTTCTTCTTCTTCTTCTTCTTCTTCTTCTTCTTCTCCTCCTCCTCCTCCTCCTCCTCCCCCCCTGCTCTTCCTCCTCCTCATAGTTCTTTTTTATATTGGATTTTTAAATTTACATTCAAATGTTATCCCCTTCCCCACCCACCCCCAGAAAAACACCTTATCCCATTTCTTCTCCCCCTACTTCTATGAGGGTGTCCCCCACTTGCCCACCTACTCCCTTCTCCCCTCCCTAGCCTTCCCATACATTGGGGAATTGAGCATTCTTAGAAGGGGGAACAAAATACTCCTGGGAGGAAATATGGAGACAAAGTGTGGAACAGAATAAAAAAAAGGGGGGGGGCATCCAGAGTCTGCCCCACCTGGGGATCTAGCTCATACAGTACCAAATCCAGGCACTATTGTAAATGCTAAGAAGTGCTTGCTGACAGGAGTCTGATATAGCTATCTCCTGAGAGGCTCTGTCACAACCTAACAAATACAGAGGTGGATGCTCTCAGCCGACCAACAATTGAACCAACCAGAACCCCCAGAGACCCCAGGTACTAGACCACCAACCAAAGAGCAACCCAATGAGAGGAGAGGCCCTTGGTCCTGTGAAGGCATAGGAAACATTTTACAACTTACTAGTAAACACTATAATCACTTTTGTCAGTGTCCTTTTTTTCTTCCTGTGACTTCAGACTATCAGGCTGAAGTTAGACCTGAGCAGTTCCTGCTAAGATAGTACAAAGGCTGTTTACTTAACACTTTGCTGTTTTTTAGGAAGAGGTGCAAAGTGTCAGAAACTGCAGTTTTTGGGCCTCAGAGCATCATGGAAGGTGGCTCAACTACAGTAGCAAGGTAACTTAGACTTAGATAAGTAAACCTTTTGTTATTATATGGCTATCATAAATATCTCTTTAGAAAAGTCTTAGCCCCGTATCTCATAAGACCAAGTCTTATCCTCCGCCAATGCTCTGTTCCTTCAGCTGCATCAAGAAGAACCAGCAACAAGAACAAAGATGCTCACTGGGCCAGCTCCCCAGCAGGTTGTTTCTTGGTTATCCCAAGCTTCTGGCCTAATATACACTTCTCAGCGAATACATACTATGGGTGTGTTTTTTTGTCTATGTTACCTCTCTCAGGATGGTATTTTCTATTTTTATCCATTTGCCTTAGAATTTCAAGAAGTCACTGTTTTTAATAGTTGAGAAGTACCCCATTGTTTAATTATACCACATTTTCTGTGCCCTTTCTTCAATTGAGGGACATCTGGGTTGTTTTCAGCTTCTGGCTATTACAAGAAATGCTGCTATTAACATAGTGGAGCATGTGTCCTTGTTATTTGTTGGAGCATCTTTTGGGTATATGCTCAGTATTGGTATAGCTGGGTTTTCAGGTAGAACTATGTCAAATTATCTGAGGAACCACCAGATTTATTTCCAAAGTGGTTTTATAGTTTGCAGTCCCAGCTGAGGGCCTTCATAAAGAAATTGGAGAGATAATACACTAGCAGCTTAAAAGCACATCTGAAAGCTCTAGAACAAAAAGAAGCAAATGCACCCAAGAGGAGTAGATGGCAGGAAATAATCAAAATCGGGGCTGAATTCAACCAAGATGAAATGAAGAGAATTATGCAAAGAATCAACAAAACTAAGAGATGTGCTTTTCAATTGGGTAAATGAACCACACTTTCTGTTTCCATTCTTCTGTTGAGGGATATCAGGGTTCTTTCCAGTATCTAGCTATCATAGATAAGGCTTCTATGAATATAGTGGAGCATTTGCCACTGTTGTATGGTGTGCAATCTTTTGGATATATGCACCCAAAGCTTGATCTTCAGGTAGATCTGCTTCAAATTTTCTGAGGAACCTCCAGATAGATTTCCAGAGTGGTTGTACTAGTTTGCAATCTAACCAGCAATGGAGGAGTTTTCCCCTTTCTCCACATCTTCTGCAGCATCTGCTATCACCTGAGTTTTTAATCTTAGCTAATCTAAGGTGGAATCTCAGAGCCATTTTGACTTGTATTTCCCTGATGACTAAGGACTTTGAACATTTCTCTAAGTACTTCTAGGCCATTCAAGAGTCCTCTGTTGTGAAATATCTCTTTAATTGTATACCCCATATTTATTGGGTTGTTTAGTTTTTGGAGGTTAGCTTCTTTAGTACTTTATGTATTTTGAATATTATCCCTCCATTGAATGTGGAGTTAGTGAAGATTTTTCCCCAATCTTTAGTTTGCCAATTTTTCCTATTGACTACATCCTTTGTTTCACAGAAACTTTTTAGTTTCATGAAGTCTCTTTTATCAATTCCTGATCTTAGAATCTGAGCCACTGAACTACAAGTCTCAAGAAAAAAAAAAATCAAAGAATACTTCAGAAAACAGAGAGATATCCAGTCTCATGGGTTGGTAGGATTAACAGTAAAAAATAGCCATCTTACGACAAACAATCTACCAATTCAATGCAATCCCCATCAAAATTCCAACACAATTCTTCAAAGACCTGAAAAGAAACTCTGAATTTCATATGGAAAAACAAATGACCAACTATAGCAAAAACAATTCGTAAAAATAAAAGAACTTCTGGTAGAGTCACTTCAGGTTTAGAGGATACTTGGTCGTGGTTGATAATCTTTTGGATCAATGTCTTTATTCTGTTAAGCATATTTTATTATGAGTCGATCATCCCATCAGGAGTAAGCACAGCCTCCTCTCCCACTGATGACAGACAAAATGGTTTAGTTTGGGGAAAGTGATCCAAAGGCAGTCAACAGTTTAATCTTTTACTGCGTTTTACTCCAAGGCAGTGTCTTTTGATTCTTGACCTATTTAGTCACTTCATGTCTTTGATATGCCATTTTCCAGTGTTGATATTTAATGTATTATTGAAATATGTGTGTTAATTGTAATCATTGTGTTATTGATACTGAGTGGTTCCGTATTCTCAGTTGTAATTTGTGTTTCAATAATTAGGATTTCAGATTTCTTTCCACAGTCTTCCTTGCTTCACCACTAACATTGCTTCCTGAAAACCATTTTGCATTCTTTTTTCTAACATCTGTATTATCTATACTAGAATGCAAGTTTCAGAGGTGTTTGTTATTCAACTGTACTCTCATTTACAAAAACATATTAGCTTAAAATCAATAAACAGATGACTCCTTTTATTAAAGACTTTTATGAAACATTAGAAAATGGTGGCGCACGCCTTTAATCCCAGCACTCGGGAGGTAGAGGCAGGCGGATTTCTGAGTTCGAGGCCAGCCTGGTCTACAAAGTGAGTTCCAGGACAGCCAGGGCTACACAGAGAAACCCTGTCTCGAAAAACAAACAAACAAAAAAACAAAACAAAACAACAACAACAACAAAAAAAACCAACCAGAAAATAAGTTCCTAAAGCCATTCTGATGGACTGAGGTTTTAGTATATATGCACTTAAATTATTTTGCTTGCATTTTCTCTTTTCTTTGGTGGTAGTGGTGGTAATGGTGGTGGTGGTGGTGGTGGTGGTGGTGGTGGTGTGTGTGTGTTTGTGTATTGTTGCATATTGGGGTATAATCATGATGAAAATTACTTTTGATTAAAATAAGCTACTTGACTTCTGTGTTTTAGAAAAACTCTCAAAGAACTATATTTCTTATCTGTCAGACTGAAATATGTGGTTGTGTGGTGGATGTTCTTTTCACTGCTGTTCGATGATATTATGGAGAAAATAGCTGATTACAAAGAAAGGCTTGCATTTTTTTTTCTTTTACACTACGTGAGCACGGATTTTTCATTTCATACATCATTACAACTTTCTCCAATGATTGGGCACCAATTTCCTCTCACTCCATAATAAGTTACCTGCATACAAACTCAGCATCAAGGCCAAGCTGTAGCAACCTCAACATACTATCTGTGAAACCTTGTAATTTCCAGTGTTCCTGCCAAAACCATTTTGTTATGCATCCTATCATATGAGCTTGTTACTATATACTACTAGACTGTGACAAAACTGTTTCAAAAATGTCAAGCATAATGAATAAGAAAAAACAAAACAAAACAAAACAGGAATTGTGAATTTCACTTCTATATGAGGGAATCACCAATCATGGAGAATTTGAGCAAAGAGTAGATGAAAAACAGAAATCTGAAAATAATACTCCAAAAGTGGCATTTTATGGAAATATCCTGAATGAATGAATGGATGTGATAGCACTGGGGAAAGCTAGAGATTAGGTAGGTTTTGTAGAATTTAAAAATATTATTTCATTGAGTTCTCAACCCATCCAACATGATGTTATCCTTACAAATATCTTACCATTCTCAAGGACTCACTACCTTTTAATGAACTGTAGTATCTGTAGGATCCCTCAAGAAAGTATCTTTCAACCTGTGGGTCATTATGCCTTTAGCAAACCCCTATCTCCCAAACATTTACATTATTACTCATAATGTTAGCAAAATAGAGTCGTGAAGTACCAATGGAAATAATTTATGATTGGGAATCACCACAACATGAGGAACTCTATTAAAGGGTTTCAACATTAAGGAGAACCACTGCTTGGGATGGCAGACAACATTTGGTTTGTAAACACTATTAATTAAAGAGAGAGAGTCCGAAAGGAATTGTTTCTATATTAGAAAGTTAGTTTCCCTGACATACTAATGTTTTGCATGGAACATAGAAACTGTACATACTTGTAAGATGAATAAATACATGCTTGCTTGTATCATCACTGTATCATTTTATTTTCAATTACATAATGGACAATAGCAAAAATCTATGCTTTATATAGGCTGTGCAAATGTATGACTTGAGAAGCACACATCTGGTCTTCTTCTTTTAATTTTATGTATTTTTAAAATTTAGATACTTTTTACAGCCCATAGGCTATGCGTGTAATGGATTGTGCTATAATAGTGCTTGTGTTTAATCACTGTCCATGATAATAAATGAAGACAGAAAACAATACAGTTTCTGACAAAATATGTACTAGGTAAATAAATGGACTAAAGTATAAAGGTATTGATACATGTTGAAATATAATTAGCCTGCCATATTAAAGTGAAAATAAAAGATTAGTATCCCTTTTATGTCTCTGTGTTTGAATCATTTCCTGTAAAACGCATAAGTCAATACCGATACATCCTTGCCAAGTGGTGTGGGAAAAGCGCCCTTTTAAGTTTATTATTTAAAAGTAATTTATGAGCAATACAAAACTAAATTGTAACAATTCTTTGTATATATTTAATTATATGTTTACTGAGTACTTTTTTTTTAATTCAAAGGGAAATTTACATGAGCAGATACTGCCTTTGTTTTAGCTTCTCAATTTTGTGAAAAATAGCTGAAGGAAACAGTTTAAAGAGAGCAAAGATGCAAATTGCTCTTGGTTTCTGAAGCTTTTGTGCAGTGGTTTCAACCTGTAATTGTAGACCCTAAAATGGTTGAAGTGACCCTTCCATAGAAGTAACACAAGACTATTGGAAAACATATACTTAGTGTCTGAGTCAAGGTATCTGGTGACAACTATAGCTGCCAGGAAGAGAAAAGAAGAGAATGAGAAAAAGAGAGGGAGGGGAGGTCAGATGAAGGGGGAGGGAGGAGAGAGACAGAGAAACACAGAGATGCAGAGACAGAGAACTAGAAAGAGATTAAGCAAGGATAGAGATTCTTAGAAAATATTTCCTCTCTAAGTACAGTATTTTCAAGTTCCAAGTTCCACCCTTTCTTTAAATTTCAGATTTTTGTTTAGTGATTTATATATTTCCATTGTGTAAATGTAGCATTCTATGCATGTATGTATGTATGTATGTATGTATGTATGTATGTATCCATCTGCCTATCTACCTATCTATCTATTGGCCTATAAATTTGTCTGATAATGGGTCCCAAGATTTTTCCACTTCCTAGTGTTGTGCATTCTTAGTTTCTGTATTTAAACTTTAAGATTACAACTTAAAGGATGCTAAGTTCACTGTTAAGGTTCATTCCAAAGTAAAAATTCAAGCTACCATGAATAACATTTTCTGCAAATTTCTTTCTCATAATAGAGCAGTTCCTGATATTTTATGATGAGTGTGTTTCCTGTAACTATACTGAAATTATTTATCATCTCTAAGAATGTGTGTGTGCATCTGTGTGTGTGTGTGTGTGTGTGTGTGTGTGTGTTCAGGTCTGATATGCATAGAATACTTGTTAACAAATAGCATACCTTTTCTTTTCATGTTTTCCTTTCCGTTTCTCATTTAATTTTTCAGAAATTCTTCATTTGTGTCTCTTGTGTTCAAGTATTGTATTTAATAGAAGTGAATAGAGTCTTATATTGTTTTCTCATATGCAGATCCTATACTCAGACATTTAGTTCTCTGTGTTTAATTTGGTATGAGTCTCACTAGCACCCAGAGAACAAGAATGTATTGTGAACAGTGAGGAGAGAACAACAGCCACAACAAATACATAAACAAAACACAACATGCTTGGATGGGTGAATTGAAAATTTAGAGGGAGCTTTAGGAGTAGAAATAGCAGGGATAGAGGATAGGAGATGGGAGAAGGGCCAGGAAGAGGGTCAACAAAAATTGAATTTGCATGGCAAAGTTACATGGAAATCTAGTATTCTCAAAATTTTCATCTTTTGTTTTTGAACTTAATGCTCAACATTTTATAAATGTTCTTATGTTTACATTTTATTGTCCATTTTCTGATCTTGTCTCATTCTAAAATTTTAACAGCATTTTGCTGAATAAATGAACTTAATTTTCATTCCCCATATTTTAATAACAAATAAAATATAAGTTAAATTTTACAATTATTGTATTATTTAAATATTTAATGTTTATGTGTATATTTATGAATAGGACCAGCTTGTTAATTTTAAGTAAAGAAGCTATTAGGTTAGTATTCTCTTATACTCACCATGAGCATTGATTTGCTTGCATATTTATTGGCATGTTTCATTTCTCAATAGTGATCAAAAGTTTGGCATACAAACTCAGCTATTTATCATAAACGACAGAAAACAGAGGGCCATAATGTGATTTGTCAACAACTACATTCAGATTTTGTTAATTCAAAGGCAAGGTTATATGTGTTTTGTTTTCTATATTCAGTGGATACAGTCTAACTTCACACATAATAGTAAAAATATCCTGTGTTGAAGTGGATGCTCACAGTCAGCTATTAGTTGGAACACAGGACTCCCAAGGTAGGAGCTAGAGAAAGTACCCAAGGAGCGGAAGGGGTCTTCAACCCTCTAGGTGGAAGAATAACATGAACTAACTAGTTCCCCCTGCGCTCATGTCTCTAGCTGCATATATGGAAGAAGGTGGCCTAGTTGGCCATCATTGGGAGGAGAGGCCCCTTGGTCATACAGACTCTATATGCCCCAGAACAGGGGAATGCCAGGGCCATTACGTGGGAGGGGGTGGGTAGGGGAGCAGGGCGGGGATGCGGGAGGGTAAGGGAAAATTTCTGGATAACATGTGAAATGTAAATGAAGAAAATATCTAATAAAGAGAAAAAAAANATGAATCTCAAGAAGAATGAAGTTCAAAATGTGGTCTCTTTGCCCCTTCCTAGAATTAAGAACAAAGCACACACTGAAGGAGTTACAGAGATCATGTGTGAAGCTGAATCAAAAGGATGGACCAACCAGTGACGGCGGCTGCCAGGGATCCTTCCCATAATCAGCCACCAAAATAAACACTATAGCATATGCCAGCAAGGTAATGCTGAAAGGGACCTGATATAGCTGTCTCATGGGAGGTTATACCAGTGCCTGGCAAACACGGAAGTGGATGCTCACAGTCAGCTATTAGTTGGAACACAGGACTCCCAAGGAAGGAGCTAGAGAAAGTACCCAAGGAGCTGAAGGGGTCTTCAACCCTCTAGGTGGAAGAATAACCATGAACTAACTAGTTCCCCCTGCGCTCATGTCTCTAGCTGTATATATGGAAGAAGATGGCCTAGTTGGCCATCATTGGGAGGAGAGGCCCCTTGGTCATACAGACTTTATATGCCCCAGTACAGGGGACCGGACCGCCAGGGCCATTATGTGGGAGGGGGTGGGTAGGGGAGCAGGGGGGGGGATGCGGGAGGGTAAGGGGAAATTTCTGGATAACATTTGAAATGTAAATGAAGAAAATATCTAATAAAGAGAAAAAAATTAAAAAAAAATATCTTGTGTTGAGCAATTTATATCTTATTGATATTAATAAACCTTCCTGGTATTGATTATTAGTGAATTTCAAACCTCAGCTATTCTCTGTACTTCTTGCTTTGTGTAGATTAGTGCTGAGTTTTTAATTCCTGGAGAGTGCCCCATCTGGTAAAATGTTTGAGATTTTATTACATTTTCCATTGAGCCTGTTTGTACTGTGTTCAGCTACTCCAGGTCATAAATAATTTGCACTTTGTACTCTGCAGACTTCCAGAATTCTTCCAGAAGTTTTACTGACTGGACACCTTGGTTTGTGATGGTTTACTTCTATTTAGGACAAAACTAAACATAAGAGGAAGGTGCTGGAGAGATTATCAATGGGTATGAGCATTTGCTGCACTACCACTGGACTAAATTCTGTTCTAAGGATCCACATCAGGTACTTTAAAACTACCTGCAAATATAGTTCCAGTGGATCCAACAACTTCTTCCACACTACAGTCATACATTCCACACACGAGTCATACACTCATACAAACCTGAACATATAAAATAAAACAACAAACCTTAAATCTAATTGGGAAATGAAAAGGTGGAAATTTCTGTAATAAATCTACAAAATTGTTCCCCAAAAGATGATCTTACATTTATTTATTTATTTATTTATTTATTTATTTATTTATTTATCTATTTATTCATTTATTTTTTTTTTATTTATTTTAAAAATTTTTTATTTTTTTATTTGGTTTTGAGACAGAGTTTCTCTGTGTATCTCTGACTGTATGTAGATGTGTGTGTGTGTGTGTGTGTGTGTGTGTGTGTGTTTGTATCCATATATATTTATTATGTAAGAGTTTTAAAGTAACATTATAGTATGATTTACTGTATAACATGTTCACACCTCCTTAGTATCATTTAACTGTCTTTTCTCTCTCTTCCTTTCCTTTTTTTGGGGGAGGGGGGAGTGTTTTGAGACAGGGTTTCTCTGTATAGCTCTGGCTGTCCTGGCACTCACTTTGTAGACCAGACTGGGCTCGAACTCAGAAATCTGCCTGCCTGTGCATCCAGAGTGCTGGGATTAAAGGCGTGCACCACCATGCCCGGCCTCTCTCTTCTTTTCAAATATCATCTTCACTCTCCAACTTAAGCACTCTTGCCTATTCATAGTTCAGTCTTACCCATCTACTTCCACATTCCCTTTACACGTCCCCCTTTTGCAGAAGTTACTCAGGACATGTACTCAGGTTTGAATACTTGGAGCAAGGAGCCTCCAATAACAAAATTCTGTATGCTTTGTAGTTTTTCAGGTAAAGATTGTAAGTGTTTTATAACTAGTATACTATTTTCTAGATCTATCCATTTACTGGCAAATTTCATGATTTCCTATTTTTCTTTATATCTAATTAGAATGCTATTGTGTATATGTATCTTGAGTTCATTATATATACTTGGGTTATAATACCTTAAATAAGTTTACATTTTCTAGCTATTTTGAATATGGTAGCATTGAATTTGGCTGAGCAAGTATCACTGTAATAGGATGACAAATTCTTTTCATATATGCCAGAATAATAGAAGGGGCTATATGGTAGACCTACTTTGAAGGTTTTTGAGAATTTTTCATGTGGATTCTCATGTTAGCTGTACCAGCTTGTAAATCCACCAATAAATGAGGGATTCCCTTTCCTAGGTTCTTTATTATTTCTTTGCATATACTGATCACTTATTCTGTTTTGTTGTGTAGCTGGACTAAGTCCTCTCCCACTCTGTAAGGTTTTGTCTTTATTTCACTGACTTGTTTCCTCTCATTTTTCAATTGTTGGTCTTAGTTTTTGAGTAAATTGGGTTTGATTTCAAAAAGACTTTTTGGTATCTAATGCTTGACATCTCACAGTTTTCCAGCAAACCAAATTAAGAAATGTTTTTCTAATCTGGGAAAACTTGTGCCCCATCTTTTTGATGTTGTTGTTTGTTTTGTTTTTGTTTTAATCAAGGCATTGTGGTTTAGTATGTAACTACATCTGTAAAAGTGAATAGGTTAAATTTCTCTCAATGTTGTAATAGCTGTGTATTGCAAATCAGATATAAAATTGTATTTCACTTGTCAGTCTTAGGCAAAATATATATTAGTTCATTTATAGAAACATTTAAAGTGATTCTAAGTACAAAGTAAGCATATAAAAATTTTAGCCTATTATTGAAATCAAACTTTCAAATTATAGTTTCTTCTTTTTAAACATAACTCTTTTTATTCCATATATTTTACATTTAATCTTATTAACCACAATTCTAGTTAGCCTTAGTTATCAGTAAATTCAATAATGACTAAAACACGATATTTTTAAAAAAATTGTATAACAAATATACTTGATATTTTTCTAAGCCATACCTCCAAATTTTTTATAAAAGTCATGGCTAAAGAACAAATAGATCTCTTCTATTCCTTACAAATTCTAACATCAGTTATTCAAAATGAGTTAAAGAGATCATTTATTCATGCAAAACAGTATATCTTAAAAGGTTAAACTCTTTCAGAACAAAACAAAAGTGTAATTTGCAATTATATTATATTTCAAAGAAATTTAAATGATTTTAGGATAGAATTTGGCTAGACATTTTACATTAATAATAGAAAAATGAAACAAAAATAGAAGGCAATAATTAATGGTATTTGCTTGATTTTGTATTGGGCATCTTGAACTTTTAAAGACAAATTTCTTTGATCTTTGATTTGTTCTTCCTTTAAGTACAAGAAAAACATGAATTAACAGATTATATGTCCGGACAACAGCTTTCATTTAATGTGTGCTTTTCTTTTTGTTTGTTTGTTTTTTGAGACAGGGTTTCTCTGTATAGCCCTAGCTATCCTGGAACTCTCTCTGTAGACCAGGCTGGTCTCGAACTTAGAAATGCACCTGCCTCTGCCTCCAGAGTGCTGGGATTAAAGGAGTGTACTACCACTGCCCAACATGTGTGTTTTTCATTAAAAGGGTTTATATAGGAGTGTGTAGGTGGCTCAGTGGTTAAAGTGCTTCTTTTGTAAGAATGAGGATCTGTGGTTGGATCTTTGGCAACTGTGTCCTGTCTGTGACTGTAACCTCAGCCCTGGAGGGTGGCAGTAAAAGGCAGACCCCAAGGGCTTGTTTGCCGACCGGTCAGCCTAAATACGAAAGTTTGGTTCAATGTGTTACCCTGTCTCCTCAATATATAATGAAGAGATCAAGTAAGACACACAGGTTCTACATGATCCTAGTTCTGCATAATGCACATAAAAACCCATCCTCTTATACTACAACCTCCATACATATTAAACATAAAAGATGGCAACAAATAATTATTTGATGGAATTCAGTTCTTGAAACTAAAAAAGAGGAGAGGAAGAAACCAAATTAAATATAGGCATTGGTGCCAAGCATTGAAATGGAAATAAAAGGTAATTTTATTAATTAAAATAAAAGTTATTTTCAGTAAGTTATATTATTAAGCATATACTTGTTTTATATATACATATATATAATTATATATATGCATATATAATATACATCTGCATTTAATATTTATAGGAGCTAAATTATAAAACAAATTTCAACTATAAGCCTTCAAGTAGTTATATCTTCTTATAAGGAAAAAGTCTTTCATAAAATAAATGAAAAAAGCTATATTTTGGCCATTAAACAGTATCAACTTTCCTTCAAAAATAATAGTGAGCCTAAATTTTTCTGCTACAATAGCCATAAAATGGTAATGAATTCCTACTGATTTTATAACAGTACAGAGAAAAATGGAAAAAGTAAAGAACCATTCATAATCCTTGGGAAATGAATTCTCATAGAAAATGAAAGTTTCTTGATATGAGTTATGAGATTAAAATATAAAGGAATCCAAGAAGTATTTTATTTCCTAAAATTCTCTGCTTCAAAACTTACAGATTTTTAAAGGAAAAAAATATAAAATAAAACATTGAGAATGTCTTCTAGAATTTTATAAATCAGAAAAAGAATGACAAACAGAAATGGATTTTTTAGAAACAATTATTTTTAACATCAGAAATACTTTATTGTATTTAATCCAATATATAGTGAATGTCTTTTTTATTATGGTAGTGGATCATATAATTAATAATATACTGAGAGCTTTACATTGAATTTCCTAATGCTGTTATATCTTTCGGTACAAGTGAATTTAAAACATATTCTATTATAATCAGATAATTCATACAAAATTGCTTTTTAAAAATATTTTTACATTACTGAAATATTCAAATATATTCTAAAGACTATATTAGCATAATTTCTGAAAGTCTTACATAGCTAACTTGAAATAACTTAAATATGGTATGTTGGAAAACTGATCATATCTTTTATCATGTCTTTTGAAGAAAAGTTAATAAAATTTGTATCATACCAATGTTCATGCAATTATCTTATTTGTCAGAAGGGAACATACATAAGGAAATTAGTTCACTTAAAGTAATTGGCCAGGAAATAAGTTTGAAGATTACTGACAGAATGTTGCCTCAAAATAGTGACACTCTCAATCCATAGATTTGACTCCACCCTTTGGAAAATTATAAAAGGATGCAGGATTTCAAGAGGTTATCATTGTGATTATTTACAGTATTGGTAAAAAAAAAAAAGTGCAGAACAAGTCGCTTATCTCAGGAATTTTCAAAGAAAATTATATGGTATGAGTTTATGTTAATTGGTGCTTGGTAAAAAAGGAAAGTTCTGGATGGAATGAACTGCATGTCCTCATTTGACCCTGTGCTTTTTTATATTGGCTTTTCCAAAAATTACTTTTGGGTCAAGAAAAGGAAATGGTGTCAAAAAATAGTATTAGTATCAGTAGTCTATTTTATATGCACTCTATCATTGAGCTGTCTGCTTGCTCCACACTTGCATCTGTACTTATCAAGTAAACTATATTATTATTTTTCACATGTACTTTACATCATATTTTATCCTATTCACTTTAAATCTTAGGCAACAGATTACGCAAACAAAAATGTCAACAACCAATCTGGCAGAGCATATTTGAAACAAGTTTGCTGGTTGTCTGTTAAGTGTACTTTTGATTTCAATCTATGGAGGTAAGAAGTCACACACAAACACACACACACACACACACACACACACACACACACACAAACATGTTAAGAGCAAATACTGCCTGTTCTAGTCATATAAAGATCTTTGTATTTTTGTGTTTGTTTTTGGTCCTCAGTGATAAAGATCCTGGCTACTTCTTCATAAGTTTTTCTGTTAAAGTTCCATTATGACTGTTAAAATTTATATAATATTAACTGAAATTTACCACCCTTGGTTGTATCAATAGGGAAATGAAAAAGCAGCTTATATTTCACAAATAATAACAATGTTTTGTCACAAAATTTCCATTGAATAAGTGTAAAATTTGTGCTTAATATTATCTGAAATTTGAATTAAATCACCAGTTTCTAATTGCATTATTCTACACCACAAAATAAAAACTATATAAATAAGATAATCTGTACTTTATCTTCTACTACTGCATAATGGTTTGTTTAAAAAATTCATTTGGGGTTTGTCTTTGTTAAGAAGTATTCTTATTTATTTAATGTACTCAGCATATATAAGTATAGAATGTTTTAGATGCAGTCTCCTGAGTTATTGGAGAATTTAGTAAAATACTTTCACTGTCACTGGGAACAAAAACAGATTACAGAATGTGCTAAGTTTCTTGCTTCTAATTCTCAATGTGCTGTGGTGGCGAGATGTGATTTGTATTCTGTGCCTTCAGAGTCTTTGTCCTTCCAGCTGAAGTAGGTGTGTGTATAAGTAAGCCAATGAACTCACTTTCTGACGTACAACATTAAATAGGCATTACTTATTTTTTGTGTTTCAGTGGAAAATGTGTACATTAATAAAATTGTATTAACAATAAAGACCCTATATCATTTTTGATAATCATTTTTAATTTTATATGTATCAAATTATGTTTAATTATATGTCAATAGAAGTATAAAACAATAACAAGCAGTCAGTAAGTATTGAAAGAGGGACTCTGTGTCACTGCTGATACACATGCCTATTCTGATAGTCATATAATATTCTATTGAAGATAAAACTTTAAAACTAGACCTGCTATATAATGTGAAGGCAACATGCTTCTTGCTGGGATATATTCAAATAAAATAAAATCAACATCCTAAGATATATCTGTGTATTTATGTTTACTGCCATACTCTCGACAATATTCAACCAAGTTTACATAGATGCCACAGCTCATTTCTAGAATGCAACTGCAGAGAAGGCCCCACTGCTTAGTTACTTACAGGACCTATCTTGAAAAAAAAAACCTACATGGTATAGAATAATACTATATAAATAATATGTATTTTGTTATTTGAATTCAATAACATTAAGGTTCTTTGTTCCTATATATTTCACAGTAAAATTTGCCTTAGCAAGTTGATGTAATTGGATTATTTCCCTGAAAAGTTCAATGATAGAAAGGGTATGATAAGCCACCAAATAATCAGCATTAGGCCACGAAATTTCATCATCAGAGAAAGCTACTGGAAATGAAGTCATTGACAGAATTGTTAGCTTCATAATATTTACTGGAACTTTCTCATTTTGTGTCTCTTATGGTGTACTATATATAGACAGCCTCATGACTTACATCACAGGAAAGCAAATGCTATACTTCAATAAGAAAGAATTGCCCAAATAAATGCAGTATCTTCTAAAAGCACCCTAGTTAATTAAATCTAATTATTTCTTATTGTTTTAGATGGAAAATATTTATATAAAAAATTTATGAGTATCTAAGCCATAGCTAGATAGCTCATAATTTACTTTGTAATTCATATATGAAAATATATTTAAAAGACACAAAATTCCTGGGATTTATTGGGTCATCATCTTCACTAGACCTAAGTCTTATATCTTTCTTCAATAACAAAAAAAGTATATATACAATACACAAACAGACAGAGCTAAGTTTCACAAATACATGCTCAACCATGTACCTGTTTCCTTAGGTAAATTTTTACCAAGTGTTAAAAGTCCATATTTTGGGTAACTCAAGCATTGGAGGATGTGATTAACGGGGGCTTTGCACTTTGACTTTCCAAACACAATGACTTTCTCCTCACAAATCTTCTCTTAAAGAAAAAGAGACCCCGACTTTGACCAAGATCTCATGGATAATACATTGGAAAGGTTGAAGGGAGGAAAGGGAAGAGAAAAATTATGTAATTTATTTTAATTTAAATATATGAAAAGTTTAAATATAATACACAAATATAATTCTATATCTCATTTTAATTTCTATAAGTAGGTTTACATAAATGGATTAGTTTTGCATGAATACTCGCAGATTACAATGCAAACTCGATAATTTTAAAAGTATATTTTAAGATAAATAAAGAAGTAAATGAAACTATGAATTTTAGTAGACATATTATACTTTAATTGTCATGATAACTATTGTTACTTATTATATTTTCTTGGAAAATGTAAAATGCTATTAGTAGTCAATTTCTTCCAGGATAACTAAGTTATTCACTTTGACATGTTTAAAAAGGAATTGGACTATATAAGTTGAGTCCTAAATTGAAATAAAATTCATTTTGATTTATGAGTAATAAGGCATGTGCAAATATACCAACATGCTCAGCAGACACACTCACTCATACAGTACCTTCTTCTCCTCTTAAAGAAATAGAAGCTCTGAATTTAAGAGCGAACATGTGGATAATACATTGGAAATTTTAAATGAAGAAAAGAGGAGAGAAAAATTAAATAATTCTGTTTTAATGTAAAGATATAAAAATTAAATATAATACATACATATAACTCTATAGCTCATTTTTGTAACTCTACTTTTCTTGATGACAAATTCTTAGAACCTGATAATTCCTAGGTCTGCAGTCTGTTCAGTCCCTCTGGATGACCTTACCCAGATGCAGTACCTTTAAATGTGGAAGCATGTGACAGAAACAAGAAGAACTGAAATCCTTTTTGTTGTTGTTGTTTATACATTTGTATAATCTGCATGAGATGTTTATGGGAAATAATTATTTCCTTAGCTTGCTAAATAAGGGTCCCATTTGAATTTATGAAAAAGCTTTGTACAGTAAGAATCAAGATGTCCATGTATGTGATAATTCACAACTTAATAAATCCAGTAACAACATAGAGATGATTTTATAAACACAAGTATACCATATTGCAATATGCTGCAGGAAAAGAAAATGAAAAATAATATTCTCTACTTTATCATCGGTCTTTGGAAAGCAAAGATAAAGTAAATAAAAATAAAAATGCATTGAAAGTCCCTAAACAGTATTGGTATATGTTTAGTAAACAACACACAAAGAGCTGAAGTTCAATTAATTGGCTACTGTAGATATGTCCTCATATACAAGTCATATATGAAAGTATGAGGTCACATTTGTTTCTTGCACCTCCCCAACTTCGGAGCATCACTCATACACATTTAATGTTTGAGCACCGAGTACTACTGATGAGATGCCACAGCGTCAGCTACAACATCATTGCTCAGTGTTGAAGCAGATAGGAGCAAGGCAAGGCAAGGGAAGGCAAGGCAATGGAACTGATCACTGTACATTGGATTATAACTTAAAAGTGTTCCTGAAATTATAATCTACATGAACACTAACTTGTTGTGAAAGCGAAGCAGGGACTCTCCTGCAATAATATCCAAAGCTAATTTTTTTAAACAATTTTTATTAGATATTTTCTTCATTCACTATTCAAATGCTATCCAAAAAGTCCCTTATACCCTCCCCCAAACCTGCTCTCCAACCCACCCGCTTCCTGGCCCTGTTATTCCCCTGTATACTAGTTTCATGGTCAATGGTAAAGTTTCCTATTTCATGTATGCTACAAACATTATCTTCCAGTTTCACTTAGGTACTCCATTCCTTTTATCTAATTTTCTAAAGGAAAAAAAATCTAACTTGATCTGGTACAAAACTGATCGAGTTTTGACAGAAAATTATGATTCTTGATTTAATTTTCAATATTTGCTACAAAATTTAGAATGGAGTTGAGTGCTTTCGAGTTTGTCTATTTCAAAATATCAACCTGAGTTTATTCTTAGAACGGGAATGTGGAAAAAGGCAGTGGTAAAACTAATGTGTCAGTCGATGGTTCAAGGAGGCTCAGCACTGTGTCAAAGGCATTATTACTGATGGATGTTTTCGTTCAGACTTCAATAATTCAGAGTAACTCCCTCCCTCAAAATAATTAAAACACTTTTTACTCTCTTGAGAATTTCATATGATATATTGTGAGCATATTTACTCCTCCACCCCTCCTAGCGCCATGCCCCCTTACATAGCCACCCATGTTTTGGTCTTCATTTTTTTGTGTATAAAATGCATAAACAGGCTGGAGAGCTGGCTTAGTAGTACTTGCTGCCAGATCATGAATACCGCATGTCATATATTTGTACCCATTTAACAAGCCATACTTTCTACAACATGCCTTTAATCCAAGTCAGATGAATTTAGCAACATCTTCTAGCATCAAAACATATACAAGTGCATGTACCTTCCCACATAAATGTACATGCATTCCCATATAGGCATAAGCATTACAAAAAAAAAAAAAACACCAATAAATGCATTGTATTAGTGATTTTTATTATTGTTATAAAAGCCATGACCAAAGAAAACTTGGGAAAAATACTTAATCTTACAGTTTATAGTCCATCATCCAGCCAAAACAGGGTAGGGAAATAAGGCCTTTAATCCCAGCACTTGGGAGGCAGACGCAAGCGAATTTCTGAGTTTGAGGCCAGCCTGGTCTACGGTGTGAGTTCCAGAATAGCTAGGCTATACAGAGAAACCCTGTCTTAAAAAACCAAAAACCAACCAACCAACCAACCAACCAAACAACCAAACAAACAAACAAACAAAAAACAAACAAACAAACAAACAAACCACTTCTCTAGGATGTTGTACTGAAAAACAGTTATCTACAAATTTTTCTTCAAGAAATTCTCTGCAAATATGGGTGCCATATTTTCACCCAAAAGTCACTGAAGCTTCAGGCTCCAGGGTGAAAGGCAACTGAATGAAGCTGTATATACATCTGGATATGATGGAGAATACAGAAGTTGAAATATCATGAGGGTTTCCTGTCTGATCTTCAAGATTTCAATCCTTGAAACCCACATTGTAGAAAGATAAACAATTACCAAAAGAAAGATGTTTCTGAAATCTACATGTGTACAATGGAAGCCTGCACACACACACACACACACACACACACACACACACACACACACACACACATTAAACAAATACATAAACTAACTTAAAAAAAAAAAGCCAGTCTGAGATGACGACAGAGCAGGACCCTGTAGCTCTCAAGAGTTCCCATGACCAGGAGCAAGCCAGGGACTAGAACCCTGTCTGGATTTAAAGGCCCCAGGTGGGAGTGAGTCTAAGAAAACAACCTTCTATGGAGCCACTGGGCCAGGCTGGATGACCATTAAGCAGGTGATGACCACCCGATAGGAGTCAAGAGGCCCAGACATGGAGCTAGCTTGAGAACACCAGTTGGCCACAATGCCGATCTTGTGGGCAGACCATGCCTGAGATGATCCCTACCTAGCACCATAATGCAAAAATGGGGCATTGTACTCCTGAGACCACTCCTAAGTCAAGCCAAAACACTCAGAGACTCTGGATGCCACCAAGAGGAGCAAGTAAGTGGTAGAGAAATTGAAGAAAAAGAGAAACAGAAAGATGTGGGAACAAAGAAGAGAAGCAACTTTGAGCACACTGAAGAACAACCTAATAACAATACAGTAGAACTTTTCTAAGATATATGAAAGCAATCTGAATAAGGTCTCCAAATAATGAGGAATAAGGAGTTCCAACTGACCATCTTCATGCAACCAAATTCTAGTACAGGTACTGGGTTATATCCAACTGAGGTGTTGGCCAAAAGGTCACAAATCCCAAAATAACCCAGGTAGTTATAACTCAGGACTCCCTGAGGTGGAACCCATATCCAATACTGCTTGAGTGGCCAGGACTGAGACTAGATAGCCCAGAGAAGTAATGTAAAACTTAAATCTACTGAGTGTTGTTGTGTTGTTGTTATTGTTGTTTTATAACAATAAATGATCCCTAATTGTGGGACTGTGAAAGGCAACCTGTTTTGGTTGAGCGAGGCTTGCTCTGGAGACCTGGTAGAAAACTCTACAGGGGACAGAATGCTCCCAGAGACAGGTGCCTGAAACCACAGAGCCCTTAAGGACATAATTCGGTGACTATCAGTCACTGAGACAAAGCCCCGATCTCCTGGAATTCTAGTTAGACTCCACACTCACAGTTACCTGACAATAGCCAGGTAATTATGCTCCTCTCACAGCTACCCTGCAACTGCAAGATAGCCCAGTCCACTATAAAAGGGACTGCTTGCCCCCCCCTCTCTCTCTCTTAAGTTCTCACCTCTCTCATTCTTATCTCTAGGTTTCCTTTCTCCCCTGCCTTTCCCCCTTCTCTCTACATGGTCATGGCTGACCCCTCTCTTTCTTTTACCTTCTCGCTTTCTTTCTGCCTTTCTACAATAAAGCTCTAAAACCATCAACTCTCTCTGCTCTTCAAGGACTACTCTATTTGAACTTCTGGATAGGCTTTCCCCTGAAGAACCGTGTCTAACCTCCCACAGGAAGGCCTTCCTGTGTGTGCTCTAGCTACAGACTGGACCAAGGACTCTGGCTTGGGAAGCACCCAGTGTTCCTTTGCCCACTGCTCCCTTCACCACCCACAGGGCCCCCACTTTGTTCTAAGATCTTCCTCAACATACAGCAGTTTCTGTGATGTCTGAGACTGAAAACCTGTTATCTCTGGCCTCTGTGAGGCCCAGAGACCTCAGACTGTCCCTGTCAATAAAAGGAGAAAAATAAAATTCATGTTTCTAAATAATTTACTAAGAATCTATGAATTCAATTAACTTTATATATGTATTTTATTAATATATTAAATTTGACTTTCTGTGTTCTTGATTATTTTTCTTAGTTTGATTATCACCATTGATTAAAAACACACTCAAATAATTGTGCTATTAATCATTATTTTTAATTATTCCTATTACTATCTCAGATAGCAATGTAATTATATTCTTTCACTCTGCCCTTTCCTCTCCAAAATTTTCCATACAGCCCTGGATGCTATCTTTCAAATTAATAGCATATTATTTACTAATTAGTGTTAAATACATAAATTTCTAAATATTTAGCTATAGATTACTCAGTTTGTATAGTGAAAAATGTACTTAGAAGTTAATAAACTTGGTCAAAAAGATGTAACAAAAGTCCCTGGGTTATGTGGAAAGTTTTCAAGAGTTCAAAAGAACATGAATGTAATAGGTTTTCTTAGATTAAGACAGATGCTTATGTAATTTTTCCTTGAAACACACACTCAGACATTTCCTTGTGCCCTCTGATTGCACTGGATAAGTCAAACAAATAAATTGATGCTTGTAAATTTTGTTTTAAACTTTATGAGAATCATATGCCATTGTTCGATATGGAGTTTATTGAGTTAAATAGTTGATATCTGTAATAGTGTTTGTAGTTATTTCTAAAACAAGTCATTGAAAACTTATACTGCATTTATTCTTTTAAGTGGCTAATGTCACACAAAAGAAAAATTAATTAAATATTATTAAAGGGAAATAAGAAAGTAATACATGAAAGGAAAAATCTATTAGAAGCTTTATCACTAGTTTTATTTCTATTTTACTCATTGATATATATGTATATGTATATATATATATATATATATATATATATATATATATATATATTAAATACTTTTTCTTTTGGAAGATATATTGTACTGTTCTGTGGATTATGGACCCACAGATGAAGCTAGCTGACAATTATTTCCTGTATCCCTGTACCCTGCTCTCAGGATTGTAAATGATGCCACTATTCAAGAAAGCAGTGATCCAGGCAGAGAATTTGTTACATGGATTTTGACTGACAAGGTATGAATTTTCAGTTAACATGGCACTTTTTCAGTGGTTATGTTTGAATATAACCCAGATGAGACAGTCATCTCCTGCTTCCATCTGCCACTATAACTCCAAATCACTAAATACACTATCTGCCGGCTTTGAAAGCCTCTGCAATGGAATAATGTGGACAGTGTCTCCCCTTTTGCAGTATCCATGGTGTAAGAATGAACTTAAAGAANTCCCAATGATGACCTACTAAGCCATCTTCTGTTACATATGGAGCTAGAGACATGGGTTCTGGGGGTTCTGGTTAGTTCATATTCTTGATCCTCTTCTAGGGTTGCAGACCCCTTCAGCTCCTGGGGTTCTATCTCTAGCTTCTCCATTGTGGGCCCTGTGTTCCCTCTTATAGATGATTATGAGCATCCACTTCTGTACAAGACAGCTATATCAGGGTCCCTTAAGTAGGCACTAGCTGTCCTATGCCATAGTGTCTGAATTTAATGACTGATTATGGGATGGATTCCCCGTGGTGGGGTAGTCTCTGTATGGTCCATCCTTTCATCTTAGCTCTAAACTTTGTGTCTGTAACTCCTTTCATGGGTATTTTGTTTCCTATTCACAGGAGATTCATTTTTATTCTTACTCTAGTTACTTCTTTACTATGTCCATTATTGCTTGAAGATACAGTGTTTCCCCTGGAAGGGATATGGAAGCCAAGGTGATAAGTGTAAAAGGAGAAACTGGTTTGCTCATCAACATAAAAGCTGGTGACCCAGTGCTTGCCAATATCCTGGAGATGTACAAGGAATAATCAAGGATACACCAGAATCAGGAGATTCTTTAGATCTTCAAGTTCATATAGAAGCTGGTTCATTTCTTTGTTTTAACTCTATATTTTTCATAATCCATAAGTTTACTTAGGTCAATGTTTTGTTGCCAATATTGTGATTCTTTTAGTAAATACTTGAATAAGATTAACATAGTGAACAATGGAAAAGATGGTAGTCATTGATTTGCTTAGAACACTTATTGATAATTAAGTGAGATTCATAATCACTTTATAATAATTAATAATGTATTGTTCTGCATATTACAACAAGAACAAATGTAGACAGCTTTCTGTGATTTTTCGTTTTGCAGTGGAAAATGTAACAAACACCAAATTAGTCCATACACCTTTTATGAGCACTTACAGTCAAATATATACCATACATTTTTAAACTGTCAGTTAAAATATTAGTTTCTAATTTCTAGGACAGAATCATAGTTTTCTCTTACTATTTTCTATGTTGTATGCTATTTTATTTTCTCACACTGAAAAGTACTGTTACAAAATACCCTAGGCTGAGTATATTATATATAAAAAAAAGAAATTTAATGCTGACATTTCTGTCAGCTGACTCCAAGACACTGTGACAACTAGAGGTCCATCTTATGGTTTGTAAATTGGTAGCCTTTGCCTTTGCCTTCATCCTGATATAGTGAAAAGACAAGGTAGCTCACTGGTGGCTCTTTTGTAAAAGTATTGCTGTCATTCTCAGAGACATAAAACACATAATCCAAATAATTCCCCAAGGCCATACCAACTAACAGCACAACACAGCACAGCACAGATTATCAATGTCTATGTCTCATATGTTCAGGTACCAGGTGTTCAAAATATATAACCCTGCTTTCATATTTCCAATGTCTATACTTTAGAAATATGCATTAATTATCATGAGTACCTTGTCTCTAATTTTCGCTTATTAAAACAACTTTATTTATTTTGTTTCTAGCTGTCAAGTCTTCACTCACATTTTAGGAGTGTATTTAGTATGTGATAAGGACTCAATAAATATATGACTTTATCTTTGCAAAATAATAAATGACTTCTTCAGCACTGACATGACCTTGTTAGATAAATTAAAACATAGTGGATATATATATATATATATATATATATATATATATATATATATATATATCACTATTATAATATCAATACAACTAAGATAAATATTAGCACATGGTGCTATTGAAGAAAACTGACATTTCTACTCTTCGTTGGTAGATGTCAGGAAATTCTGATTAGAAGATTTGTTGTCATGCACCTTCCACCAAAGCCCCTGGCCCTCTATCATTCTCTATAGCCTGGGTTGGCTGCATACTCACAGTAATACTCTTGTCTTACCTGTGAGTTTAGGTTTAGAAGCACTAACCACTGGACATCTTGAGAAGTCTCTCTTGAATTTATTCAGCCTTTTCCAGCTTGCTTTCAACCATGGACTCCAATATTAATACAGAAATATATTCACCTGATGTTTTTAAACAACTCTCTTAAGTCTCATCCCAGAAACATAATTTATGTTTAAAATAACATCTCTTCCATAGTGATAAAAGCAATGCATGGTGGTACAGGCCTTTAATCCCAGCACTCAGGAGGCAGAGACCGGCGGATTTCTGAGTTTGAGGTTAGCCTGGTCTACAAAGTTAGCTCCAGGACAGCCAGGGTTATATAGAGAAGCCCTGTCTTGGAAAAACAAAAACAAAAACAAAAAAAGCAATGGTAGAAACACTGATCTTTAGTAAAAGTAAAGAAATGAATGAATAGGAGGCAATTCCTATATGTATTTTTATTTCTTCTCTGAAAAAAAAACATAGTGAAGTTAATCTTGGACATGAAAACAAGGACAGGTAAGGGGTGAACTAGTCCAAGCTAAGATTTATAGTTTCATCATTAAAATTCAATAGCCTGTAAACTAAGTAAAAAATATTGCAACATAAAACAGTTTGAATTTCATGACTGTTCATAGAAGAGAGTTTATTAAATAACTATTTCAGTATCATGTGCCTCTCTATTAGAAATTCATCAGAGACACTCAAGAGGAACCAAAATCACAGCAAAATATTACCACTGTTATTGATTGCTCAAACATATTAATTTGAAATGAATATCTCTATGACTGAAGACACCTCTAATTTTGTTTACAAGACAGAGATATTTATTTCAAACTGGACACATAACTATCTCCATGGTAGAGAGTTTCCATAATGTTCGAAGATTGCAATAAAGATTTTGAGGCGAAAAAAATCTATCAGTAGTCTCATCCAGTATTTGACACTGCATTAGCATGTGACCTGCTAGATCAGTTATTTCTACTATTTGGTATGAATGTTTCAGAAACTAACCAACTATTTCTAAATTAGATTTGTTCTAGTTCAATGAAATAGACTTCATATTTCATTACTTTGGTCAAAATCATGTAACTGAGGAAATCTTGGACCCTAGAAGGGGAACCTACTTTTGTTTCAATAAATGTTCTTGTTGTCAAATTGTCTTTAAACCATTATGTTAAGTTCATTGATATGTACTGTTATTGTTTTCATTCAGAGAAGCCTATTTTTTTCAGTGGATAATGGTTAATGTAGAGACTTATAACATATGGAAGTGCTGAGAACAACTGACTATGTGTGTTCACTTACAGATGGGTCATCTATATCAAACCTCTATCTAATAACAGAGTATGTGGAAAACAACTGTGAAATTCTGTCTTCTGGATATGACATGGTTGATCAATCAACTCATAGAAGCTATGGTTGCCTACGCAAAGTATATACATGATGAAATCAACAAAATTCTAGCAGTAATGAGGTAAGGGTTTCAGAGACTTAACTCTTAGTAGAGTAGATAATGGCAATTGATGACTCCTGAAGAAGGGAAGTCCCTTTCCTTTAGATGAAGACACTGATAGGTTCCCTGTCACCATTCCAGAAAAGAACCACAAGAAAAAGGTGCAGGAGGAAGAAGAGGATGCTGCTATGGGTTAGGTAAACCATAAAAATGTTTCTCTGATAACATAATATTTTTACAATATTCTGTGCATGCTTGAGACAAATGTTCATCTTCATATTATAAGGATGTATATTTGAAATTCTATATTACTAATTTCTCTTGTGGCTAAAGAATTAAGATTAAAAGCTAAAGAGATGGTTCAGTACTAGATGCCCCAGTGTAGGGGAATGCCAGAGCAGGGAGATGGAAATGGGTGGGAGGGTGGGGGAATCCCCACATAGAAACAGGGAGAGGTGGTCGAATTAGGGTTTTTCTGCCCAGGGGTTATCAGGAAAGAGGATAACATTTGAAATGTAAATAAAGAAAATATCAAGAAAGAACGAAAGAAAGAAAGAGAGAGATAAAGAAAGAGAGAAAGAGAGAGAGAAAGAAAGAAACAAAGAAAGAAACAAAGAAAGAAAGAAACAAAGAAACAAAGAAAGAAAGAAACAAAGAAAGAAAGAAAGAAAGAAAGAAACAAAGAAACAAAGAAAGAAAGAAACAAAGAAAGAAAGAAAGAAAGAAAGAAAGAAAGAAAGAAAGAAAGAAAGAAAGAAAGACATTCATTTCTAGAGGTACTGGCTTTCATTAACAGAGAAGGATTTGGCAGAATGAGTCAAAGATAGTATATGCCCAATTAATACTAGAACAAACAGGAAAGAGAAGCAACTTAAGGGAACCACACAGGAGGGAGAGGTAACTTAAATCAGATGTGCAGAGAGAGGGAAAGTGTGAGCAATATTTCCAGGACAGTTTGCAGTGATTGGCTGCAGGTAAAGACAGAGCAAGTCAGAGAATGAACGGGAGCTAGAAGATTAGAACAGATTGCCAGTCAGAGCAATTGAATCAGGAGAAGACAATTTGGGTCAGTTGGCTTGGAGAGGAGTTTGGGCCAGAACAGCTGGGTTAATCCTGCCAGCTGGAGTTCAGAGAGAGCTAGAAAGGATGAGTTTATTCAGCAGTAAGCCTCTGAGATGGCAGTTACATCTGGTGAATAAAAGTTAAAGATGCTTTTATACTCAATAATTCAGACAGTGTAGGTTTTCAATTTAGCTGGGTGAAATACTTCTTTATCTTTTATCCTGTTGAAGACAGATTTGGTCACTGAATTTTCCTTTGTAATGAACTGAATGCCCAGAAATACAAGTTAGTCCATAAGTCCTGGGAATGCAGAAGGTAGGTTTTTTTTCTTTATATGTAGATAGTAAACAATGCCAATATACCAACATATTCAGGTTGCCAATAAGGATGTTACTCATAGATGACATACCTGTTATAAGGATGAGTAGTTACCACAGTGCTAGGATAGTTGTCTGTGCTTCAAATATGAGTTACTAAATACATACAAGTTAGGTTAATTTTCTGCTTCTGTATGGGTTGTTAATTTCCTCCAATGTGTGGCAAATGCAAATTTGAAAGAGGATATGTCTCACTTAGACTCTAATACTTCATCAAGTTATCTCTTTTTAGAAAAGATATATGGGTGGCATATGGTCCGAGTCATTGAAAGTTTGGAAATGTCTCTCATCTTCATTTGGGAAACATATTGAACAATTTTGTTACATTTAGGTTGTCTTCTTCCTGAAACTGGGATGTTTTAATCTGAAAGGTAACACTTATGAACAAAAATGGTAGACTCTTTTCTTAGAAGTTTTACTGTGTTTAAGCTTGAACAGTTGGCATGTGACTCTAAAAGTTTCATGAGTTGAGGTCTTTGCTTCAAGTACGGTGGTATTTAGGTGCTAAAACTTTAAGGGCGATGGTACATTGATAATTTTTGCCAAAGAGAAAGCTAGTATAAAAAGGTCAAGTTTTTCCTCTTTCTCACTGTAGCATTTTTAGGAGATGCTAAAATACAAAGAAAGAGAAATATAGACTGAAAGGGAGACTGTATGAAGCAACTAACAGGTAGGTTTCATCAAACCTGGGGCTTTGTAGTGAGGTCATAACATTAACATTACCCATGCTCTATTAGGAAGGACAGCAAAATCAAGGGTGTGTAGAGTTGAACAGTGGTGAACTTCTTATTTTCAAATATTGTAATTGTCCAGAATGAGTGAACAGATTTGTTTCACATAGCCACAGAAGAAATTACAACAATACTAACTTATGATTGATGAGTTTTGCTTCAACTAGCATCTCTCACAAGCACAATTCAGTTCTCAGCCAGATGCATAGAGTATTGGGACAACGAATCAGATTCCAGAATGTGTATCATACAGATCCATTAACTACATAAATAATTTTTCTACATGAACAAATAACGACCAGTATTTTCATTTTAGAGACATGAAACTGAGTAATAAGTATAGCACTAGAAAATGAAGCATTATAGAAACTTACAAAACAGGCACTCCATTCCTAAATCTAGTAATTTTATGATTTTCAGTATTCATAATATCTTTGTGGTTGGTTTATATCTATAGTGGTTATTCCAGTGAGTCTCTTTAGCTGTCAATGGACGGTTGTAAACTCCTTCCCAGTATGTTCAGAAAGAATTGGATCAATATTCTGGAGGGCTCAAGAATGTTTAGCAGCTCACGGTCTCGCTGTATATTCATACTTACATCTTCTTATTTCATATATGACTGTGATGGTACAATATAAAATTGGATTCTTTCTGATACTCAAAGATAGAATTATATGGATTCTAAAATGAACATAATAATCCTATAAAACATCTAATATCCAATATATATATAAAGAACTCAAGAATGTGGACACCAGAAAATCAAATATCCCCATTAAAAAGTGGGGCACAGAGTTAAACAAAGAATTCTCAACTGAGGAATACCGAATGGCTGAGAAGCACTTGAAAAAAAGTTCAACATCCTTAATCATCAGGGAAATGCAGATCAAAACAACCCTGAGATTCCACCTCACACCAGTAAGAATGGCTAAGATCAAAAATTCAGGTGACAACAGATGCTGGTGTGGATGTGGAGAAAGGGAAACACTCCTCCATTGTTGGTGGGAATGCAAGCTGGTTCAACCACTCTGGAAATCAGTCTGGCGGTTCCTCAGAAAATTGGACATAGTACTACCGGAAGATCCTGCAATACCTCTACTGGGCATATATACAGAAGATATTCCATCTGGTAACAAGGACACATGTTCCACTATGTTCATAGCAGCCTTATTCATAATAGCCAGAAACTGGAAATAACCCAGATGTCCCTCAACAGAGGAATGGATACAAAAAATTTTGTATATTTACACAATGGAGTACTACTCAGCTATTAAAAAGAATAAATATATGAAATTCCTAGGCAAATGGATGGATCTGGAGGCCATCATCCTGAGTGAAGTAACCCATTCACAAAAGAACTCACATAACATGTACTCACTGATATGTGGATATTAGCCCGGAAACCTAGACTACCCAAGATACAATTAACTAAACACATTACAATTAACTAAACTCAAGAAGAAGGAAGATCAAAATATGGACACGTCACCCCTTCCTAGAATTAAGAACAAAGCACACAATGAAAGAGTTAAAGAGATCATGTGTGAAGCTGAATCCAAAGGATGGACCCAACAACTGCGGCTGCCAGGGATCCATCCCACAATCAGCCACCAAACATAGACACTATAGCATATGCCAGCAAGATGGTGCTGAAAGGGCCCGGATATAGCTGTCTCGTGGGAGACTATACCAATGCCTGGCAAATATGGAGGTGGAAGCTCACGGTCAGCTTTTAGATGGAGCACAGGGTTCCCAAGGAAGAAGGAGCTAGAGAAAGTACCCAAGGAGCTGAAGGGGTCTTCAACCCTCTAGGTGGAAGAATAACCATGAACTAACTAGTACCCCCTGAGCTCATGTCTCTAGCTGCATATATAGAAGAGGATGGCCTAGTTGGCCATCAGTGGGAAGAGAGGCCCCTTGGTCATGCAGACTTTATATGCCNTGGGCTATAAAACAAAACAAATGGAAAAAATATAGAAAACAGATTTGCATGGAATCAGATTTTCATGGAATGGGAATGGGGAGCTCAGTGTAGTTTTAGGCGAATGGAGGAGTGGGAATACTCAGAACATATTATATACGTTATGAAACTATCAATGGGATGTCTTAATAAACCCCATCCCTTCGAGCAATATATGTACTCCAGCTTATTTCTTTGGACCGTTTGCTTTTTTCCAGCCCTTTATTCTGAGGTAGTATCTCTCTTTGCCATGGGTGTGTTTCTTGAATGCAGCAAAATGGTAGATCCTGTTCATTTATCTAGTCTGTTAGCCCTTTTTTTTTTTTTTTTTTTTTTTTTTTTTTTTTTTTTTTTTTTTTTTTTTTTTTTTTTTTTTTTTTTTTTTTTTTTTTTTTTTTTTTTTTTTTTTTTTTTTTTTTTTTTTTTTTTTTTTTTTTTTTTTTTTTTTAAATTGGGGAATTGAGTACATTGATGTTGAGTGATATTATAGACCAATATTTATTAAGTTCCTGTTATTCTTGTTGTTGGAGATGGTAGTGTGTGTGTGTGTGTGTGTGTGTGTGTGTGTGTGTGTGTGATTCTCTTCTTTTGGGTTTGTTGTAAGATGTTGAATTTCTTGTGTTTTGTGCGTACTTACTTTTCTTGTGTTGGAGTTTTCCTTCCAGTATCCTCTGTAGGACTGGATTAGTAGAATGATAGTGTATAAGTTTGGTTTTATCATGGAATTTCTTGGTTTCTTCATCTATGGTGATGGAAAGTTTTGCTGGGTATAGTAGCCTGGGCTGGCATTTGTGTTTTCTTAGGGTCTGTATGACATCTGTATAGAATATTCTGGCTTTTGGAGTCTGTTGAGAAGCCTGATATAATTCTATTAGATTTGCATTTAAATGTTATTTGGCCTTTTCCCCTTACAGACTTTAATATATTTTTGATTATCTTGTGCATTTAGTATTTTGATTAATATACTACAAGAGGATTGTCTTCTCTGGTCCTATCTATTTTGTGTTCAGCAAGCTTCTTGTACATTTATGGCCTTCTCTTAGTTTCAGTTAAGGAAATTTTCTTCTACAATTTTGTTGATGATGTTTTCTGGCCCTGTGAGCTGGAAATCTTCACTCTCTTATATTCCTGTTATCTTAGGTTTGATCTTTTCATCATGTCCTGAATTTACTGCATCTATTTGGGTTTGGAGCTTTTAACAGTTTGCGTTTTCTTTGACCGATGTATCAGTAGAATCCTTTGCACCTGACATTCGCTCTTCTATCTCTTGTATTCTGTTGATGATACTTGCATTTGTAGTTTCTAATGTCTTTCTTATGTTCTCCATCTCCAAGACTGCCTCTATTTGTGTTTTTGTTATTGTTTCTATTCCCATTTTTAAGTTTGGTGTGGATTTGTTCAATTCCTTTACCTGCTTAATTTTTTTTCTCTGTATACATTTAAGGTATTTATGTGTTTCTTTTTTTAAGGAATATTACCTGTTTGCCTGTGTTTTCCAGAGTTAAAGAAATTATTTAGATCCATCCAAAATCCCTCTATCATCTTCATTAGATGGTATTTTAGGTCAGAAACTTGATTTTCAGGTGTGTTAGTTTATACAGGACTTGCTGTGGTGAACTGCTTTCTGATGGTGTGAAAATGTATTCGCTTCTGTTGCTTATGTTCTTGTGCTTTTCTCTCGTGTTATGATTATCTTTGGCCTGGGTATCTCTGACTGGAGCAGGTCTCCTTGGAGGCAGGTAGACCTCTGTGACATGGGTTAGAGCAGGCCTCCTGGGAGGGAGATAGTGCTGTCTCTGGTTAAGAGGGGGCCTCCTGTGTCTCTGGGTAGAGCAATCTTCATTTAACCCTGATTAAGGCAAACCTTCTATGGTTCTGGTTGGGCAAACCTCCTGGGAGACAGGCATACTTTGGGTTCCAGCGACAGAATCTGTCTAAGTTGCACATGAAGGTACAAATCAGGAGGGATACATTACACCAATCAGAATAGCTAAGATCAAAAACTCACATGACAGCACATGCTGGTGAAGATGTGAAGAAAGAGGAACACTCCTTCATTGCTGATGGGATTGCAAACTGGTACAACCACTCTGGAAGTCAATCTGGCAGTTCCTCAGATTATTGCAAATAGTTCTACCTGAAGACCCAGCTATACCACTCATGGGACTATATCCAAAAGATACTCCACCAAGCAACAAGAACAGGTGCTGTCCTATGTTCATAGCAACCTTATTTGTAATAGCTAGAAAATGAAAACAACTTAGATGTCCCTCACTGGAAGAATAGATATAGAAAATGTTCATTTACATAATTTGTAAACTATTCAGCTATTAAAAATGAGGACATCATGAATTTTTCAGGCAAATGGTTGAAACTAGAAAATATTGCCCTGAGTGGGGTAACCCAGACCCCAAAGAACATGATTGTATGTACTCACAGATAAGTGGATATTAGCCAAAGAGTACAGAATAGCCAGGATTCAACCCTCAGTCTATAAGACATTTAACAAGGAGGTAGGCCAAAGTAATGATGCTTGAAACCCTCTAAGAAGAGGGAAACAAAATAGTCATGGGAGGCAGAAGAAGAGACACACTTGGGAAGGGAGATAAGGAAAAGGAACAAAGGGGATAGGTTCAAGTATGGAAGAGGGAACAGGAGAGAATCCCATAGGGCCAGGATGGTGAATGGAAATATGCAGGTTCTGGGAGTGGGATGTGAGGATACCTTCTAGAGAACCCCAGAGACCTGGGTTGTGAAAAAATCCCAGGACTCAATGGGGGTAACCTTAGCCAAATTGCCCAACAGTAGGGAGAGGGAACTCAAAAGAGTTCACCTCCAGTTGATAGTCAGGGTCCCAAGTGAAGCGACAGGGATACTAACTCAATGTCAAAATTTCTGGCCCAGAATTGTTCCTGTCTAAAAACAAAGGCAGGGACAAAAACGGAGAAGAGAATGAAGAAAAGCCTGCTCAGTGACCAGTCCAACTTGGGATCCATCTCATGGGCAGGCATCAAGTCCTGACACTATTACAGGATGCTGTGATGTGCTTACAGACAGGATCCTAGCATGGCTGTCCTCTGAGAGGACCTTACTTGCGAATGATTGAAGTAGCTGAATGGTAGGACAACCCCATAGGAAAACCAGTAGTCTCAACTATTCAGACCATGGAGGGGCAGGGCTCTGAGTGACTGAATTACCAACCATGCTGCATACAGGGACTGGTCAGAGGGCCCTAGAACATTACAGCAGAAAAGTGACTGGTCTGGCCTCAGTGGCAGAAATTATACCGAACCCTTGAGAGATTTGAGGCTCCAGGGAAGGACAGGGGATGCCCAGGATGGGATGGGATGGAGGGAGAGCAACTTTTTCAAAGGCAAAGGGGTGGGGAAATGGTATGAGGAACTGTGCAACGGGGGTTGGGAGGGGGCGATGCCAGGAATGTAAATATATAAAATAATAAAAGTTCATACAATCCATCTGTAGTGGATGACTCTCAGAAAGCAGTGTATTCCAGATATAACAAGACTGACACACATATGAACTCGTCGAGTCTGTGATAGCATGCTCTTGAGGCCTAACATGATCAAAGCAAACACAATCCCAGCAAGGAAAAGTGGAAATCGGCCCAGAGGCCAAACCCTAACAGTGAAGCTATTTGCAACCGATTTCTCTGTGAAAAAGAGAACATACTTTTGGCCAAAGAAATGCCACTGAGTATATCTGCAGCATGCTAGGCTAGGTCTCAAGCATAGGGGGAGTTGGCCCACATAACTACTGGTGTGTGTGTGTGTGTGTGTGTGTGTGTGTGTGTGTGTGTGTGTGCATTTTGTTTAGCTCTTTTTGTTTTCATTTGTTTTGTTTTGTCTTATTGGATTTTTGTGACATTCTGTTTCTGTTTGGTTTTAAGCATTTACTTTTGAGAGCTAGAAAGAAAACATTTGTTTTATAAAGAGGTTGGGGGCATCTTGGAGGACTTGATGGAGGGAAAAGAATAGAAACAAAACACATTGTATGAAAAATGAAAAGAATATCTATTAAACAAATTTAATTAATAAAAAACTTAGAGTTGAAAATATAGATAAATGTTAGTAAAAATATAGAAATCTATGTAGCAGCTATTTAGCAATCTTGGCTGTAAATGAAAGTTTTATGGTTAATAACTATGTAAAATAAGAATTTATCAATTTAACCAAAACTCTTACTAAATTAGAGGAAAGCTGGCATAAATGAGCATACAAAATTATGATTTAGTGAATTACTTTTTTAGAATATGAGTTTCATTCAATGAAGTTAAAACTTTAACAGATGGTCAGTATTAAATATTCAGAGAGGAAACCATATTTGCAAGGTGAGCCAAATAATCCATAGTCAATTGTTTCAGATTTTTCTATTTGTTATACAAAACTGAGCAACTGACCCAAATAAATTATATAATTTGTAACTTTCAGTAATTGGAAAGATGAAACATAGAAGTTACTGGTAGTTCCAACAAATACATTTGGAAGTAAGTATAGTTGTACAGTAAATGAATGGTTCAAAGGAAATAATGTAGAAAAATTTGCAAATGTATTAGCTATTTCAGAAAACTCTGATATGGTTTATGGTAATGGACTGTATTTCATAAAATACATTACTACCAGGAAGTCCTTAGCACAAGACTACATGTCTAACCATACTGTATTACTTACTCTCCACTTTTTTTTTTTTTCTAAATAGAAAATAGTTTCTAAAGAACATACTATTTCCTGAAACAGGAAAGGAAATCAGATTTTAGGATAGTCTGGCAAACAAGGGAAATGCATACCCTGAAGTCCAACATTACCATAGCACTGAAGGCAAGGAGATGATGTGTTTTAACATTTCAGAACTTCAGTCTCTTAGGTTTGGTTCCTGATAACTCCCTTACAGTGAAAACTAAACAAAATGTAAAACAAATTAGATTTCACAGCCGAAGTTATGCAAAGAAAGTTGTTTATGTTTTTAAACTGTGTCGACAACGTTTAATTCTTACTTTAATTGTATCTAGTTTTTATAGTAGCTAGTAATTCATTAACTACACTTTGGCAGAGATATTTCTGAACTGCACAGAGCATGTGACTTGCTATAAAATACTATAAACACGTGACTTATAAACAAGGCTACAAAAAACATAGTGGAGCATGTGTCCTTGTTATATGTTGGAGCATCTTTTGGATAAATGCCTAGCAGTGGTATAGGGGGTCTTCAGGTAGAACTATTTCTAACTCTCTGAGGAATGGCCAGTTTGATTTCCAAAGTGGTTTTACCAGCTTGCAATCCCACCAGCAATGGACGAGTGTTCTTTTTTCTCCACATCCTTGCCAGCATTTGTTGTCACCTGAGGTTTTGATTTTAGCCATTCTGACTGATGTGATGTGGAATCTCAGGGTCATTTTTACTTGCATTTTTTTGATGACTAGGTGTGAGCTGCCTGCTTCCACATGAACTGGGTTCTCCTGAAAGGCAGGCTGGGGCTGAAAGAGATTAGACAGGGAGAAACAAAGAGGCCAAGACAAAGTTCTCTGTTCAAGCCTCCCTTCCCCCAGTTTACTGAGAGTCTGTGCTTATAAGGAGGGTAGGCCCATCCCCCACCAGTCCATTCTTGGTGCCTAGATCCAGCCTGAAAACAATGTGCTACCTGTAGGATGTGTCTCTGGAATGTCTCAAGGGTGTCTCAGCAGGCAGCAGGATTTTGGAGAAGTACAGTGGCAGCTGACATAACAATAGAGCCTTCTAAGTGGGAAGGCTACACAGCAGGTAATCTCATATTCAGTGGCAGCAATTTCTGAATCAGCCTGCTTCAGGGCTGAGGGAGGCTACAACTAGGGATGTTGAACATTTCAAAAACTGCATGGTACTGGTACAGCAACAGACAGGTAGATCAATGGAATAGGATCGAAGACCCAGAAATGAATCCACACACCTATGCTCACCTGATCTTTGACAAGGGAGCTAAAACTATCCAGTGGAAAAAAGACAGCCTTTTCAACAAATGGTGCTGGCACAACTGGCAGCTATCATGTAGAAGACTGGGAATTGNTGGGAGCAGGTGGGTAGGGGAGCAGGGCCGGGAGTGGGGAGGATACAGGTAACTTTCTGGATAACACTTGAAATGTAAATGAAGAAAATATCTAATAAAAGTTGAAAAAAAAAAAAAAGAAATACATAAAAGCAGAGGGATGGGGGATGGGAAGGGGGATTTGTGGAGAGTAAACCAGGAAAGGGGATAACATTCGAAATGTAAATAAATAAATTATTCAATTAAAATAAAGAAAAAAATAAAAAATTCAACAAATGTTAAAAAAAAAAAAACAAAACATGCTTCTCAGCTATTTGAGATAACTCCACTGAGAATTCTTTGTTTCACTCTGTACCCCATTTTAATGGGGGTTTTTGATTTTCTGGAGACTAACTTCTTGAGTTCTTTGTATATTTTGAATATTAATCCTCTATCAGATACAAGATTGCTAAACATCTTTTCCCTATGTGTTGCTGTTTTGTCCTATTCACAGTGTCCTTTGCCTTACAGAAGCTTTTCAATCTTATGAGGTCATTTGTCAATTGTTGATCTTAGCGCATGAGTCATTGGTATTCTGTTCAGGAATATTTTCCTTGTTCTGATGTGTTTGTGGCTCTTTCCCACTTTATTTATTAGATTCAGTGTATCTGGTTTTATGTCGAGGTCCTCGATCCACTTGGACTTTAGCTTTGTACAAGGAGATAAAAATGGAACAATTTGCATTCTACTACATAGCATTTATACAATCACTGGGCAGGGTTCAGCATGAACATTTTATACCATTTTTATCAAAATCTTATGAACAGGAAAGCTCATTAACATGTTATGTTTTTGTAAAGTTAATTAATTTTGTAGATACATCAACTATTCTACTCAGACATTTTTGCTTTTCAGATTAATGCCAATCTGATGGGTAGTTTTACTAAGTTTATATAAAGAAATTTTACCATCATTGCTAAATTATTGGTTCATCTAGAACACCTAGGACTATAAGGTTACTGTAATAAAATAATCATTTGTATTGTTGTTAGGCTAAGAAAATGACTCAGTCTCTTAAAAATTGTTCTATAGTTGCTACACTATATCAGAAAAAAACAATAATGCTCACAGTATCAGGTTATATTTTTCTGTCCATGTATTCATGAAATATTTTTAGCTTTCTTCAAGATTTATAATTGTCTGATTACTGGTAGCTATTTTAATGTCTTTCTGTGCTCATGGCATTAAACTTTTGAAAACAAGTCTGTATTTTTTAAACAAATCTGTATTTTTTTCTGCCTACAATAATTACAAACATATTACATTACATGTGTTCAGCAAATTTTCTTTCAACACCTTACAGTTAGTGGCTTTTTTTAAAAAATATAAATGTTTTTTTTTTTTAAATTCAGCTTCCTTCCAATAATTGAGATTGGACTATTGTATTTATATAGCACACCCCAATGGCACACTAACTGAGCATTATTACTCTATTTTAAGCCTCTAAACTAATGTGTCTAATTCCCAGCCAAAGTCCCAGTATTACATGCATTTGAGTACAGGTGTTTTCTCTGGTATCTCTTGAACTCTCTCCTCATAGCACATCCCTACTTCCTCTCCCTCTCCACCCCCCCCCCTTCCTATGGTTGGGAGCAAGTCAGGCCCTTTTCTCTGCCTTGGTCTGTCAATGAAGGATCAGCTTTTATTGACAAATCAAGGGATAAATGAGGAACAACATTTACTTTAAGACAGGAGATTCTCAGAATAAGAATTGCCACCACATATCAGGGAACAAAAATCAGCATTTGACTAATGACATGGTTTTTTCTATAGAGTCTAAAATAATATTGCATGTACAGCTTTGTTTATCAATGTATAACTCTTTCCTTATTATTAGTTCTCCTAATATCAATCCTGTATTTGGATTGAAATTAACGTTCAAATTTGTAACACTAAAGGAACATACGTAGTTTTAATATTCTTTGAGAATATAATTTAACTACAAATTTTCTCACTTCCCTTTCCTTCCTCTGAAAGCTCCCCAAAATTTCTCACCAATCGTCTTCAAATTCATGACATTCCTTATTCATTGTTATTGCATGCATGAATGTATATGAATACATGCACACACACATGCACACACACATACACACACACAAATATATACACCAAAACTGCTGAATAACCCAAATTCAGAAACACAAGCATGTGCTTTAGGCCATGCGATATCAAAGGCTTAATTTTCATTTTTTTTCAATTTTTTTCAATTTTTTTTCTCTTTATTAGATATTTTCTTCATTTACATTTCAAGTGTTATCCAGAAATTTCCCCATACCCTCCCCCATCTGCCCTGCTCCCCTACCCATCCCCTCCCACATAATGGCCCTGGCGTTCCCCTGTACTGGGGCATGTAAAGTCTGCATGACCAAGGGGCCTCTCTTCCCAATGATGGCCAACTAGGCCATCTTCTTCCATATATGCAGCTAGAGACATGAGCACAGGGGGAACTAGTTAGTTCATGTTATTCTTCCACCTATAGGGTTGAAGACCCCTTCAGCTTCTTGGGTACTTTCTCTAGCTCCTTCCTTGGGAGTCCTGTGTTCCAACTAATAGCTGACTGTGAGCATCCACTTCCGTGTTTGCCAGGCACTGGTATAGCCTCCCACGAGACAGCTATATCAGGGCCCTTTCAGCATTATCTTGCTGGCATATGCAATAGTGTTTATTTTTGGTGGCTGATTATGGAAAGGATCCCTAGCAGCCACAGTCATTGGTTGGTCCATCCTTTTGATTCAGCTTCACACATGATCTCTGTAACTCCTTCAATGTGTGCTTTGTTCTTAATTCTAGGAGGGGCGAAGAGACCACATTTTGAACTTCATTCTTCTTGAGTTTCATGTGTTTAGTAAATTGTATCTTGGGTAGTCTAGGCTTCTGGGCTAGTATCCACATATCAGTGAGTACATGTTATGTGAGTTCTTTTGTGATTGGGTTACCTCACTCAGGATGACACCCTCCAGATTTTCATGTTCAGATCAGCACACAGTGACTCTTGAGTCAGAAGCAGCATCTATTTACCTTTGCAGGTCTTGTAAGTTGAAAAAGTGTATATTCCATGTGTTTGAAATAAATGAAGGAATTGCTATGCATCTTAGTTGGAAATTTAAGTTCCATTGTTTCATAAGTGTGGCTCTATTATGGGGAAATTATTCTTTAGTTTATATATCAATTACAACAGGAGGTAAATGCTGCTAGAGGTAGACATGGACCATTTGGTCCTTTTAAAATATATACTTCCATCAGTCTAATAATCTTGGTTCCAGAGTGAAGGTCTTTGTGTTTAGTTCTAACATTAAAAATTGCTAGGTTTTTGTAAGGATGGCTGTCAAACAAGATGCTCTCTGACTAACAGAATGATAGAGAGAACAGGGCAGTTTCAAAACATAAATTTTATTGTTTACCAGATGATGAAATTCTAAATGTTATTTATTGAAAATGATTTTTTTTCTTTTTAAATAGACCTGACCCCATTACTGAGGCTATGGAGCGCTCACAAAAAGGGATCTATCATGACTGCCCTCCAAAAGACCCCAAAAGCAGCTGAAAGAGTCAGATGCAGATATTTGCACTCAATCAATGGACAGAAGATGTTGACCCCCATGGTTGAATTAGGGAACAGCTGGTAGAAGCTGAGGTGGAGGGCCACCCTGTAGGAGGATCTGCAGTCTCAATTAACCTGTACCCCTGAAATCTCTCAGACACTGTACCATTAACCAGGCAGCATATGCCAGTTGATATGAGGTCCCCAACACATATACAGCAGAGGACAGTAGGGCTAGGTTCAGTCGGAGAAGATGGACCTAGTCCTCAAGCGACTGGAGGCCCCAGGGAGTGGGATGTGGGGTGGCGGCATCCACATGGAGACAGGGTAGAGTAGGGAGGAGGTGTGGGGTATGGAGCAGTCGGAGGGTAGATGAGGAGGAGTGGGAAATGGAATATGGAGTGTAAATAGTGAATTACAAATAAAATTAAATTAAAAATATAAATAAATAAATAAGTAAATAAATAAATAAATAAATAAACAAATAAATAGATCAGTATTGAAATACAGGTTTCACAGCATTAGGTAAAGCAAGAAGCATCAAATCCTAAACAGGAATAGTAATATCTTCACTTTAAAATTTAAACTATTAAAATAATATTTCTTTATTTTTAAGGCAGAAAATTTAAGAAAAATACAAGAGATCGCATAATTTACCAAAGTCAGAGAGTGCATACTAAGAGTTCTTTTCCTTTTACAAATGCACTTGATGTGAGGATGGATGACAGCCTAAATGTCCACTTCTCGAAGATGTGTATGACAACCAAGTTCCAAGAAATGGCTAGTTTTTAAAGGTGCCTTAAATCTGAAAGAACAATGAAGTTTAAAAAAAAAAAAAAAAGTAAAAGAAGTTCTACAAAGTATTTTTGTTGAGCAGGCTTCTGTACTGTGCAGTTAACTTTGCATGATTTCCCCACAGCCCAAGCTGAAATGTTATTAGCTTCAGAAAATTGTTTCTGTTCCTGCATGTTGAGAGAAAAAGCAATTTTAAATGTTTATTTTATGTTTGAAGTTTCTATTCATAAGGAAAAGGTAGAAATATTATTGCTGACTTCCATTTGCAGCTCAAACCACCGCAGTGCACATCCACACAATGGTTTACTACAGCATGCATCTGATGCATAAAAAAATCCATGCTTAAACTTTGCTCATTAAAACAGGGACAATGACATTAACAATACTTTTACATCCATGAAGAGAAAAGATGACAGTGCCATTTGCATATTCCCATGTGTGAATGAATACAACCTTGCTGGTTGGAGGTCCATAGAACTATTACCGAAAATGAAAGGTAGGAGAGTGGAGATTCTCTTCATTCATGTTAATGAACTGAGACCACTGCTAATTACTAGTTTTTTCACTGATATGTAAATAGGGAAACTAAAGCAAAGAGGGATATTTGCTACCAGAACAATGTGCACTGTGTACAGATCAATGAATGACTTGTATGGAAGATGGTATTGTAATGGCTCATTATATATTTCAGTACAGTTTGTGGGCTAAACAAAGTACATAAAATGTATTAAACCTGATGATTATGGTGGGTATTAGTAAACTACAACTCAAACATTTTTAAT
>LR750950.1:0-62759 GCA_902729485.2 Mus minutoides | reverse complement strand
TCCAGACACATGCAGATCACAATTATTTCAAGATACAAAGCAGAACTACTCTCCTAGGCATAATTCAAGCCAATTCCTCTTTTAAGATCAGGAGAGTAAATCCAGACACAGAAATCAAACACAGGAAGATTCTATTGTGGTTACAAGTACACAAGGCAGTTGCAATGATCATTTAGTGATGTTTGGTCTTGGGTTGCTTCCTATTGTTTTCTTCCATGTTTGCACTAGTTTCAAGTGTTTTTTATTTAAATTTGTCATTGAATAACACTTGTAGAATTTGAATGTACATATACTATACTAGTGGGCTCCCAGCTTTTTGCCTCTTTTTTTCTTTTTCTTTTCTATTTGTTCTCTCATATATTACATACCAATCACAGTTTTCCCTCCCTCCTCTACTCTCGGTCCCTCCTCAACACCTCTCTTTTCCAGATCCACTTCTCCTCCCAATAATGGGAGATATGGAGGCTGAAACAGCCATCTCCTATAACTAGGAAATACTTCAAGTAGGAGGGTGGGTAGGAAACTCAGCCACCAAAAACTAGACCCACAATTTGTCCTGCCTACAAGAGGTGCAAGTGTAAACTATGGAGCAGAATGAGGAAGGTGTCAACAAGTAACTGTCCTCAGTTAAGTTCCATGCCATGAGAGCCCCTGGCACTATTAATGATATTCTTCTATACTTTCAGACAAGAGACTAATATAACTATTATCAGCTTGTAAAAGAGTCATTCAATGACAAATTTAACTCAGAAACATTAGAAATACTACAGATGTGGGAAGAACCAATATGAAATGACCCAAGATTAAATAGCAGTCAATGATTGTCAGACACAGCCCTTGTACCCACTTTAGGAGTCCCACATGAAGACCCAACTACATAACTGTTACTTATGTGTAGGTGGCCTAAATCCGTCCCAGTCATGCTCTCTGCTTTGCACTTGGTCTCTATGAGCACCTCTGGGTCCAGGTTAGTATATTCTGTGTGATTTCGTGCGGTGTCCCTGACCCCTCTGGCTCATTTAGTCTTTTTCCCCCTCTTCTACAGGATTCCTAAAGCTGCACTTAATGTTTGACTATGGGACTATGTCTCTGTTTCTACCAGTTGCTGGGTGAAGCTGTGTCTGGTTCTATTGCCTGCCTTTGGATCTGTTGCCCCTAACTAGGCTGCCTTGACTAACCTCAATAGAAGAAGATGAACCTAGTCTCATACCAAGTTATGCCAAGGCTGGTTCATGTCCATGGGAGGCTTCTCCTTTTCTGTGGAGAAGAGAAGGGCAGAAGGAAGTAGGGGAAAGGGAGATAAGAAGAAGGGACTGGAAAGAGATGAAAGGAAGCTGAAATAAGGATGTAATGTAAATAAATAACAATAAAAAGAATCCCTTTACAAATATATCCTTTTCTGTAGGAAATTTTTATCATGTATATATTTTTGTTTGTATTGTATTATAAATTTATATATAGTATTAAATAAAGTCATTTTATTTTAAGCATAATAATATATGTATAATGTTGACACATAAGACTTAACAAATAACCTAATCAAACATAGATGTTAAAAATATATGCCATACATAAATCTCTCACATAATAACATATGAGGTTTAAAGGAAAAAATGTATCATTCAAGGAATATATTTTTGTGTATATATGTACATATATTAGGCTGAAAGTATAAATTGGTGTTTTTTTGAACAATTATGTTTTAAGAATACTTCAGATACGTGCATTCCTCTCACCCTTCATCAAGGCAACTTCTCTTTGCAACAGAAATCTAGGTATTCATGGTGAACAGATGACAGAGACCTTTACTTTGCCAATCAACCCAGTGAAAACAGCATTGAGGCTGAGTTCCAGTAAGTAAAATGTATTACTTGTAACATATTGTCAAGATAATATTTTCTTTTAGACACATTTCAAATGAAGAAATTTCAGAAAGATAAATAAATATGTGAACAATGGAGAAGTGTGTGTGTGTGTGTGTGTGTGTGTGTAAGTTGTAGGTGTTTTTATACATTTATGTATAAAAGTTGAAATTTAGAACAAGCAAGACAATTATTGCAACTTCCTTTTAGATTATATATATATATATATATATATATATATATATACTTTAAAACAAAGTTTACATAAATTCCAAACTATACAAATATTTTAAACTTTACACTTTATTAAGTTATAAGTCACAAAAGTCATGAAGAAAAGTGTTGTTTTATTTTTTTATGCCATTTAAAATCTAGTATACAGAATAGGAAAAGAACACACTATAAAAATGAAAAGGGTTTAGAGGAGGGAGTGAGACAGAGACAGAGACAGAGACAGAAAGAGACAGAGAGACACAGAAAGAGAGAGAATGAAAGATTTTAAATTAACGACTTGCTTAGATTTATATTTCTCTCATTTTCAGCCCATTTGTTAGCTAAGTTGTGTGGAAGATATTGATTGATAGTAATTTATTAAATAACAATATATAAGAGAATACTTTCAGTATCAAGGAAATTTGAAAGTTATTTATGAAGTGTAGCTTAGCACAGGAACATTTACATACATGCACACACACACACACACACACACACACACACACACACAACTTATTCATCTGCCTGAAATTCTGCCTTCTGGAATTTTATAAAGTCTGAAATATGAATGTCACATTATTGAAATATAAATGAAAACAATCACTGCAGCAGCAACATATATTTGTTATATAGTGTATATAAATTGCATTTTGAGGTATTGTTTGTTGTAAAACAAAAATAACTCACATAAGATGTATTTTTATCTTTGGTTTTAAGGTAGAAAAATATGGGAATATATCATAAAATTTTCTTGTTTCAAAAATACTTAAGTGTTAACATGGAATGCGTATTTTCCTCCTCTCTGGATCCCTATGATGTTGTTTGGTATTGCCTTCAATTAAGGTGAGTAATAAACTATTCAGTCAATGGACATATATTTATTAAATGACTACTATGAACAATTTTTTTCCAGACAGGGTCTCTGTATAGCCCTGGCTGTCCTGGAACCCACTTTGTAGACCAGGCTGGCCTCAAACTCAGAAATCCACCTGCCTCTGCCTCCTGAGTGCTGAGATTAAAGGGCGTGCGCCACCACGCCCAGCCTGTGAACAATTTTTGACACTACAGATTTTGAAGAAACAGTAGTGAGAGTAAAATAATAAATAAAAAATGAATGAGAAAAAAATTGGTGGTCAAAGGGTGTAGGGTGAGTGGTGGGGAAGAAGGGAATGGAAGAAATGTTACATATTCAACTTTTTGCTGGTCTTTGTCTTAATGATCCACAAAGCAATACAGCTGAAACTTACAGTGTGCCTTGTAAGTACCAATTATTTTGAAAGGGTGCTTAATATTTTTTCAAGTTGTGAACACAGGAAAATGATGCACTTTGGGAATACTATCTGTATCAGGGAAAGGAACCTTGCACTAAAACAAAACAAAATAAACAAAACCATAAGGCAGAGTGGATGGCATGCTATAGTACAGTAAGCCAGCTGAAGATATGAGAACATGGGCAGTTTGGAAAATATCCTAAGATATTTGTTATTTCATAGGTGAGACATTCAGTTTCATAGCTAGTACTCATTTCCTTAACAACAAATGCAAACCAGTAAACAGCAAGCTGTTAGGTGGACAGTGGGTACAAAATAAGCATCAGTAAATAACAAATAAGCAGGTGGGAACAATGGAAATGTTTATATTTATCTTGTCAGTTGTCTGAATAATTCTAACTGTTCACAGCTTTATTAAGATTACTATTATTTCTGTCATTAATTTGGAGATAAATATTCACATTTCATTCAAAATTGATCTTCACTCTAATAACACATGGGATTATTATATAGTATGCAACCGTTTTAAGACAAATAATAAACTAGCACACTTAAACAACAAAGGATTTTCACTTACATAGATTTAGATAATAATCTCTCTGCCTTGCAGTATATAAAATTTTGATCAGTGATGTCTCTTTGACCATGGACAAAACTTTATGATCTGATTTATTTAATGTGTCACCCATAAATATTAGGCATTGTGCATGGGTGACTTATGTCAGTAAGATACTTTTGGAGTCAGCCATGGCCAAAACACTTGAGATGAGCTTCTATACAACACCTCAGCTGTTGTTACTTAGCTCCATCTAGATTAAACAAAGAAAGTTAGTTATAATGTGAGAAAAATTCAAAGTAAGTTCTGAATACTTATTTGGTCAGTGAAATAAATCATGAAAAAGAACAAATTACTCATATTATATTGTTTCTCATATCATAGCATTAGTTGTTGGGGGCAGTTCTTTTGTGCAGTTTTCTCTGTCAAATAGCCACTTGGTTGTACTGAGTAACACTAAACTCTAAGAAATGTCTTCATTAATACAGGAAAATTCAAGTCAACAATTGTGAAATAGTATTTAACCTTCAACTTATTTAACTCATTGTGACACTATAGATACTTTTGTTATTAGAAAAGCAAATGAGTATGTATATATATATATATATATATATATATATATATATATATATATATATACTATATATGTGAGATATATATAATATATATATATATATATATATATATATTATAAGTCATATGTCTATTGTGAAGAGGCTTTATTGTTTATGGTTTTTAATTATAACTTTTATAACTTGATACAGCCCAGTTTGTATTAGTCTGTAGGTGAAAACAGAATTCCTATTCTCTTCTCTCTTTGTCTGTTTTGCTGTTTGTCTCTTTCCATTCCTAAACCCTTTCCCTCTACAGTCTCTCTCTCTCTCTCTCTCTCTCTCTCTCTCTCTCTCTCTCTCTCTCTCTCTCTCTCTCTCTCTCACACACACACACACACACACACACAAACTTGTAAAGTCTGATAAATATTAAAACAAGTGTTAAAGGTGTCCAGTAGCTCTTGTTTGGTTAGTTGTAAACAGCTAAAGCTGCTTGTATTTCTCTGATTCTGCTGAAGAAACGTTCTCTTCTCTACAATCTTACTTTGTTCTATTATACTCTGGAGGGTAGTCCATCTGTTTCTGCTGGTTTATTATATAATGAGTTCTGCTTAGGAACCTAAAAAAAACATAAATCTGGGAGAAAAGATCCATGCTTGTTAGTGGCATATACTACAACTCCTCTATGGTAATTATGCATGATAAACATCCTGATTAGAATACAACTCTTCTACTCTGTTGCTCTACTAACGCAGGCACACTGACAGAACTAGGCTATACCCAGAGTTAAATGTGCTATTTCCTGAACAGAGAGTCTTTCTTTAAAAACAAAAGAATCACTTGTACGATTGTTCAAATGATGGTGTCTTGTATACTGAACGCACCACTTACATTCAATTAAGTTTTGAATCTGCAATCTCCTCAACTAATATAACCAACTAATATGCTCCAAATACCTTTGCATCCCTTTCATTAGTCAAATAAAATCAATTGTCTTATGCTCTACAACATTCTTATTGAAAAAATATAAAAACTGCATTTCTAAACAATTTTATAAATAGATTTTTTGTAAGTTTACACATTTTAAGAAGCAATATATTTCAACAGGTTATGTTTAATCTAATTTAAAGCAAGAAATGTGAATCTGTCCCTAATACCAGAAGAGAATTTATGTTGCTTCTTTATATTATACAAACAAGACTTGGAATTGTATAGACATGTTACACACTGGTTCACTTGGTGAAATAGGAAAGTCATTGTGACAGATATCAAAGAAAACTTATGAATCAGAAATCTATCTGTTCATGTGACTTAATAAATGATTAATGCAATACTTTTGTGGGATCTTCAAGAATACACTAAATCCAAGGAAATGATCATTATGTATACCTTTAAGTTTTCTTGACTTCCTCAAATCATGTATGCCACAGCTAGAAACAGAAACTATTAGCTAGATATTCAATTAAATAAAACCTAATGAAGAACTTTATAATTTTCTGGAATACATTTGAATGTAGAGGAAATAGGTAGTGGTTTCTGGGAAAACTGAAAACTCAAACTCTATGTCATAAGAATTTAATAAATATCACATGCAGTGACTTGCCATTCTTAACCATATTTGTAATGGACAGAAGCTGTAAACAATCAGATGTTCCTCTACTGAAGAGTGGATACAGAAAATATGGTTCATTTACACAATGGAATACTATTCAGCTATTAAAAAACGAGCACATCATGAATTATGCAGGGAAATGTATAGAACTAGAAAGCTTCATCCTGAGCAAAAAAACACAGACCCAAAAGAACATGCATGACAGTAGCCTAGCATGGCTGTACTCTAAGAGGTCATACCAGCAGCTGACTGAGACAGATGCACCCAACCTTTGGACTGAAGTTGGGGACCCCTTTAGATGAATTAAGGGAAAGATTGAAGGAGTTGAAGACTTAAGGGAAGGACTAAAGGAACTGAAGAGGATGGTAACTACATAGGAATACTAGGAGCCTCAAATAACCTGGACCCCAGGGCACTACTAGAGACAGAGCCACAAACCAGGGAGCATACAGAGGTTAGTCCCAGGCCTCTAGCACATATATAGCAGAAGAATTCCTGTTTTGGCCTCAGTGGGAGATGATGCACCTAATCCTGTAGAGACTTGAGTCTTCACTGAGGCAAGGGGAAGGGGGATGGGATAAGGGACTGTGGGAGGGGGAAGGGGCAGGAAACATCTGGAATGTAAATAAAATAATTAATTAAAAATATAAAAAAGACATCTAGATAGATTTGAGAAACAAATGGTTTAAAAATAAAAACATTATATTCATTTATCTTCTATTTTCACAATAAAATTATGTCATTCCTTAGGAAGGAGGGAAAGAAGGAAGGAAGGAAGGAAGGAAGGAAGGAAGGAAGGAAGGAAGGAAGGAAGGAAGGAAGGAAGGGAGGGTGGAAGGGAGGGAGGGAAAGAGAACTAGAATTCTTTATTTTTACTTAATTAATTTCTTTCTTTACTTTTTTTAACTCCAGATTTTATTCCCTACCCCGTAGTCCACACTCTGAGACTGTTCACATACCTCCACCCCTCACCTCTGTCTCCATGAGGCTGTCCACAATCCTCATGCCCACCCTACGTGACTTCTAAACTCACTGAGGTCTCTGGTGTCTGGAGGATTAGGTGCATTATCTCTGATTGAACACAGATCCAGCAGTCCTCTGCTATAGATGGGTTGGGGGGCCTCATATCAGTTGGTGTATGTTACCTGATTGGTGGTCCAGTGTTTGAGAGATCTCAGGGGTTCAGATTAATTGAGACTGCTTGTTATCTTACAGGGTTGCCCTCCTCCTCAGCTTCTTTTAGCCTTCCCTAATTCAACAACAGGGGTCAGCAGCTTCTGTCCATTGGTTGGGGGCAAATATCTGCATCTGACTCTTTCAGCTGCTTGTTGAGTCTTCTGGAGTCTGTGGTCATGCAAAGTCCCTTTTGTGAGCTCTCCATGGCCTCAGTAATAGTCTCAGGCCTTGGGACCTCTCCTTGAGCCAGATCCCACTTTGGGCCTGTGGCTGTACCTTCTTTTCCTCAGGCTCCTCTCCATTTCTATTCCTGTAGTTCTTTCAGCCAGGAACAATTATGGGTGAGAGTTTTGACTGTGGGTGGCAACACCTTCCCTCAATGGATGCCCTGTCTTTCTACTTGAGGTGGTCTCTATAAGTTCCTTCTCCCTACTGCTGGCCATATCATCTAAGATTCCTCATTTTGAGTCCTGATAGTATCTCACCTCCCAGGTCTCTGGTGCATTCTGGAGGCTCCCCAACATCTCCTAACTCCTGAGACTGCCTGTTTCCATTCTTTCTGCTAGACCTCAGGGCTTCAGTCCTTCTCCTTCACCCAATACCAAATCAGGTTTCCATCTCCCTCCCAAACCCCCAACCATTTTCCCTCCCAGGCCCCTCCCACTCTCCCCACTTGTGATTACTTTCTTCTCCATCCCAAGTTGAACTGAGGCATCCTTTAGCTTGTTGAGTTTTTTGAGTTCTGTGGACTGTATCTTGGATAGTCTGTACTTTTTTTTTTTTTTTTTTTTTTGGCTAGTATTCATTTATTATTGAGAACATACCATGCATGTCCTTTTGGGTCTCAGTTACTTCACTCAGGATGATATTTTCTAGTTCTATCCATTTGTCTGCAAAACTCAGGATGTCCTCATTCTTAATAGCTGAGTAGTATTCCATTGTGTAAATGAACCAGATTTTCTGTATCCAGTCTTCTGAGGTGGGACATAGAGTTGTTTCCATCTTCTGGATGCTATGAACATAGTGAAAAATGTTCCCCTGTGGTATGGTGGGGCATATTTTGGTCTATATTACCAAGAGTGGTATTGCTGGGTCTTCAGGTAGCACTATTTCCAATTTTTTGAGAAAGCTCCAGACTGATTTCCAAAGTGGTTGTACCAATTTGCAATCCCACCAGCAAAGGAACATAGTCAATAAGACAAATCAGCATCCTACAGATTAGAAAAAAGTCTTCACTAACCTCACATCCAATAGATAGCTAATAGATAGATAGATAGATAGATAGATAGATAGATAGATAGATATAGATAGATAGATATAGATGATATAGATATAGATAGAGATAGAGATAGATAGAGATAGATAGATATAGTTATAAATCAAGAAGCTAACCACCATGGGTATAGAACTAAACTGAGAACTCACAACAGAGGAATCTTGAATGGCTGAGAAGTGCCTAAAGAAATGTATAAAGTCCTTAGTGATCAGAGAAATGCAAATCAAAACAACCTGAGATTCCACCTTACACCAATCAAAATGGCTAAGATCAAAACCTCAGGTGACAACACATGTTGGCAAGGATGTGGAAAAAGAGGAGCACTGCTCCATTGCTGGTGGGATCACGAACTAGAATTCTTCCTCTTGAGGATTGTGTGCAATTTCTGTTCTGACATGCTCTTGCTGTTCTTTGAAAGACACAACCTTTTATGTCTCATACAACATTTCCAATGGTATAGGTGGAGTAAAAAAGAAAACACATATACGAAAGTATCAATGTTTTCTTGAAATAATTATTATATGATCCGATATTTCTGTCCACCTATGATAAAGCATTTCCCAATTAACACTGTGCAAATTACTTTCAATATGTTTTAGTTCTCCTCTTCTTGTAGAAAACATAACTTACTCTACATGTAATATACTTTTATTATAAGTGTATTTTAAATATGGTGGTAAGAATTATTTTTGATGTTAAAATAATTTTCAACAATATTCCTGTAGAATGTTTTGAACTAAATAACATTTGTTATTATAAGTAAGAGCAAACTGAAACATAAATTTATAATATATAATCTGAATGGCTAATATACATAACTGTACATTATTATGTACAAATGTATGTAGTCAATGATTATTTACACATATGAAAGTATAAACTTTCACTCTTTAATGTGCTTTACCTTCAAGTTGCTTATAAGGTACATGAAGATATTCTTTATTTGTGGCTAATAATCAAGCAAAGGAAATGAAAAGAAAATGGTCTCTAAACATCTGTAAAATGATTTGACATTCTCCATGCAGAATTTGAAATTGAAAATGCACACATTCATATATTCCTCCCTTTTCAGTTGATCTTGTTTTCCATTCTCTAGTGGAGATAATATTGTTGTATATCCCATTTATCCTCCGTGCTTTCTGTTTTAAGGTAGTCCTTATCATCAATTGCTTCATGTCTGTTTATAAACTCATCTTTTAAAGAGACATTCAACATCTATTCTGTCCACTTCTTTCTAAATGCTCAGTATAGACATACCACACAGTTTATTCTTACTTCTCTTCTCCAGAGATCACAGTTTGGGCGAAATTCATTGTTGTCCAAGATAAAGAGACTGACAGAGAGATTATTGAAGGAAGTCTCCAAGCACCTTAGGTAAAATAAGAAAGCAAAGCAATTTCTGAATGCCTGCTATCTTACACTTGTCTTCTTGCCAAAAGTCTATAATTCTTCAAACTTGCAAAGAATGTATATTGAAGTACACAACCACAGAAATCATACAAACACTTTCCTGAGGAATTTATAAGTTTGTCACAATTCTACATTATAAATGCAGTAAATTTTAAGATTTGTTACTAAAATAAATATTATTTTAAATAATGATCCTGTCTATAAATTTTTGTTAAAAACAAATACAAACTATTTCGTTACTCATTAGTCACCATTTATTATGTAAAGAGAGAATGCAGAAAGAAAAACCGTCACATATGCCTTTTGTCTCTTGGTTTTATAGTTTGTTCTTTCACCTCCTCCTAATAAAGAGTATTCAACCTCCATTTTGAACAAGAACATTTCTAAAAACAAAAATTAGTAATATTTAATATTTTCATGGAAATTATTAATATATATTTTACTTTTCATCATAGAAACTGATATAATCCAATTGAAAATAGATGGGTATTTTTCAATTGAACCAAAACAATTTTATTAGGGAAAGGGAGCTAAGTAAACTGGGACTAGGTCTACTTTGAGATTTAGGTAAACCAATTTGGGGCATGTATCCAAATGATGTATCATTCTCTTCCAAGAACAGTTGCTCAAACACATTCCTTGTTGCTCGAAGTGGAAATGTCTGGTTTCTTCAGAAACTCTGTTCTGTCATGTGGTTCCTTTTGGAAGCTGCCTTTGTGAGAGGGCAGGTGATTTTTTTTTTTTTTTTTTCTGAAAACAAACACTTAAGGAGGCATGTGATGTTTAGAAAGAATATAAAGAGAGCCCCACATTCAGTGAACAAAACTCTTGCTTTACTTAGCCCTGCAATGCTTCACTTCTCTGCAGGTCTTTGTTGGTCTTCACTTCATAGAGAGAAATGTGCCCCAAAACTTCTTGTGGTATTACAGCTGATTCTGGCTGCTTCCGTTGATTCTTACTGATTCAGTGGAGCTGTACTGTTTCTGCTGCATTCAGTCTTCACTACTAATTCGTGTTTGATGTTTGCTATTGGACCTGACAATCAAGAATGGAACCAACCCAAAGAACTACTCTGACCAACCTCCTTTAGCTATTAACCTTCTTTCTTCCCTACCTCTAGTCAGTGGGCTAGGAGGGAGGATGAAGTGTTTAAGAACCCTAAATAAAGTAGGTTTTGAAAATTATAAACCTGTAAGTTGCTCTATACCAATTATCAGAAACAAAGCAGGTGACTACAAGTAGATGAATGGACAAATCTGTGATTGGAGAGGGGAAATGTGGTACATTTATGTAATGGAATATTAGCCAGCTGTGAATAAATTGAAGTTTGCAGGTAAATTGATGAGACTAGAATAAAACTGAGTGAGGTAACAGAAAGCCACTAAGACAAATATGGTATGTAGATGTTAAACGTTAAGTATTCTAAAAAGGCACGACCAATATAACCACAGAGATTGGTTATAGAATAAAAGATGAGGGGATTGTAGTGCTCTCTGAGTGGAAAATAGAATAAATAGTTATGGATTGACTGGGTGCTTAAGCAGAATAATGAATTTGGAAGGAGCGAGAAGACTGGATGTGGGAGGTAATATGGGCTGGAAAAGCAAAGTTTAGGGCCATTTAAGGGGTTGTATGGAAACATAATACAGTAGAAGCTTCATAAAATATATTTATATATGAAGGTAATGTAAATGGAATTGCCAAATGAGAAAGAGTACGGAGCCCATCCTGATTATTACAAAAAATCAAGACACCACTTTCATGATTGATTACATCTAATGATGTGGTTGGCCAAAGGGTGCCCTGGGAAACCCACAAATAACCCATGTTATTCTAAAGCTACTATTTGTTCTCCACACACCTGTTGTAAGATTATATCTACTTAACACTGAACTTGGAAACTGGAGCTTGTTCCTACCTAGAGCATTCACCACAATTGAATAGATTTATTAGTCCTGGAATGTACTATACACACAACCAAAGGAAAAATGTAAATAACCCAGTAAAAAACCCTGGATCTACAATCGTGGTCTGCCTTGTAAGATGTGCTAGTGCAATAGTAACACAAATATTGTGGAAGCAACCTAGCACTATCTGACTGAATTAAAGCCATTCCATTGAATGGAACTAGTCTCAGACACTGCTTGGGTGGCCAAGTACCTGAGACTAGGTAGGCTAGGGACCTTGTGGAAAAACAAATACTACTCTTCTGCTACAGAACATTGCACTGAAATGATTCCTAAAGAGATTCTGCTAGCCTCATGTATCAGTCCCTGCTCAACCATCATTTAAGAGCCAGAGATGGACAATGTGCAGACAGTGATAGTTACTGGAACGCTCAGTCCTAAAGGGGATGTTGGATCAAATCCTTTACCTTAGGAATCCTGTGAAAAGGAGGTACAAATAGTATAAGAGCAAGATTGATGGACATATAAATTTACAGACTGTGACAGCATGCTCAGAGCCTGAAGAGGTTTGAGCCAGATGGGTTTCCTGTGTTGAGAATGGAAATGAATACAAACCACCAACCCTAACTCCTCACATATCTCTATTTTAGACCCACTAGCGAATTAAAACTTAGTTTTCTCCAATGGCGTCTCACTAGATACACAAGCCACATTTAAGTGTGGTGGCCATGACCTTAAGTTGATGGCTATCACAAAATAAACTAAGTGGTAGTTTTGCAGGAAATTTTGTCATATGCTTCAGCTGTATATTTTTCTTATCATGCAGTACTTTTCTTTCTATAATATGGTTACTGAGTTACTGTTTTTATGGGATTTCCATGTGTGACAATGTGTGTGTGTGTGTGTGTGTGTGTGTGTGTGTGTGTATGTGTGTATGTTTTAATGCTTTCTGTTCTTTATTTTTCTAGTTGCTCTTTTAATGTTTGTTTATTTATTTTTTCCTAGATGTTTATTTGTTTTTATATTCTTTAATAAGAAGGTTGCATTTTTAAATTTTTTTCTCCTTTTATAATAAAAATAATTATTTTCTCATACAATATAGCCTGAATTCAATTTCTCCTTCTTCAATTTTTCTCAGGTCCTCTCTACAATTCTCTTCCAAATTCATTCCTATTATAATTAGAAAAAAATCAAAAAAACAAAAAACAAAAAACAAAAACAGGATTCTAAGACATAACAACAAAATATTACAAAATAAAATAAAACAAAATCCATCATATCAAATCCATCATTTATCTGCATATATGTGCAGATAAACTGATACTGGCCTGTATTAGCTTATACTTGCTGTTTCAATGCATATGAACTGTGTTCAGTTGATTGTGGAGCCTTTTTCTCCTGACATCCTTCATCCTACATTCACCCCTATGTTCTAGTATATTTGGAATGGGAAGGCACTCTGTGGGCTACCAAAAGAGAAACATAAGGACCAAACTAGAGACAAAACCTTGGATCTACAATCTGTTCTTAATGCAAAATATACTAGGACAAAGGAACTACAAAGCTTATAGGAGTAACCAACTGACATCTGACTTGACTTAAGCCCCACTCCATGAGGTAGAATCCATAACCAACACCACTTGGGTGACTAAGAACCAGGCTAGATTACCCAGAGTCCTAGAGTAAAATCAATTATTACTCGTTCAAAAAGGAAAAAAGATTTACTACTAATAAAATGAAATCAATGCTTTATTCAGCAATCATCAAAGAAACTTACCCCTGTATAGAGATGCACAGCTAGACATTTCACACACACACACACACACACACACACACACACACACACACGAGAGAGAGAGAGAGAGAGAGAGAGAGAGAGAGAGAGAGAGAGAGAGAGAGAGACATTTGAACACACAGTTCCAAAAGTGTTGTCTCCATCAAATCCCTCCCTCAGAGCTCAGGAAACCCTGTGAAAAATTAAGCAGAAAGGGTCTATCTGTATATTTTCTAATGAGAAAATTCAAGAAATGATGTGAGTTTGTACCAGAGGAGAGGTGGAGGGATCTGGGAGGACATAGAGAGTGTAGTGATATTCAGAACGCATTGTATTAAGCAAATCTATTTTGAATTTAAGATGAAAAATATCAAGGACTTGTCAGGACTCTTACAAAAAATACTTAGCAGATGTGGCCAACATACTCAGTCAACTCCTAAGCCGTATTTGATTCTCATTATTTGTAAACATTTAACTAAAAACAAACAAACAAACAAACAAACAAACAAACAAACATAGGGTCTGCAATCCTATGGGTGGAAAACAATATGAACTAATCAGTACCCCCATGTAGGAGGCCACTGCCTGCAGTTGCCCCCACCCCCCACCCCCCGCCAAGGTCATCACAGACTGTGTTCCCTGGGAGGATGGCCCAGGGCTGAAACAATAACCTAGGGGGTAGAATAGAAGACTGCTAAGTCAACAGGGCTGATCAAAGTGCATACTTTATTTTTGGGTTGTCTTTTAGGTAAAAGGGGGAAGGCTCCTCCCCCCCCCCCGCGCCCCCAGTCGGTTCTGCGCAGGCACCAGGAGTTTGGCTGGAAGCCTGAAGCATTGCGGGACGTTCCAGGTGTTGGCAGGTGAACGGGGTGGAGCCAGGGTCCAGGAAGATGTAGAGGCAGGCAGCAGGACACCTGGGTAGCTCAGGGTAGCTACTTAACAAGATAATGGATGGCACACCACATGTAGCTTTCCATGGCTGGGGGAGGGACACTACACCCCCAGAGCTGGTCTCTAGATACATATGTAGCAGAAGATGGCCTAGTCAGCCATCACTGGGAAGAGAGGCCCCTTGGACTTGCAAACTTTATATGCCCCAGTACAGGGGAACGCCAGGGCCAAGAAGAATTGTATGGTTTGGTTGTACATTCTGTATTTGTCCATGAAGCAAAGTTCTCCTACCACGAATGAGTTAGCAATTTACCTTTGGAACCACACAGGTGACCTACTTGTCTTAATTTCTGATGATGAGTCTTTATGCTATCTTTGATTTCTCAACTATATTACATCAGTTTCATTAAAACTGCTTACTGGAACTTCTCTTCAAGACTAAATACACAGGCTTTTGAACTCAATTTTCACATTCTAATCTTTATTGGAATTTTATTTCTTTTAGAGACCCTGAAAATTGTGCAAATTAATCTGAATTTTGAGTAACTACTATTCTTGATAATCTTCGTAATGATTACTTGTCTAAGTAATATTATTAATAATTATAAAAAAGATAAAACATTGCTTCTTGTATGATGTTACCTGGCACCTACAAGGAATGCACACAACTCACACAGCTGAATAAATTTGTATCTATTTTGAAATGTGTGCCAGTCTTGCTTTCCCTGTGATATGTTAACCTCTGCTTTATTATACAGCTTCTATCAACAAGTGCACTCCCTTGAAATTGAGGAAATCAGTTTTGTTTATTCCCCTACATATTGGTCAAGAGGCCAATAGGAATCCGTGCTTTATTTTAGGAGAATCAAATCACCTAAAACAGTTTCTGTCCACATAAAGAAATCTCATTTATTCACAGCCCCTCATACCTTCACTTGTATATCTGTCTCTAAATGGGTATGTGTCTTGAAAGCTAATATATTTTATGTTATTGTGATGTATTTTATTACCTTTTTATACTGTAACTTATTTATCTTTAAGATTTTTCCCTTTCCCAAGAATGCTCTGTTATAAAATTGGAGTTCACACTGTTTGACATTACTAATAGATCTCAGGTTACAAAGATACAATTCAGAGTAAATATACCCCTACAGGTGGCACTGACTTTAAATATATCTATTTTGAGGTATAGTCCCTAGTCCTCTAGAGAGAAGACTGTTGAAGAAGGCAAGTTAATGGTTATAAAGGAAAGAGTATCTGGAAGGACTTTTGGCAGGGGAAGACTATGATAAAAATATATTTAAATTTTACAATTGTTTTAAATAATAAAAAGTGGTTGATATTATATCATGTAATTTCTTAAATATCCATGACCAAAGCCCTTATTTTAAGGAATATCCTGAGTAAGCTACATATTGTTGTCACATGTAACTATATTGGAGACTGAAAACTAAGATCTTTGAAGTCCTTCAAACTGGATTGAATAATGATCATCTCATTAAAGTAACAGTATATAAAATTCTTTTCATTCACTGATTAATCTATTAAGGAGTACAGTTCTCATGACATTGAATATTTTTATCAAGCCTACATGACAGAACTCAATTCAATTTGTTGAATATTACCAAATCTCAATGAAACTTAAAATTGAAAGTATATTTTTTAACTTGTTAACTTATTCAGTAACACATTGTTAGGAACATCAACTTTCTTTATAATATCTTAAACATTCTCTTTATATCTCTTTATTCCCATTTTTTCAACAGATACTTTCCCTATACCTAAGTAGAAATTTCTTTCTATTTAGAAATAGAACTATTAGAAAATAGTTTTGAAAATGGATAATTAAAAGTAATGCTACACCTGGGCCATGACTGTTGCCATGCATCCGTTGGCAGACATCAGATAAAATTTATTTGAGAGCCATTGCTACATTTTCAGGGACAAAATTAAACTCTGGAAAGTAAATGTCTCCTGAGAAAACTCAGGACAGCTTAGCAGGATCTCCCTATTAGTATCTTTCTAGTAGTTTCATGAAAGAAATAGTATACAATACAACTGATCAGAGAGTTACTCTCAAACTGTCAGATACTGGTGCTAGTTAAGACAACAAATTAGTGTTCCATACTGTATGAGATGACCTTAATATTATAGTTATGGGCTACAGGGTAGTCAGAGATTAAATCTCAAGAAAAATGAAAGAAGGAAAGAAAGAAAGAAAGAAAGAAAGAAAGAAAGAAAGAAAGAAAGAAAGAAAGAGAAGGAAAGGAAGGAAGGAAGGAAGGAAGGAAGGAAGGAAGGAAGGAAGGAAGGAAGGAAGGAAGGAAGGAAGGAAGGAAGGAAAGAAAAAAGAATGGTTACTAAATAACAGGGCTAGTTCTAGTGTTAGCTTTGGAAGTCTACACACAGTTTCATACATCATCTACATGCCCATCCAAATAAGCTAATGCCCTCAAACACAGCAAAGCATACAAAACAATTAAATCATGGCAGCAATCTAGTATGCTTTCAAGACTTTGCCCAACCTCCCTTAGGATGCAGTATTCATTTTCTTCATTGCAGTTATAGCTGACAGGTGGATAAGCTCGGCAGAATCCCTATGGAGCAATTGCCTTTAAAAGGAAGATAGTATTTCCCCCAGGTGTCTCTTTCCAGGGACAGTTCACAGAGAGTAATTATTTAATAAAAGCATTAACACTTGGCCTTCTTGTTTTAATATAATCAATGCTGTGTGACTAGCCAAGATAGAGATTTTTTTGACTGTTTAATTGCATATTGTTTGCTATAGGGAATAAGGTAATTTAAGAGCAGAATATAGATAACTATTTCTTCATCTACAAGTTCACATCCAAGTGTTCCTCTGTTTTTGGAGTGGATTGAATTCTTAACCATGATAATTCTGACAAGCACGATCAAGGCAGAAGTTGGAAGGAAATGGGATCTGGAAAACATTACAGCAATCCCTCAGCCACTACCAAGTTTTCTCTTTGTATCATTGATTGCTCAAGTTGAAATTGTCTTTCTCTGTGATCATACCTATGGAGCAATCTGGTGGAAGTTGCTGAGCTGACCAAAGTTTCACAGCTTGGGATGGACCCTTGTTCTTCAGAAACCTTAAGTAGCCAATAGGTCAAGACGGTGAGATGGGGCCCTTGGGGCCTTTCCTAATCCAGGACTGACAGAAGACAAAGCACACATACAATGTATGTTTGTACACGGAAGAGAAACACTCAGTTTCAGAAAATAATTTTTAAATGTATCAATAACTATATTGAATTGTATTTTCTAGAGAGGATATATGTTGGTTGTAAAAGACAGAGAACAGATATTCGTACATTACCTTTTGTTCACTGTAGGCCTATGCAAAATTAGAAATCTCTACCACATTTTTAAAAGTTCTCTACTACATAACATTCCATCTCAGACAAATCTAGAGTCTTGAGATTTACTTGTACCTTAAGAAACAAAGTTTTTACCAGCTACATAGATTACCTTTAACCAAATTGATAAGTAAGCTCAACTATTACAGCAACTTTCCTGTTATTAAATTTTTGTTACTTATTGAATGAAGCCAAACAAATGTGAACAAACATGCTGTAGATAATGTACTTGAACCGCTCATGCAGTTTATGGTGTAAGTTTACACTTTAATGCAACTGACTATCATCCACTGCTTTCTTACTTGGAAGACACTGCTCTTGTTTCTTCAAATAAAATATTATACTCCCATTTCCAACATAATGATTTCCAAATGTTTGACAATTTCTGGGAACTTTCAGTGTTTAGCTTCATATTTTTTTTTTCTATTTGGAGGTTATCAAATACAGCTTAAAAACCATTGACTTTTCTACTCAACCATGTGTAACTAAAGGTTAGAGAGTCAAGTGTGATCATGAAAGAATGATGAAAACTAAATAATTCCTGGAAGTGTAGTGGTGGAACTCAGTTCATGCCAGTCTCAAGTCATCAACACCTCAATGAAGAGAATACTTCACTTTATGAGTTACCCAGAGCCAGATGCTATAAAACTGCTGTAAGGGATTACATACTAGGGACATGTGGAGGCCATGCCAGGAGCAAAACAGAGAACTTCTTATATAACCTTCTGTGTAATTAATAAGAATTTTGTAGGTTGGAAATCTGGGGAGTGTGTGTTTGTGTGTGTTTTAATATATTCTAAGGAAACATGTCTTCCCAGTGGTAATATTCATTCTGCCACAGCATTCCNTTAAATCCAAGTTTGTTGTCGAATCTTGGTCTTCTTCATTAATTATCAGCTGGTCACTGTCAGCTGTGATTTAGCTTTGGCCGTCTTTGTCAGATTAAGTCTAGTTAAATTCTACTTTCAGCTTCTCTTTTAATTCTTTTCAAATATTAAAGTAAGTGCTTATTATTGACAATTCTATAAAACGTCTAATGTTCCAACACTGGTATTTTTAAAATCTGAAATTCTTTTTTTTTTTTTTTTTTAGCAATGACAAGGTAGACTCTGCCAAACGTATTAATGCAAATGCTGGTCATTTAGGCTCTAATTGGATCTCTTATCCAGCCGTAAAGTTCCTTACCTGCATCATCTGAGAGACAATCAGGAGTGTGAAAAACCTTCCCTATTGAGTATTTGAAAGTATCAGCTATGTCATGCCAATATAATCATTATAAATGACTTGCAAACCTATTAGCTCTGATTGGAAGTGAATTTGGGGACGTGAGATTAGATTGAAATTTTCTGTATAATAACAGTAATTGATGTCCAATGAAACCATCTTTTCCATATCAAAGCTCATAAGTAAAGTCTGCACTTGATGACTGAAAGGAGTGGGCTCAGCATTCAATAAGCATTGTGTTCCCACTACTTCCATTGTTAGATAGGACATTTGTGGCTGCTGATTATGAGTGGAATACCTTTACATGACAGTGGACTGAAACCGTGCTGTGTGTTCACATGTGTGCAAATGTATGGATGTGTTTGTGGGTGCGTGTTATGAATGTGCATACACACATGTATATACCCAGAGACTAACAATAGATGACTGGATTCTTCACTGAACTTTGACTTTATTATTTGGAAGAAGCATCTCTGAATAAAGCATAGCACCCTGTGATATACATACCCATTTAGACCATTACTCATTGGAACACTCTTTTTATACTTCAATGACAATACAAAATCTTTCTTATACTGTTTTTCTCTTACTCTCCTTCTCCCATATTACATCTTATTCTCTTTGAAGGGGCAGAGACCTTACAGTTTAGAAATGTTGAAAACACAGGGCATTCTATTCATCAGACACTTTAGAAAAAATTTTAAAAAGCATATAAGGATACTATTAGAGCATTGAAAAATCTTTATGAAAAAGATAGTTTTTATTATTATACTTGAAGATTATTATAACGTTTTGGGAGAATCATATTGTTTTAAAAACAATGTAATGTCAATTTAACTCTAACAAAGGTTTATGCTTTCTTATTAATTATGTTCACATTTTTATTTCCTACTTATTTAAATTATTTTTGGGAAAGTTAAGCAGGTCAATTTTTCAAAAGAATTGTTACATTTATTCTTCTCAAAGATTCATTTTTTAATACCTTGCTAAAATAATGATTCTTTTATGTTGGTGTTAGTAAGTAAGCAATTCTGGGAAAAGAATTGGCCTAATGGAGTATAGTGAATTATGATTCAAGATGCTCTCAACGTTTGAAAAGAGTGATCATGCAATTGCTAAATCTAAAATTGAGACCTCCACAAAGAGAGATTTAAATACCAACAGAGATGAATATATGAGGTTTTAAGTATCGAAGCATCTATAGCCCTGTCTTAGTACATTTTATATACCAGAAAACCTGTAAAAAAAATAAGTTATTAATGGTTTCCATGCAAACAGAGGACATAATATTAATACTATCAATAAATTAATGACCTAATTTTGATATTATAAATTATGCTATTTAATGAAAGAATGCTACAATTACACATCTTCTAATGACACTACATATATAACTGTATCTTATGTTAAAAACTGTATATATTTTTTTTCTTTAATTGGACATGTTTTAACTCAAAAAATAAGTAATTTACAGGACCTGGCATAGCGTAGAGGATAAACATTTGCAAAACTTGTATCCCTAGCACCAAAATAAGAGTTAGGCATATCTGTATATGCCTATAATCTCAGTGGAACAATCAATGACAGGTTTATCCTGAGAAGTTGTTGCCCACCCAGTCATCCTAGTTATATGTGCAAGCTTCTCGTTCTCTGAGAGAGCCTCCCAACAGGCAATAAAAAGTGTATATATAGAGGGAGACACCTAGTAACCTCTTCTGGTCTCTGCATATACAGATGCTTACAAGCTTGCAACTCACATACACACTCACCCCAAACTACTCTTATTACATATCACCTTATTTGTATATCAGCTGAAATGCACTGCCTATCATTGAATTTCTCATACTACTTTTCAAGCTTTAGATGTGTGAAGGCTGCGATGGCACTGCTGGACATGCCTGGCTAGGCTCAGAAGTGGACTCACTATGAATTTTTCGCTGCCACTGGGTAGGTGGTAACCATGATAATTGAAGAATGAGTACTGAGAAGTCACCTATTTTGTTTGATTGTTTATTTATTTATTTATTTAGACATCAGGCTTTGCACCCATGCTTTCCTCAAAATGAGTTCAGGAGAACTTTGGGGTTTAGAATTACTCAACTTCTCTACTGTATTAAGAACATTTTATACAAACCTGAAAATCAATATTGTTTCTTGGACATGTCAGAGAAGTTAGGCTTCAGGCTAAAGTGCCTCTGCCATTTAGAGAGGCAGGAACCTAGATATCTATAGCTCCCAAGAATTCCTTTCCAGCAACAGAACACACTGGAAGCAATGTTTAAATATTAATGATAAGTGGCTGAAGGCTGAGTGCCGATAGCATGAGAAGAAGTCTCATATATAATTGGGGAAGCAAAAGCAGTGTTCCGCTCTTTATAGGACCCCAAGTTCGTTCTCCTAGTGAAGATCTGAGAAATTCCAGTCCTGACCTTAACACAGTGAAAACTCTAACACTTCTGTCTTCAATGTGTATATGTCAACTGTATGTCTAAGACTAATCTCATTTGGGGGAAGGAAATCTGATCTATCTCATACTGTTTTCCTTAAAGTAAAGAGTCAATAGGAAAATGAATGGAGAAGTTAAGAATGCTACAGCTGAGAACTTGGAAGAGGGGACCCAGGGCAGTACAATAGAGCTGACCCTGGAGGCAAGGTGAGCCTGTCCAGTGGTGTAAGAATGGAGCAGCTGTCCCTGCCGCTCCTCTTCAGTGATGAAGTGATGTCAGAGAGATGACCTCCCAAGCCACACCACACCTCTCGACAACTGAAGCAGGAAGGATAGCTGGCCCTGAGGTCATGAGAGCAGGAGAGTATCTTGCCTGGGTAGCACAATAAAATGGTCCTCGTGAGGTAGCCAGCTGTAGGGCATGAGAGCAGGAGATCTGGCTTCTCCCTCTGCTGGCTATAGAATTGGGTGGGCTAGCCCAGGTAGTGCTGGAGAGCTGGCCACGGTGATTTGAGTTTGGAAGAGCTGGTGGAGGGATCAGCTCAGCTACCACCCAGGCCCAGCCAGATCCAAAGCTCTGACTTGGCCGATCTATGAATTGCTGCAGCACATGATTGGGTCAGTGCCACAGAAATGAAGCTGCTAGATTTCCAGGACACTAGGCAAGAAAAGGATATGTGAAAGGAGCAGAGGGGAGGATTCAGTGTTAATAGTGTGGGAGAAGTCAGAGGCCTTCTATCAGCCCAATGAATCATTGCAGTGAACAGGGAACATTTGCAAGTAAAGATGTTTGGATAGCACCATTTGTTGAAAATGCTGTCTTTTTTCCACTACAGTATCTTCAACAAATGGTGCTGGCACTACTGGCGGTTATCATGTCGAAGAATGCGAATTGATCCATTCTTATCTCCTTGTACAAAGCTCAAGTGGATCAAAGACTTCCACATAAAACCTGAGACACTGAAATTTACAGAGGATAAAGTGGGGAAAAGCCTCAAAGATATGGGCACAGGGGAAAAATTCCTGAACAGAATATCAATGGCTTGTGATGTAAGATCAAGAATTAACAAATGGGACCTCATAAAATTGCAAAGCTTCTGTAAGGCAAAAGATATGGTCAATAAGACAAAAAGGCCACTAACAGATTGGGAAAGGATTTTTACCAATCCTAAAACTAATAGGGGACTAATATCCAATATATACAAAGAGCTCATCAAGAAATTCAGAAATTCCAGAAATTCAAATAACCCCATTAAAAATGGGGTACAGAGCTAAACAAAGAATTCTCAACTGAGGAATCACTTGAAAAAAATGTTCAACATCTTTAATCATCAGGGAAATGAAAATCAAAACAACCCGAGATTCCACCTCGCACCAGTCAGAATGGATAAGATCAAAAATTCAGGTGACAGCAGATACTGTCAAGGATGTGGAAAAAGCAGAACAATCCTCCATTGCTGGTGGGACTGTAAGCTGGTACAAAAACATTAGAAATAAGTCTAGGGGTTCATCAGAAAATTGGACATATTACTACCAGAAGATCCACAAATACCTCTCCTGAGCAGAAGATGTTCCAACTGGTAATAAGGACACATGCTCTACTATGTCCATAGCAGTCCTATTTATAATAGCTGAAAGCTGGAAAGAACCCAGATGTGCCTCAATAGAGGACTGGATACAGAGAATGTGGTACATTTACACAATGGAGTACTACTCAGCTATTAAAAACCATGAATTTATGAAATTATTGGGCAAATGGATGTATCTGGAGGATATCATCCTGAGTGAGGTAACCGAATCACAAAAGAAGTCACTTGATATGCACTCACTGATAAGTGCATATTAGCCCAGCAACTTAAAATACCCAAGATGCAATTTGCAAATCGCAAGAAAATCAAGAAGGAAGACCAACATGTGGATAATTCATTCCTCCTTAGAATAGGGAACAAAATACCCATGGAAAGAGTTACAAAGACAAAGTTTGGAGCTAACAGGAAAGGATGGACCATCCAGAGACTATCCCAACCGGGGATCCATCCCATAATCAGCCACCAAACGCAGATACTATTGCACATGCCAGCAAGATTTTGCTGAAAGGACCCTAATATAGCTGTCTTGTGTGAGGTTATGCCAGTGCCTCACAAATACAGAAGTGGATGCTCACAGTCAGCTATAGGATGGAACACAGGGCCCCCAATGGAGGAGCTAGAGAAAGTACCCAAGGAGATGAAGGGGTCTGCAACCCTATATGTGGAACAACAATATGAACTAACCAGTACCCCCAGAGCTCGTGTCTCTAGCTACATCTGTAGCAGAAGATGGCCTAGTTGGCCATCATTGGGAAGAGAGGCCCCTTGTTCTTTCAAACTTTATATTCTCCAGTACAGGGAATACAGTACAATTAGGAGTAGGTGAGTAGGGGAGCAGGACAGTGGGAGGGTATAGGGGACTTTCGGGATAGCATTTGAAATGTAAATGAAGAAAATAATAATTTTTATAAAGTTGTTTGGATAACATTTGAAATGTAAATGATGAAAATATCTAATAAAAATTTAAAAAAAAGATTTTTGGATAGTAGATTTTGCAGCATGACACTCTCAAGCTTCTATAGGAGGTTTTTTTTTTTGTTTGTTTGTTTGTTTGTTTTTTTTGAGGGGCAGGTACTAAGGGTGAAGGGAAATGGTAGTACTGGTGTGTATCATACTAAGAACAGGGGATATTTTAAAGTAGTACAAAGTAATAGAAGTTGAGAAACTGACAGTGCTCAGAGCATCCAAGGAGACATGATAGAGATGTAGCATGAAATATTGAAGCAGAAAAACAGAGACATTAGCTAAAAACCAAGGAAATTCAAATCATAGTTGTATTTGAGTCCTTATACAATGGTGATATGAATTAGTTGGTGACCATATCATATTATAATGTCAAAATGGTGTTAATAAGTCACCTATTTAAATCTAAAATTATTCTAAAATAAATAAAAATAAATAAATAAAGACATATGACTAAAGAAAACATGCCATAACAGGCTACCTTAGCATTTGGGCTATCTCCTCTCCTCTAATGGAAAATTTGATAAGTATCAGGAGCTAACTTTACCCTTATTTTTTTTAATCCTTGACAATTCCTCCCTCTTTACAGAAATGTATAATTGTAAATAGTTCAGAGGTTTTGGGAACTGTGGCAAGGGAGGGAGCGACCTGGGAGGCAAGTAGATGGGGAAGGGAGGGGAGGGGAGAGGGGAACCTGATCTGGTATTGAGTGACAAAAAAAAAAAAAAAAAGGACTGAACTCTGAGGGTCTCCAGAAAGAATGGGAGCAGGCAACCTTGAAAGATAAGAGGTTTTGGGGAAACCTCCAAATTGCACCAGACCTGAGGGGTGANCAGTCATAATTCTGACCCATAATTGCTCCTGTATGAAAGAATTACAGGGGTGGGAATGGAGAGAAGCCTGAGGAAAAGAAGATCCAGCGACAGGCGCAAAGTGTGATCCAGCTCAAGGGGAGGTCCCAAGTCCTGACACTATTACTGAGGCTATGGAGTGCTCACAACTGGGGACCTAGCATGACCACACTTTGAAAAACCCAACAAGTAGCTGAAATAGTCAGATGCAGATTTTTTTTTTTTTTTTTTTTTTTTTTTTTTTTTTTTGTCTTTTGAGACAGGGTTTCTCTGTATAGCCCTAGCTGTCCTGGAACTAACTCTGTAGATCAGGCTGGCCTTGAACTCAGAAATCCGCCTGCCTCTGCCTCCAGAGTGCTGGGATCAAAGGAGTGCACCACCATGCATGGAACCAATGGACAGAAGCAGCTGGCCCCTGTGGTTGAATTAGGGAAAGGCTTAAAGAAACTGAGGAGAAGAGAGACCCTGTAGGAGGACCAGCACTCTCAATTAATCTGGACCCTGTAGATCTCTCAAACACTAAATCACCAAACAGGCAGAATACACCAGCTTATATGAAGCCTCCAACATACATACAGTAGAGGACTGCTGAGTCTGTGTTCACTCAGAGAAGATGCACCTAACCCTCATTGGAAGGCCCGGGGTGTTTAGAGGTCAGGAGAGTGGGGATGTTCACATGGAGATGGGGGCGTGGGGAGGAGGTGTGGGATGTGGGGACAGTTGGATGATGGACTGGAGAAGGTGAATAAAATCGGAAGTGTAAATAGATAACTAAAGAATTTCATTTTTTAAAAGACAGAAACAAACAAACAAACAATTAAGCTGACCCATCATTTGGGGTACAACAGAAGACACTGACTCTGCCTCTCCTAGAATCTTTAGTAGTCAATAATTCAACAGTGGGTATAGGGACGTAGAACCCTTCCATCATCTGCAAGTGTTGATAGGGGAAGCCTTCTCCAGGTTCTGTGCACATAAGTTCTACTTCTGTGAGTTCAAAGTTGACATGGTTGTGCCATGACTCTAAGATTGTATTTCATAGACCTTTGCATCATCAACTCTACAGAGCTCTCAATCCTCTCCCAGGAGTTTTCATGGGTCAGGGAGGAAGTGTGACAAATATCTTGTTTAAAAAATGATCACTCAACTGTCACTTCCTATTAGCACCTTGGACAATTTAGAGTGTGTATTCACTGAAAAGACAAGCTTTGCGTTAAGGATGAAAATAGCATTTTTATATAGGCACAACTATAAGTATTAACAAGGTAATTTCGTTCTATGTCAATTTAGTGAATCTTCTATTCTTCCCTCATGCTATGAGGCCCCAAGTTAGGGGATTTTTACCAGATTTATGGTACCAAGTCTGAGTTTCCGTCTGCGGAGCCCAAAATCAAATTATAGAGGAGTTAGTTATCAACTTAACAACCATGCCACTGCCACAGAAATGGGCACATTTCCCAGGTAAGTTGCTATTAAATGTCACTGTGTGCTTTGCTGGTTAAGAACCCTGAGACCTTATTTCTTTTGGTAGTCAGAATAGCAATTTCTGGCAATGTCTATAAAATTTCCCTAGCACACATGTACTTTTCAACTGTCTCTGATAGTTTTGTCTGTATGTCGCAAGCAAGTTATATGTAATCGTCATCAAATTGGTTTTATCATCCACTTTCCAAGGGAAAATAATAGGAAAGTCAACAAGGTAAATGATTTGGGGGAATTCTCAGACCTATCTGATCCACTACACATTATGATGAACATGGAAATACTTGCTTGGTAATCCATGGCTTTAAGTTGCAACATTATCTGCTTGTTTATGTTATCACCAAGCCAAATCATTTTTCAAACATATTTTTAATTGGGCTACCAGATAGTATGTTTGCACATGGCTTTGTCACTCTTGGGGTAAGAATCAGAAAAACTCCAAGGTGACAAAAATTAAGGTTATTAAGATGTGACTTTAGAATATTATATACCAGTAGTAATTGCAAATTTATTCTGAACATACATTGAAATACAGATCAGTTTGTATGAATCATGGAAGTAGGTTAAAAGACACCTGGGAACTTGTTAACCAAAAATAAACATCAAGTCCTTTCTTTTCAACACACACACACACACGCGCACACATACACACACACACACACACACACACACATTAATGTCATTACACTTATATTAATTAACAGTGACATATATTAATTTATATTGAATTGTACACATTTATATAAGACATGCAATATAGTACCTACATAGGGATGTAAAAGAGGGAAGTTAAAGATGTGTCAGGACCTCAGTAAACAAAATGGTTGGATATAAGTAGGTTGCTGTTGAAGTAGAAAGTTCTGGTTTCGTAAGCTACTCAGTTGTGTCATATATTTTCTTGGACACTGTTTTACAAGAGGGCAGATGATATTTTGTTGAAAACAGATACTAGAGAGAGTGTGGGGTAAGTAGAACTAATATAAATGGGATCCAGCAAACAGTGAGAGGACGCTTTTGAATCACTACGCCTTGCATCTCTTCACTGGCCTTAGTCATTTTCACTTCATAGAGAGAAATTTACCTAAGCACTTCTGGTGATACTGCAGTTGATTCTGACCACTTCCTTTGACTCCTGGTGATTTGTCTGAGCCTTATGTGGCTGAATACCCATGAATGTATGAGGAAGGGATTTTTTTTTATAACAATGGGGTACTCAAATTAATATTTCTGCAGTTCTGGGGACAGTAAATAAAAAAATAGCAGTAATGTGGTAAATGTTTCTTGAAAAGGAATTGATATGGGTGACCAAGAACAATCACAGCTGGGCTCATTGTGCAAATAAGACATCACAGGGACTGATTTTTCAATTTTATAAAAGGGGCCACTGCTGACATACCAATACTCTTGCCTCCTCAAATGGTTATCAGACATGGTTATATGGCAAGAGCAGTGACCCATAACAACAACAGCAACAACACCACCACCACCAACAACAAAATTACAGGTGCTTGAATTACAGGTGCTGGAGTCTCAACACATAGCAGAGCCTACCAACCCATGGAATTCTTTGTGTTTGTTGTAAAATAAAGCCAGAAAAAATGGAGGCTGATAATGGATTTAAGAGCAGCGAACAAAGCAGTTCAACCAATGGGTCCTTTAAGGCTTTGATTTTCTTGACCTTCTTTGTTGCCTTTATTTGTTTTTTTGTGGAGATCATGGCCTATAATAATAATTAACTTGAATGATTTCTTTTTTCAAAATATCATTGCTTGAGCAGGATAGGGAAAGGTGTACTTTCTTAGTACCTACACTGAACAACAATGGTCCCATAAACGAATGCTATTAGAAGAAAATATCTTTCAAACTATAATTTAGGATTTAGAATTGAGTTGAATTTCTTAAAACAGTTCCGATTTAGCCAAATCTTCCATAGATGATGAAGAACTACTCAGAGTCCCTGGAGCTCACTTCCATATGGACTATTTAACATTCCCTGTGGAAATACCTTTCAAAAATCAAATTAAAGATGGTAAATCGGTACAAGGAAGAGAGCTGAACATGTACTATTAAGCTAAAATAGATGATTATTTACATCAGTAGTAGAGTTAATAATTAACAGAAAGGTTCAAAATATACTTGGTAAATATGACAGAATTTGAAAAATGCTAGAAATGACTGATGAAGTAATGGTGTTCATAAATATCCAAACAATAATAAATATAAACAAGAATTGAAGTTCTTTCTGAATGAGCTGTATTACTGAAGAAATAAATGACTTTTAAATCTTTTCAAATAGAGTAATAAAGAAACCTAATCATGAAAAGCAAAGAGAAAATCATATGTATTTTAAAAAGACATCTTCAGTGTTTTTGTTCTTCATATAATGTTAAAGAAATGTAGGCTGCCTTATAAGTTTACACAAGACAAGCAGGCATGAATGGATGTGAAATTTGGTTTCTATGTTTAAATTTTATTAGCTTAAATTTCAATATATATATACATACATAATTCTGTTTTTATATTGTCCATTTCCAAAAACTCTTATCAAGGAAACGTTCACATTTTCAGCACGTTTGAAAATAAAAATTCTCTTTGCTACAGTTTCCTATAAGAAGATTATTTGGCACATGTTATTTCTGGGTCACAAGACAGAGTATGTCAAGACTACTTTTATGAAAAGCATTTTGTTACTAACTGCCTAATCTTTTTTTTGTAAAAGACTTATGTGTGTTATGAAGAATAATATATAGAGTTCTAAAAGTCATTACTGTTTCCTTGCTATACAATATATGGTACCTTAAAAATTCTACAAGTCATTCAAAACCACATCCAGTTTCTGAAAGCAAACTGAGATTTTCAGTTGTGTAGATAATGGCTTGTTACTTTAACATTTTGCCACCACTCCTACCTACCAGACTCAGACTATGAAGAGCTGTACTGCACACTCAACAGCAAATCTTCAATTCAACAACCATTGCCTCCTATGTTGAGAAAAACAAGTAATTTATTTTGAGCCTGTATTTTCTCACTGCGGTAACTAAGAATCTTTTACCAAGACAGCATAGAGTGCATTCTACTTTATAAAAGTTTATGTAGAAACGGAAGTGACCTTGTGAGTTTGTTGTGCATTACTGATAAACAATAATTTAACTGAAAATGCTGCAAGATTTTGTTTCATGCCAGTGTTAAACTATAACTTGTTTTCCAAGAAAGAACATATGAACTAAAATTAACTCAAGAAAATGTTAACATTATTATTTGACCTACTAATAGTTTTAATATTGAAGAGTAGCTTAGAAATTAAACTTTTGGGAGCTACAAAACATAAAGCCCTTAGTTGGATCTATAGGCTATCAGAACACTATCTAGTTTTCTCTCAAAATAGACTAGGTTAATGTGGTACTTCCTGTAATTTCTGTCCACAGTGAAATATCATCTTTTAAAGATTAATTTTCCTCTTTCCACATTAAGGTAAAGACTTGTACAATATGTTTGCCTGGCTTCCTTAGGTAAACCATTGAGCTATTCAGTGTGTTGATTTAATCAAATTGAACATACTTAGTATTTGCAAAGAGAGACATATGCTTTGATTTGAGATCTTTTGCTTGATTTTATAATGCTATCTTATAACTTTTTTTTTCTTAAAAATGGATCTAAATTATTTTTCAGGATTGGAGGGAGGTCTTAGAAGTGAGGCGTGCTTGGTGTTCTTCCAGAGTACCTGAGTTCCTATTACCCAGGTCATTAGGGTCATAACCACCTCTGATTCATGTGCTGGGGACCTGACATCCTATACTGGTCTCCATGCATATCTATATACATAAATAAAAGAATACTTATAAGTAATTACAATGACCATAATGTTTACTTTTATTAACACATATGATAAAACAAAGTACACATTTATTATTTCTGGGATGTACTTTTGTTTATTTTTAATGTAAAGATTTTCAAGTAGTTACTAATAGTAAAATGGCTTGCTTTATTAACTTTTACTATAAAAGAAATCACATAAAAGAATGTGTGATAGTATTCCCTTTAAAATATTGAATTAAATTAAATTCTATGAAGTTGTCTTTCACTTGGTGAAGTAGCCACAAATATTTTCTTTGCAGTCTTTGTGTGTTTTAAAAATCCTGCTTTGTTTTCAAATGTTTTCTTATGGTTTTTGTTGCTGTTGTAGTTACTCCTGTGATAAAACACTATCCTCAAGTATAAGGGAAGTCTTTATTTGCACTATATTTCCACGTAGTTGTTTATCATTGAGGGAAGTCAGGCCAGAAACATAAGCAGGAACTGATGTAGAAATCCTACAGAGACTTGATATTCCAAGGTGGGGGATACCTGGGGGTGGAGAGCACAAGCTCTCAGAATAGAAGGGGAAGGGGGGCTAGGGGAGGGACTCTTTGAAGGGGGATGTAAACAAAAAATTAATTAATTAGAGAAATCATGGGAAAGGACTACTTACTTCCTCACTTGCTGGGTCATACTTAACTTAGTTCCCAGGACAACCTTACTAGGGAGTCATGTTGCTCACATTCAGTTGGACTCCCCTATATCTATTAGTAGTCAAGTAAATCACTCATAAATATCACTGAGCCCAGCTGATAGAGATAATTACTCAACTGGCATTCTCTTTTCAGGTCATGCAAGGCGGAGTCAAATTGACAGTTGATGAAAACTAAGACATGTTTTCTTCAATATTTGTCATTCTGAATTATGTTTTACCAGATCAAATAACAGAGTAATAATCAACATATATCAGAATTTGTGCTTTTAAAAAGATGTTATTCGACATTTTTATATCTAATGCATATAAAATACACTGTAGACAGACAGGCTTGTTCAGATATAAAGAGGGACTGGGACAGAAAAATTATGGAAGATGAAAAATTAGAGGAAAAAATAGAGTTCAGGGGAGGTTAAATCAATTTTAAAAGGAGAGACCTCAAAACAAATCCCTGAGATGACATTTGAGCAAAATCTACACAATAGGTGAGGGTTTTTCTTCACTAACTGAAATATAAAGAAAATAATCTATGTTATGGAAACTGCAATTTTAAGGGTTCAGAAATAGACAGCATTGCTTCTCATGGATCGATATGCAGCCAGTGTTGGTTTGGCTGAGTCTGTTACTAGTTAACAGAGGAAAATGCAGTCCTATAGGGACAGACTCTGAAGGCACCATGAGATCCATTTATTTCTTAATCAAAACAGAAAAAGAAAATGTAGGAGGATTTTGACAAGTCCCAATTTACTTTTCATTTGTATCTGGAGTGAAAGGAAGCACAGGTTATTAAAGATAAGTGACAACCTTTTTTTTTTTTTTTTTCCTCAATTTGTTTACCAAGCTTTGTCCTGGCATAAACATTATCATTCATTGTAATGTTATTTCTTCTACCTTCAATTTTAATTTTTTCTAGTTTTGAAGTGGAAATTTCTTGTATTTGGAGACTCAGTTGTATTATATGATGTTTTTCTAGAAATTGTCTTATGAGAGAATGTTTTTCCTGAAAAATACATATAATTTTTTTCTAGGAGGCCTAGAAAAGGGACATAAGGCATTCTGCTAGAGCAGATGCTTAAAAGAACACATGATATTTGGAAAGAATATAAATATAGCCCAACAAACAATGGACGATGTTCGATGTCATTGATACACCTTTGCTACTCTTTGCTGGTCATCATTGGGCTTTGTTGGCACTGATCTTCACTGACTGATGTGGATGCTCTCAGCCAACCATCAGACTGTGCACAGGGACTCCAATGGAAGGACTGAAGGAGAGGAAAGGGATTTCAATACATTCAAAGAACAATAGTAACCTAATGGAACCCCTAGAGCTCCCAGGGACTAAATCACCAACCAAAGAGTACACATGTAGGCACCTATGGCTCCAGCTGCATATGTGACAGAGGATGGCCTTATCTGGCATCAATTAAAGCAAAAGCTGTTGGTCCTGTAGAGGACTGGTGTCTGTACTGGCTAGTTTTGTGTCAACTGGACACAGGCTGGAGTTATCACAGAGAAAGGAGCTTCAGTTGAGGAAATGCTTCCATGAGATCCAACTGTAAGGCATTTTCTCAATTAGTGACCAAGGAGGAAAGGCCCCTTGTGGGTGGGACCATCTCTGGGCTGGTAGTCTTTTGTTCTAGAAGAGAGCAGGCTGAGCAAGCCAGGGGAAGCAAGCCAGTAAAGAACATCCCTCCATGGCTTCTGCATTAGCTCCTTCTTCCTGACCTGTTTGAGTTCCAGTCCTGATTTCCTTTGGTGATGAACAGCTATATGGAAGTATAAGCTGAATAAACCCTTTCTCCCCAACTTGCTTCTTGATCATGATTTGTGCAGGAATAGAAACCGTGACTAAGACAGTGTCCTAGGGTAGGGAACATACTAGGGCAGAGAGGCAGGTGTGGGTGGATGGGTGAGGTAGTAGCCTCATAGATGCAGGGAGATGGGCGATGGTATGAGTGGTTTGCAGAGGAGAAACTGAGAAGACGGACATTTGAAATGGAAGTCATAGGGTGCATAAAACAGAGGACAGCACATGACTTTATTAGGAAAATTGAAAACCTTTACTGATAGATCCATTCTGTTTTTAATATTTTCAATTTAATTTCCTTAGTTCCTAATGCATCATTTAAGTTCATAGATCCATTCTATTTTTTGATATTTTACATTTTATTTCTGTAGTATGTAACACTTCATTTAAATTCCATACACAAAAGATAATTTTTTTTCTTTTTTTTTCTGAGACAGGGTTTCTCTGTGTACCCTTGTGTTCACCCAACTGAGTATAGTAAACCTAGTTTCTGGCATTTTGTTACTACAGATAGACACAGTGAGAGCAAATATCATCAGAACATTTTTTTCCAGTTTTCTGTTGGTTTGCCAGTGTTCTGTGGCACACCATCTTGGTTTCTTCATGGCGTTTGATTCCTTTCAATATTATCTTATTATTTAATCAGCTGCTAAAAGGTATTGGTGGCTATTTTATATAATAATGTGAACGTGAGTTCTTGAGGATAAATAAGAAAAAATGGGTTATAGTTTAATAGTGATGTATAGTTGTGACTAGTTGACAATGGGTTAATTGTGTCAGTGTCCTGTTTTGCTAACTTGACTCAATCTTGGGTCATCTAAGAAGAAGTAACTCCCACTGAGAAAATGTCTCTATTTTATAGGCCTATATGAAGTCTGTGAGGCCTTTTCAGGATTAATGATAGGTGCAGAAGACTCAAGTCTACCTTGACAGTTCAGGGTTACACAGAAATGAAACTCTGCATCAGTAGTAAGTAGCATTCCTCCGTTGTCTCTGATTTAATTTCTGTCTATGGGTACCCACCCTGATCTCCTGCCATCATTTCCACTCATGGTGTTTGTAAACTGTAAACTGAAATAACACATTGAATTCTCTCCATTTAATTTGATGTTGATTGTTGCATTGCTGTATATTGGTTTTATTATGTTTAGATATGTACCTGGATTTCCTGATCTTTCCAAGACTTTAATGTGAAGGAATGTGTCGTATTTTGTCAAAGGCTTTTTCAGCATCTAATGAGATGATTTTGTGATTTTTTTTTTTTTTTTGAGTTTGCTTATATAGTGCACTATGTTGTTGGATTTCTGTATATTGAACCATCCCTGAATTCCTGGGATGACTCCTGCTTGTTCATGGTGAATGATCATTTTGATATGTTCTTGGATTTAGTTTGCAAAATTTTTATTGAGTACTTTTGCATCAATATTCATGAAGGAAATTTATCTGAAGTTGTCTTTTTTTGTTGTTGGATGTTTGTGTGGCTTTGGTATCAGAGTAACTGTGGCATCATAGAATGAATTGGCTAATGTTCCTTCTATTTCTATTTTGTGAAATAGTTTAAGAAGTATTGTTATTAAGTCTTCTTTGAAGGTCTGATAAAAATATGCATCAAAATTGTCTGCCCCTAGGCTTTTTTTGTTGGGAGACTTTTAATTACTTCTTTTATTTCCTTAGGGGTCATGGGACTATTCGGATAGTTTGTTTCTTCTTGATTTAATTTTGGTACCTGGTACTTGTCTAGAAAATAGTCCATTTCATCTAGATTGTCCAGTTGTGTTGAGTATAGGCTTTTGTAGTAGGTTCAGATGACTTTTTGAATTTCCTCAATTTCTGTTATTATGCCTTCCTTTTCATTTCTGATTTTATTAATTGGGTATTGTTTTCGTGCCCTTTAGTTAATTTGACTAAGAGTTTATCTACCTTCTTGATTTTACTCATAGTACCAGCTCTTAGTTAAGTTGATTCTTTATATCTCTTTGTTTCAAATTGGTTGATTTCAGCCCTGGATTTGATTATTTCCTATTGCCTACTCCTCTTGTGTGTGTTTGCATCTTTTTCCTCCAGAGCTTTCAGATGTTCTGTGAAGTGGCTAGATTAAGATCTCTCAAATTTCTTTATGAAGGTGCTCAGTGCTGTGAATAAAAATTCACAGTTCTTCTTTCTTTGGGTTCTATAAATTTGGGTATGCTATGCCTTCATTTTGTTAAAATCTAGAAAGCTTTTAATTTCTTTCTTTATTTCTTCCCTGACCAAGTTTTTATTAATTTAAGATTTACTCTGTTTATATGAGTATGTGGGCTTTCTGTTGTTTTTGTTGTTATTTAAGAGGTGATCTGAGCTGGGCATGGTGGTGCACGCCTTTAATACCAGCATTTGGGAGGCAGAGGCAGGTGGATTTCTGAGTTAGAGGCCAGCCTGGTCTACAAAGTGAGTTCCAGGACAGCCAGGGTTATACACAGAAAACCTGTCTCAAAAAAAAAAAAAACCAAAACAACAACAAAAACAAACAAACAAACACAAACAAGAAGAAGAAGAAGAAGAAGAAGAAGAAGAAGAAGAAGAAGAAGAAGAAGAAGAAGAAGAAGAAGAAGAAGAAGAAGAAGAAGAAGAAGTGATCTGATAGAAGGCATGGGATTATTTCAATCTTGTATATTCTGAGGCTTGCTCCATGACCTACTAATCAGTCAGTTTTGGAGAAGGTACCTTGGTGTGCTGAGAAGAAGGTGTATTATTTTGTTTTAGGGTGACGTGTTCTATAGAAAGGTGTTAAACAAATCCATTTGGTTCATAACTTCTGTTATTTTCACTGTGTCTCTGTCTAGTTCTGATTCTATGACCTGTTTATTGGTAACAGTGGGGTGTTAAAGTCGCCCACTATTTTGTGTTAGGATCAATGTGTGCTTTGACCTTTAGTAACATTTCTTTTACAATGTAGGAGCACTTGTATTTGGGGTGTTCGGAATTAAGAGTTCATCTTGACAAATTATTCTTTTGATGAGTATGGAGTGTCCTTCCCCATCTCTTCTGTTACCTTTTGGTTGAAAATCTATTTTACTGGATATGAGAATGGCTACTTTAGCTTGTTTCTTGGGACCATTTCTGGAACAAATTTTCCAGCCTTTTAATCTGATGTAGTGTCTGTCTTTGTCACTGACATGTGTTTCCTGTATGCAACAAAATGCTGAGGTCCTGTTTACCTATTCAGTCTGTTAGGCAATGTTCATTTATTGGGGAATTGAGTCCATTGATGTTGAAAGATATTAAAAACCTATGATTGTTGGTTCCTGTTATTTTTGCTGTTAGTGGTGATATTATGTTTGTGTGGTTCCCTTTTTCATGGGTTGTTATGAGGTGATTAATTTCTTTGTTTTCCTTTAGTATAGTTTCCCCTCCATGTGTTGGAGTTTTTCTTCTATTATCCTTTGTAGGGTTGGTTTGGTGGAAAAATATTGCTTAAATTTAGCTTTCTTAGGGAATAGCTTGGTTTCTTCATCTATGGTAACTGAGAGTTTGCCTGGCATGCCATTGGTGTTCTTGTAGGCTCTATATGACATCTGTTCAATATCCTCTAGCTTTTAGGATCTCTGTTGGGAGGTCTTGTATAATTCTGATAGGTCTGCCTTTATCTATTACTTGACCTTTCCCTCTCACAGCTTTTAATATTCTTTCTTTGTTCTATGCAATTAGCCTTTTGATTATTAGGTGAAAAGAGGATTTTCTCTTCCGATCCAATCTACTTGGTGTTCTATAGGCTTCCTGTACATTAATAGCCATCTCTTTCTTTAGGTCAAGAAAGTTTTCTTTTATGATTTTGTTGAATATGTATTTCTAGCAGAGCAGAGGAGGGTGAACAGAGCCCAACTTAGCAGGCCCACGTGGAAGTCCCAGTTAGGCCAAGTATTGGGGCAGTGGGGGGAATGTTTCATTTATGGGTCTGGTTGTGTTTTACATTCTGGGATCCAGGTGTCCCTGGATGGGGGAGGGAGTTTGGAGCACCTGTTCTGCCTTGGGACGAGTTGTGGGATGGAAGGAAGATTGGGTGGTATTACGCCGGTGCTATCTACTAATATTTTTGTTTTGTTTTGCTTTGTTTTCCTGGATTTTTAATTAATTTTATTTACTTTTTGAATGAGAACTTAATAAATGTAAGCAAGCAATAAATTTTGATCATAGTCACTCCTTCCCTTGATTTCTTATCTAACACAAGGGTATTTCCATAAGCAAAGCCCTGCCATTGGCTATATGCCTTGTTTATCTGGGGAACACAAAAGATCACCCTGACCTTCTTTGTCTCCATTTTCATGATTATAGACTCCTGATCGTTGGAATATGTCAAGTTGATGCCTTACTCTTGAAAAACATGGCCCTAATTTGGATTCCATTGAGTGTTTCAGATGGGCAGATTATCTTGAACAATTAACATGGGCCCAATATATTCACAAAATCTTTATAAAAATCCTTTGAAAAGAAGCCTGTTCAAGATTTTTACCCTAAAGAAAGAAGACAATGATACTGTAAGATGCTACTTTCATGCTTTTGAGACGGAAGTAGAGAAAATGAAAAAAAAAATTCATGCATTTCTTAGGAGCTAGAAAAGAACCTTCAAAGTATTCTCATTACAGTTCACATTGGGAATAACTCTGATATTAGCCTAGTAAAGTCTGTTTTGTACATATTTCTTCTAGAACTATAAGAGAGCAACTGTGGCTGACTGTGAGGTACAGGATGTGTGATGACCTGTTGCAGCAGTAACAGGATAATGACATGTTACGGCAAAATACTGACATGAGATGTTTAAAGGGCAAGTTCAGTGCCCTGATGAAATGGGCAGGCCCTTGAGAGAATTTGTTACTTGTCTCCAATTTTAAGTCTTTTGAAAATTTAGAGTAAGCATTGTGTCAATTTCGTATAGTGTTATACCCTTATAATATAGCATTGTGTTGAATTCATGCGAGAGAAAGATGTTTTTATACCTGCAGAGTGAAGGGAGAGTCAAATATTTACTCATCTTTCTTTAGTTTTGTCATAAAAAGACATTCATAATTTAAAAAAAAATTGTACAGTAGAAATTATGATGTTGGTTCTATTTGCATTAAGTTTAATGGATTTTTAACACCCTGATTGAACACACCTGAGAAAAACCAAAATGGAAGGAGCAATGAGCTATTTTCAATCAGAGATCTTGAGACTTCAGCCTTTCTCCCTTGTTGTTGATCTTCTGGGGGCTTGTGAAGGTAACTGTCAATATCTAAGCATGTATCTAGGTAGTTCTCTTCACTCACTTCTTGGAGGTGCAAGAAGAAAACAAAGTGAGGGTGAACCAATACCCGCATGGAGGTACATACATACCACATGGAGGTACATACATACCACATGGAGGTACATACCACATGGAGGTACATACCACATGGAGGTACATACCACATGAAGGTACATACCACATGGAGGTACATACCACATGGAGGTACACTCTGTTGACCTAAGTTTATCAAAGTAGATCTGACTTCTGGACATGGTTAAGTTCCAACCATGACAAAATAAATGCTATTTTACTATTGAATATATAATTTGACATTTTCAATGCCATCCAAAAGTAACAGATTTGTAATCAGGGAGAAATAAATATATGTGCCCAGAAGCTACTTCCACTCTGTTTGGGGAGGCATTAAAGCTAATAAATGAATTCTTTCTTCATGTTTCCTCTTATCTGCCAAGAAAGTCACTGACTGAGGCTTCTTGGTGCTGCAGACAATGATCTCATTCTCACTCCTCTTCAATCTACAATCCATTTCATCATAAATCTGAGGTACCATTTTACAACAGGTTCATACATTAAGAATAATATCATTTTGATTTCTATGTGTCTGACAGGCACACTTGTATGTCTCACATTTTATCAAAAGTCACTGGCAAACAACAGTATAACATGGAAATAATGGGGTGTGAATTTTAAAGCTGAGGTGCAGTATTTGTACTGGAAAAGGTTTTGATGGCATGCATCGTTCAATTTTATCTCAAGTTCCCACTAAATCTGTCCAGGCTGAGAACCTGGCAGCACTATAGGTTTGTCCCGTGTGATACTGCAATAACCACATGGATCTAAGCAACATTAAACATCTGAAAATATGTATGAGTCATAGCAGCTTTGAGATGCTTCTCTTCTGTGGTGCTAATTAACTCTGTGTTCACACCTGAGCCGACTGCCCAGCACTGCAAGCAGGTTTTCAAGAGTGAATTTAAAGGGAAATTCATGAATTTGCTGTCATACTCCAAAATCAACAACAATAAAAGCATAGAAAAGAGAGGCAGATTGGATAACTAATTTACTCTAGAATGAGAACATCTGCCATGAAGCTACAGCAGGTTTGTTTTGGCTTTAACTTTGAATCATTATTTTTAAAGCTCCAATCTGTTTAATTTGCAGGGAGCAAAGGATCAGGGAAAGAGGGTTAAACATCAGAGTTGAGAGAATGCTGGTTGATTAAAAATTGGAACCCAAAAAAGAGAGGGTTAAAACACACATGACCATATACATCACATGTAACAAAGGTATTACACTTCAAATAAAAATGTCTAAGAATATCCAAACCTGAATCAATCTTCACAGTGACTCCCTGGGAAGTGAACGGTTTCCAACACCAGCTTTCTCATCTATGAGCTGTATATAAAATATGAACCTCAGAGATTTTTAAGGACATTTGAATAATAAAAGCGTTTAGCAATAAAGCTGATCTGTAAATGAAAATGGTAAATCAGTAAAATTTATTTGAATCTGAATCTAGAGAGTTGCAAAGGAAATTTCACTTAAAGGAACTCAACTTTCATATTGCCTAGATAAACAAAATTTCACATATAACTGCCAGTCGTAAGTTCTGCATTTATCTGCTCTGAGAGCATAATATGCTGCTTGAGACAGGCACTCCTGAGGACGGGGCAAGAATGCTGACTGTGCTGGATTCTGTTCCACCAAATACACCCTAAGTAAGCCTTCACTCTAAGTGAAAAGAGCATTTTAAAGCACAAGAATTTTCAAAACAGGACTTCAGCGCTTTGATCAACAAAATTACATCTTACAATTTCCTCCATTACAAAAATTTGGAGGCATATTTGCCAAAAAGTATGCCCCAGATGGCGCAGTCTTTTCTAGATGTTAGGAAATGAGAAAAAGAAAACAGAAAAAAATCAACTTCATTCATAGGTAGTGTGTGGACAAAATGTGTCTATGTAAGAATGCCTGATGAGAGAGCTGCATCCTTTTAATGTTGCCTAACTCATTTAATATCAATTGTTCTATTTTAATTTTCTTGTGAATAAATAAGTCATGTAATGCTGTGAAACAGAAAAAAGTATTTAGATTGACATGGACAATTTTGCTCTGTGTGATACTGTAAATAGTCTACAAAAGTAATGCCCAAATTCACTATAATAAAAAAAAATCAGAATGTGTTTGTGTAATTTAGATGGCTTTTTTCTCAGCTCCATGCCATGCATACATGGACAGGCAGGAAAAAAATCAGAGGTGGGGCAGCAGGAAAGAGATCTGGGCATCCTGGTACGTGCTGGCACTGTCCTTAGAAACACCTCACTGAGATTTTACTTATCATAAGTACTGGAATCTACAGTAGGGCAAGCCTGTTGATTCATCTGTGTCTCTCAGGAGAAGGTCCCATTGGCACTCTTTATAACGCAAATGCCTTTTCATTATGGATATATACAGGGGCCCAGGTTTCTGTCACATTCTTTCATGAAGTGAAACAAGCATGTAATCAATTGATCAATCACTCAATCATCAATCAAAGAAACAAACAAACTAACCAGGTTATCACTATTTTCAGATTTCTCTGGATGATGAGGAACTTGTGTGTGTGTGCGTGTATGTGTGCTTGTGTGTCTCTGTGTCTCTGTGTCTCTGTGTCTGTCTCTCTCTGTGGCTCTGTCTCTGTCTGGTTCTGTCTCTTTCTTGCCCTCCCTCCCTCCTTTCTTCTTTCCCTCCTTCCCTCCCTCCACTATCCCTCCCTCCCACCATTATCCTTCCCTCCCTCCATCCCTCCCTTCCTGTGTGTGTATGCCTGTGAGAAAGAGAACGAGAGTCAAAGAGTGAGGGGCAATGGAAGAGAAAGAGAAAAACACAGGGATTAAAACAGAGAAAGATGGAGACAGAGAAATTTGCTGAGAAAACCTATTATATGTCTCATCTTGGTAATCACACAAAATAAATGAAAACCACAACTGATGAGTAAGAAGTAAACTTCTATGCTTGCCTCTGACAAGGATGAGTAAGGGATGCTGAGAGTGGTGGTGGAAGAAGCAGATGGTTGATTCTCACTGGTAAAGGCATTTGCTGCCAGGTTCCTCAGTTCTGTCCTCAGAATTCACATGGTAGAAGAAAAAAAAAAAAAAAAAAAAACTCCTGTAAATTGTTGTCTGATCTTCAAATACACCCTGTGGAATGCAAACTTGATTAATAAATAATGAAAAAAAATTAAGGAAGAAATAGTATGCACCCAAGATATGCCAAATTGAAATAAAATCTCCAGTTTACAAAATGCCTAACCTTCCATCATCTTTATAAGGCAGAGGAAAAGCTCCATACTGTCACACTAACACTGCAAAGTTGACATAAGGTTTTAGCGATCTCTACTCAGACCAATCCAGGATTTGGGGTTTTGACACTGAAAAGGATTTCAGGACTAGCCAGCATAGTGGAGTGAATTTGAAATTTTTTATTAAATATATATATATATATATATATATATACATAATATAGACTAAGGCACATGCATTAGGAGAAAAGAAGGAACATCTCAGAAGAAAGTAAGCCATAACCAAGAATATAAATATTCCACTAATACAGAGTCACAGAAAGTAAGATGTATACAAATGTGGGTGCTCCATAGCCTCAGTAATAGTGTCAGGCCTTGGGACCTCCCTTTGAGCTGGATCCTACTTTAGGCCCGTCACTGGACATTCTTTTCCTCGGGCTCCTCTCTATTTTCTATCCTTGTAATTCTTTCAGACAGGAACAATTATGGGTCAGACATGTGGCTGTGGGATGGCAACCCCATCCCTCACTTGAGGTCCTGTCTTCCTGCTGGAGGTGAGCTCTATAACTTCCCTCTTCCTACTGTCAGGCATTTCATCTAAGGTCCCTCCCTTTGAGTCCTGAGAGTCTCTCATCTCCCAGGTCTCTGGTGCATTCTGAGAGGGTCTCCCCCAACCTCCTTTTTCCCAAGGATGCCTGTTTCCATTCTTTCTGCTGGCCCTCAGGGTTTCAGTCCTTTTCCCTCACCCAATACCAGATCAGGTTCCCCTCTCCCACCCACCCACCCTTGTGTCCACTTTCCCTCCCTGATTCCTCTCTCCCTCCCCACTTCTGATTGCTTTCTTCTCTTTCCCAAGTGGGACTGAGGTGTCCTCACTTGGACACTTCAGTTTATTGACCTTTTTGAGTTCTATTATCTGAATCTTGTGTATTCTGTTTTTTTTTTTTTTTTTTCTAATATCCACTTCTTAGTGAGTACATACCATGCATATCCTTTTGGGTCTGAGTTACCTCATGAAGGATATGTTCTAGTTCCATCCATTTGCCTGCAAAAATCAGGATGTCCTTGTTCTTAATAGGTAAGTAGTATTCCATTGTGTAAATGAACAACATTTTTTTTTTGTATCCATTCTTCTGTCCTGGCACATCTAGGTTGTTTCCAGCTTCTGGCTATCACAAATAAGGCTTCTATGAACATAGTGGAACATATGCCCCTGTGGCATGGTGGTGCATGTGTTGAGTATATTCCCAAGAGTGGTATAGCTGGGTCTTTAGGTATATCTATTTCCAGTTTTCTGAGGAACCTCCAGATTGATTTCCAGAGTACTTGTACCAGTTGGCAATCCCACCAGCAATGGAGGAATGTTGCTCTTTCTCCACATCTTTCTATGGACAGTATTATGTCTGTAGATGAATGAAGCAATTCTTGCCTAGTGGCTGTTTTGCCACAACTGGAGTAACTCAAAGATGCTCAGTTTCTTCTTTGACTCCAAGACAGGGAAAGCTGTCAGGAGCAGACTGGTCTCAACAACAAGTAAATAAATAACATTAAAGAACACATTCTATGGACTTTTGATATTTTTGAAAACCAACTATCTATGTAATCTAGACTGTTCTCTGTTAACTACCCTCAGCCATTTCTAATTAAAATAACTGAGAACACACTAACAATAAACCCAGAGCAATGAATTTTCTATTTGGCCCTTAACTCACAAGCTTACACATCTCAGATCTGTTTATAATAACAGCAATAGAAGGACTGTGTTCAAGCCTTGTACTTCAAATTTTTTAGTATTAAAGACAACCTATAATAACCACCTCCCAGTCCCAAAACCTAGGGGATAGGATGATGACTCTTCATAACATCTTCAAGTTGAATATGGCGTTGAGATATTTTAAAGGGAGGGGGAATGGTAGGGAAAATGGGGGAGTTGGTTGGCCTTAAGAAGGCCCACCAATGGTTGTATTAGTCTCTGGTGTCTGTGTCCTCACTGGATCTGGATGAAAAACCAAGACATCAGAAGTTCAGGCAGGTCAGATAAGCATGTCTGATGATGAAATTCACCAAGGCTGTATATTCTGTAATACATAAATCTCAAAACAAAATTTTAGTATCATCAAGAAAACATTTTTGTTTGATTCTCTGGAATCTAGTTCTCAGGGGTTTCCCTCTATCAAATCTGATCCATATAACTCTGAAAGGTACAGATACCTTAATCAACTTTTCCAAAAACACAAAGACAAACCTTTTCTCCAAATCAGCATATCCTTCAGCTCATAACCAGGAAAACCTGTAGCTTGCCCTCTGTCCTGGAGGAACAATAGAACAACCACAATACTCAAAATCACACACATTTTAGCCTATTTAGGCCTTTCTAATTTGTCATGTCAGGCTATTAACCCAAAATTCCCATGGAGCTCATGTTAGATAGAATATGAGTCTCCTTCAGAATTTTAAACGATTGATTCACACTATTTTCCTTTTCTTTTCCTTTTCTCTTTCCTTTCCTCTCCTCCCCTTCCCCCTTCNAAAAAAAAAAAAAAAAAAAAAAAAAAAAAAAGACTTCTTAGGTCAATATATCTTTATACCATCTTTAAGTTTCAAAAGGTTATATTTTCCTCTTTGTATAAATGAATTATCTGGTCCAGAGCCCTTTGTACCTTTGTCTCTCAATTCTTTATTCACAGGGAGAAGCTGACTGTAAAAAGACCCACATTGCCTGTGTTGCTGTTTGGAGGTGGGGGAGGCAAGGTGGGGAGCAAAGGATACAGGGAAGCAAACACAGAAAAGCTCTCTCAGGCATAGATGCCTCTCTGTCTTTCTCCATAGGCACCTCAAACCCAGTCTGCTTCGAATTCATACTGCTACAACCTAGGTCACTGCCCAAGCCTCATTCAGGAGTTAGGGACTGGGGAGGGAGGGCAGTGAATTTTTATCTCAGGTTAACTGAATTCAAATCAATACATTGTGTGCCATTTTGTTGCAGGAAATCTCCTTCCAAATATGCCCCAGCAATGAAAACACAACAGAGTTAATATGATTACATGCTATGTGCCTAGATTGGGCACACAATCATACCTAGATCTACCACTATACTACCATCTTCCACAGCTTATGAGACATCTTAGAACTTGCGGTTTTTCCAAGCCATGTGCTTCTGCTCTGCTTTTCTTCTTCTTCCTCCTCCTCTGCATCTTCACCCTCTTCCATTTTCTCTTTCCTCTCTCCATCTCACCTTCCACTCCACCTTCCCTTTTATCTGACCAATCATCAGCTCTCCTTTCTTCTACAAATTAAGGTCAGAGGAAGGTTTACAGGAAACACCTGAATGCTGACTCATTCCTTGTTCACAACCACTCACAGGAGAATGGAATTAACATCAAATATAATTAGCCTCTGGGCTATCCACAACACCCCTGTGGCTTGCTAGATCTGGGGCCATAGGGGGTAATTTAATACTATAATTCTGCTAAACAGATGCAATAATAAACTGTCCAATAAACTATTATCTTTATATTTAATCTAGTACAGCTCACAATACCCATAAAAACGATTCTTTTTAAATAAATAAAAATTAATACAGAGATCCACATAGAGTCAATGCATGGACAATGAAAGTCTATGGAGTTTTCAGTAATAATGTGATGTTTATGTCACATCTTCTCCTCCTTATAACCAGGTAACATCTTGGATGAGGAGGGTGAAAAATTTAAGAGCCAGTAAGTGGTGGATGTCTGCAGTAAAATACTATTTGTATGGCATGATAGAGCTGCTGCACACATGAACTTACAAGACCAAAAGACTTACACAAATCCTAGTCTTGTTAAGAAGTCCCACCACTAGTTGAGAAGATATTGCTAATTGGTTGTTGTTGTAGAAGAGCCAGTTTACATTATGAATGTGGCTCTTGAGAAGCTATAAATGTCCCATTAAATAGTTCTATACTTGTGTGTGTATAGGTATCACTAAAGGAACTGAATGGGTTTTTGAAAACAAACACAAATTTCAGAGAAAAATAGTGGAGGGCCTAAAAAGATGGAAATGAGAAATGGATTTAAGCCAGGTGTGTTGGAGGATTTCTGAGTTCGTGGCCAGCCTGGTCTACAAAGTGAGTTCCAGGACATACAGGGCTATACAGAGAAACCCTGTCTTGAAAAACCAAAAAAAAAAAAAAGAAAAGAAATTCCCAAACAATAAACATAATCGAAAACACATTTAAAGACCTTTTGGTCATGGTAAAGGCTATTAGAAAAATTTCTAAATAGAATCTGCTTGTGCCCATTCTTTACTGTCAACACATGGAAAGCGAAGCTGTCTACATTAAAACAATCCTGTTTCATGAAATTTTGAAGTTCTCCATTCAACCCAGATTTGTTAAATTCCACTGCCCTAACTCTTAATAATCAGTCAGATGCGTATAACTGAATCATACCACAATTATCACATAGACAAGTGTTAATGTCACATAACTTCTTTATTGGTTTAGTATAAAGGTTCATTGTATTTCATATTGATCTTACCAGCAATAAGATATTTTAGAAACATTGTCTTGGTTGTACATATATAGATATTTTTCTCTTTCACCATGGATTCTTTTTGACTGCAGTTGACTGTAATGAAACTTTCCTAAGTTACATATTTTATTTGGAATTTTCTTTCTTTGGTGCTCCACCCAAATACATTCATCTATACCTACTTTCTTAAATCTAGATTTCTGGATCATGTGAAATGAACATATAATTTATCTTGGTATTTTATATCTATTGAAAAATTATGAAAGTTTTCACTATCATCAATCATTCCTGGTTACTATCCTCTGTGTATATGAAGATGTACTGTACTCACTAGGCATGGATATACACTATGCATATAGGCAATGTTCAGAATATCAAATAAAGATGAATGATATCATATATTCTTTAACTATTAAAAACAATACATACAAAATCTTTCAGCAAATATGTCTTAACATTTTCTCTTATCTTGATTTTTTTATTCTCTTCATTGAAAAATTGTCCCACAACATTGTAATCCCTGTGATTTATCACTTTTAAATTTTGCAATGAAAAGAATAAAAATTCAGTAGAGTGAGATGGCCTTAGTTTAAATTTATATTCTTCCATTTACTACAATTGGTTAACGTAGGTTTCTGGATAGAATACCTCTTAAAAAATTCAATGTTACACTTGGGAGACTGTGAATTTGGACCACTACTTCCCCATACACAGACTATACAGCGTACTGTCAATAATACGGTTTTGCCTAGTTCACAACTTGTTCATAGTAGAGTGTGAATGTGTGTTCTAGAGTGAAACACTTTTCATTCTCATGGCTTCTCTAGCATTGACAAAGCATAAAGTCCTAGAAAGCATACTTTAATTTGTTCCTCATTGAGAAAGTAATAATGAATGGATCTGCTTTCTAAGTTATTCTAAGGATATGATGTAACAAAACAAGATGAAGAAGAATCACAGGAGGTTATATGGTCTTTGCTGTAGGTTCAATTGCTGATAGCTAATTTTGACATGCTCATTTTATGTTGGCAATTCAGTTTATCTTACTATTTTCATCACCCTTATTAATTTATCAAATCCAAGTATATGATATACTTATTGTCTATTTTCCTTTTTTAAAATTTTATTTAATCTTTCTATTACACTCCAGATTTTATCTCCCTCACAGTATACCCTCTGACTGTTCCACATACCATGTCTCTTTCCCCCCATCCCCACCCCTAACTCCCCCACCCCACCTTACTTCACCACTCCCCAGGACCTCCAGTCTCTTGAGGGTTAGGTGCATCTTCTCTGACTGAACCCAGATCCAGCAGGCCTCTGTTGTATATGTGTTGGGGGCCTCATATCAGCTGGTGTGTGCTGCCTGGTTGGTGTTCCAGTATCTGAGAGATCTCAGGGGTCCAGATTAACTGAGACTTCTGGTCCTCCTACAGGGTTGCCCTTCTCCTGGGTTTCTTCCAGCTTTTCCCTAATTTAACCACAGGTATTTTCCTTATTGTTTATTTTCAACCTGGCATTCTTCATGACTTTTTCATCTCCTGTATTCATTCCACTACAATTATCTTCATTATTAGATTTAATTGTACTTTTCACACATCTTATTGCCAATATTGACTTTTCAGGGATCATAGAAAAAACCCTGTGTGAATATAAAACTCAGTTGATCAGGAAATTAGTTCATAGAAACACAGTAGTATTTAGTAATCATGACTAACTAATACATGAATCAATATCAATACATGAAAAATATGCAAATTAATAGCTTCAAAGTATCTTACTTTTGTTTTGTGGTTGCAAACATTTCATATTATATTATAACTTTACTTTTGGTAGAATAATCTAATTGAGTAGCTGATTATTTCTTAAATATACAATTTTGGAAAATTATGAGTTATGACTCATAAGTAGGTCATGAAATTGTTTTAAAAGTTAATAACAGTGGATAAGAGTAGAATACAGTAAAACTAAGTGTGTGATATTACAAAATCAAATAAGATTAATCATGCCACAGTACAACAAATTAACACATATTATAAGGATTTGTGTTGTCTATAACACATGCTTATTCCATTTTTGTATAAAAAACTATATATCTGTGTGTATGTGTGTGTAATGTTTCAGTATGATTTTATTTATGGTGGTTCATGGTCTAAAATTTTCTGATAAACCTGATTTACAAGGAAAAATAATGAATTGTAATTGTAATTTTTGCATTTTGTAAATATGTGTAGAAAAGAGATTTGGAATATTGCCATCATGGAGTGGTCTATTTTCAGCATTTCACTTATTTATGTGAAGTCTTCATTAGATTCTTTAGGTAAGGAAGAAGCATTACTTATTTATACACAAAAACATGTGCAATCCAATCCAATTTATGTTTGCCACATAAAAGAACACGTTTTTCTTATATTCTTTTTAGTTCTTTGTAGCCCAAGAAATGTGAAATCTTTTGATATTACTTTATATCATTCAAGTGATATAATTTTGGTTAGATTTTGTTTTTTATATTTATTTCATTTTTAAGCATACCCACATGTGCGTACCCACATGTGCGTACACACAGTGGTAATATCATTTTTTTAATTTTAATATTAAAGAAATTTATTTTATATTGGTTATTTTGTTTATTTTCACTTCAGATGTTATCTTCCTTCCCAGTTTACCTTCTGCAAGCCCCCTATCCCACTCCTGCCTTGCCACCCTAGCATCCTGTATGCTGGGGCATCAAGCCTCCACAGAACCAAGGGGTTCCCTTCCACTAATGCCAGATAAAGCAATCTTCTGCTACATAAGCAGCTGGAATGGGTCTATCCATGTGTAATGTTTGGTTGGTGATTTAGTCTCTAAGGGATCTGGTTGGTTGATACTGTTATTCTTCCAATGGGGTTGCAAATCCCCTCAGCTCCTTCAGTCCTTCCCTAACTCCTCCCCACACTGTCTCCTCCCATACTTGATCTCCCCCCCCTTTTTTTGACTCCCCCTCCTCTTTAACTCCCAAGGCTCTCTCACCCTCTACACCCTGTGATTATTTTGTTGCCTCTTCTAAGTAGGATTGAAGCATCCACACTTTGGTTGTCCTTCTTATTGAGCTTCATATGGTCTGTGGATTATATCATGGGTATTATGAGCTTTTTGCCTAATATCCACTTATCAGTGAGTACATACCATGTGTGTTCTTCTATGACTGGGTTATCTCACTCAGAATGGTATTTTCAATTTCCATTCATTGGCCTAAGAATTTAATGAAGTCATTGTCTTTTTTTCTTTATTAGATATTTTCTTCATATACATTTCAAATGCTATCCCCTTTCCTAATTTCCTCTCTGAAAATCTCCTATACACTCCTCCTGTTCCCCAACCCTCCCACTCCTGCTTCCTGGCCCTGGCATTCCCCTATATTGGGTCATAGAATCTTCACAAGACCAATGGCCTCTACTCCATTGATGGCCGGCTAGTCCATCCTCTGCTACATGTGCAGCTAGAGACACTAGCTCTAGGGGTACTGGTTAGTTCATATTGTTGTTCCTCCTATAGGGCTGCAGACCCCTTCATCTCCTTGGGTACTTTCTTTAGCACCTTCATTGGGATCCCTGTGTTCCATCCAATAGATAACTGTGAGCATCTGCTTCTACTTGCCAGGCACTGGCATAGCCTCACAGGAGACATATTCCATTGTGTAAATGAACCACATTTTCTGTATCCATTCCTCTATTGAGGAATATCTGGGCTGTTTCCAGCTTCTGGCTATTATAAATAAGGCTGCTATAAACATAGTGGAGCACGTTTCCTTGCTATACATTGGAGGATGTTTTGGGTATATGCCCAGGAGTGGTATAGGTGGGTTCTCAGGTAATGCTATGTACTATGTTCATTTTTCTGAGGATCTGCCACTTATTTCCAGAGTTTTTGTACCAGCTTTCGATCCCACCAGCAACGAAGGAGTGTTCCTCTTTCTCTGCATCCTTTCTAGCACCTGCTGTCATCTGAGTGTTTGATCTTAGTCATTCTGACTGGTATGAGGTTGTAGGGAACAAAAAAGGGAGGGGGAGGCCTGCGGAGAGGAGTGACTCTCTATGGTTTAAGAGCTTTATTATAGAAATGCAGAGGGAAAGAGAGGGGAGAGAGAGAGAGAGAGAGAGAGAGAGAGAGAGAGAGAGAGAGAGAGAGAGAGAGAAAGGGTAGAGAGAAAGAGAGAATGAGGAGAGGAGAGAAGAAGACAGTGAAAGGGAAGAGGAGAGAGAAGTGAGAGAAGTGAGTGGTAATGGAACAAAGGAGTAAGAGTAAGACAGCCAGGCGGGGGCTTAACAGCCCTTTTTAAGGTCTTTACTGTTGCTAGGTAACTGGGGAGGAGTTTAGCCTGAAGGTCAGAAGCTTGGGCCATTGCTTACAGGACTACCATGCTTCTCTTGTGGGGGATGTGAGAGGTGGTACTTTAGGCAGGGGCTAGAGTTCCAGGAGCATGAGGGAATGCCTACAGTGTCATGATGGTGAATTATGACCATCGGGTTCAGATCTCAGCTGAACTGGATACCAGCCTGCAATTCCACACATGAGGTGGATTTTCAGGGTTGTTTCTATTTGCATTTCCCTGATGACTAAGGATGTTGAATATTTCTTTAGGTGCTTTTTGGCCATTCAAGATTCTTCACTTCATTTTTCTTTACATTTTTATTTATATGCAAGTGCATACCAGAAGAGGGCATAAGATCTCACTACAGATGGTTGTGAGGCACCAGTGGTTGCTGGGAATTGAACTCAGCACCTCTGGAACACTCAATGCTCTTAACCACTGAGCTATCTCTCCAGCCTAAATTTTGCTTTAAACTATAGACTAAAAGTAAACTAAAACCTCATGAGCTGAACCTAGCCTCTCCACTCATATGTAACAGATAAACAGCTTGACTATCATGTGGGTCCTGAACAAATGGAACATAGGGATAGGTCATCCCAAACGCTGTTGCCTGTACATGGGATGTATTCTATTACCTGGACTGCCTTGTCTGGCTTCAGTGGAAAAGGAAGCACACATAGCAAGCATCTCATAGACTTGAAGTTCCAGGGTCAGGAGTGGGGAGGCTTGGTGGATACAGGGTGAGGCGGGTACTAACTCAGAGGAAAAGGGGATAGAAAAGGAGTCACTGGGATAGGAGCAGTGAGCAGAATATAAAGTGAAAAAGTAAAAAAAAAAAAAAAAAAAAAAAAAAAAAAAAAAAAAAAAAAAAAAAAAAAAAAAAAAAAAAAAAAAAAAAAAAGAAAATTAAATTAAAAATATATAAATATGTTCATTTTGAAATTCTCATCTTTTTAGATTAATTATTTCTGAGTTTTTGTTAATGTGATAATAAAAGTAAAGTTCATTTTCTGTGCCTACTTTATCCCTTATTGATAGTATGATGTCCTCATTCTCTGTGCATGTTTTATCTCCATCTGTGAGTATTGTGTACTCATTGCTAAATACATTAAAACTCGGCATTAAAGGCTCAGGAATTTATTTGTTCTCATTTTTCTCTTTCCAGTTTCCTTATACAGCTGAAATGTTTTATTATACACAGACATGTTTATATTACTTTGTCTTACATTTGAATTGAAATTTGTTTTTTTGGGGGGTGGGGTGGGTTTTTTTGTTTTTTGTTTTTGTTTGTTTGTTTTTGTTTTTGTTTTTGTTGTTGTTTTGAGACAGGGCTTCTCTGTATAGCCCTGACCGTCCTGGAACTCACTTTGTAGACCAAGCTGGCCTTGAACTCAGAAATCTGCCTGCTTCTGCCCTCCCCCCCCCCCCCCCCCCCCCCCCCCCCCGATTAAAGGTGTGTGCCACCACACCCGGCTGGATTGAAATTTTTACAAGTGTAGAATTTCTTGTATCCTTAAAGATGGAGTTTAAAATATATAATATTAGTTTTGTGAAGCTACCTTCTGTTTGGTTATTGCTTTGTGGTATCGTCTCTTTGTTTTTACTTTAAATTAATGTGCATTACAATTTTGTAAGATCAAGCCAGAAAGACCCCTACTCCAAACACGGGCTGTTCACACACCCCAAGAATCACGAGAGACTGTCTTGATGCAAACTCCAAGAGGATTTTTAATAGGAGCTCCAGGACGACCCGTATCTCATGCAAGAGACAGGGGAGTCGACCCCGACCTGAAATTTTACAAAGCTTATAAAGGCAAAAACCACAAACTCGGGGGGGGGTGTTGGAGGAAATAGGGGAGTTCTAAAATCATAAATTTACCTAACAGTTAAGTCATGTGCTACCTTAGGCAACCTCCTGGGGCATTGAAACATTCCACAGAGGGCGTTGGAACATTTTATGGTCAGAGGGCATTGGACCATTCTGTGATTGTTCCAGGAAAAGCTTGCCAGTAGCTAGGGCCAATGGTTCAGTTCCTTATATTAGTTCAAAAGTTCACCTTCCCTCCTGACACAAGGGACTCCATTTTGCCTTTGGTTACGTACTACTCTTTCAGTTTCATACATATAATTACATCTGTTAAAGTATCAATTTTTAAGGACAGACGGTTTATTTTAGCTCAGTTCAAAGTTAAAAGTCATTCTTGACTGAGAGTCTCCGTGGCAGGAACTTGAAGTGGCTGGCAGAATATCTTCAGTTGAGAAGGCATAATGTAAAAATTTTAGTATCCAGCAATATTCATCCTTTGATTCAGTCAAGAAGCCTATATATGAAATAATTTTTGCACACATTACAGGTGGGTTATCTAACTTCAATTAACCAAGTCTACCAAAGCATTCACAGGAACACTTGTACATGGTTTTCTTAGTGATTACAGAAATTTTCAAGTTGACAATTAATATAAATCACCACAATTGTCACAGTCAATGGGTTTCCATATCCTATTCCAAGCACTCTATATGATTCATGTTATTTTTAATAATCTTATTATATTGGTATTTTTCAATATGCTCTGATAAGATAATTGCGATATAACAAGGTTAAGCACATAAAGATACATAGGAGGTATTCAAAGTAAAAAGTATGAAGTATTCAGCACTTGTCTAGTATATCTACAGTACATAGATGCTACATCCACTCCAGTAGTGACAATCACAACAGGCCCTGAAAACCTGGGTACTGTCCTGAGGCAAAAAGTTCATGGAAACTTAGTCTCCTGGAATCATGGTATGCTGTATAAAGAATGCTCCAATGTCCTTACTTTAGTTGGTAAGTGGATCTGTGTGCTTTCCCTTAATATTGCTTTATTACAAGTGCTCCTAAGGATTGATATTTTGACATATAGCTAAGTTAGATTCTAGGCAGTCCTTGATCCAACCCTGGGCATGGATAGCTAAGTCACTGCCCTACACAGAAATTTACCATTATCTAGGAAGAAGGAAGTTTGTGACCTAAGGAAGAACCAGAGTAGAAACTTAGAACTATAGATAGCTGAGTTACACCCGTATACAAGTATTTACAATGGCCTAGGGGGAAGGTGGACTATACAATAGACTAGAATAGGAACTATGGCAAGGGCACAAAGCCCTTGCCCCTGGCTTCTAAGATTAAGTGGACCTTAGGTGGAGCTGTTTTTGATCACAGTTGTTAACATTGAATTTTATCCCAGTTGGTTCCTGCCAGTCCTTCTGTGTTTGCATTCCTCTTTTATGTAAGAATCCAGTAACCTCTAGTAACCTCATTGTACCTTGCTGGTGTGTCACCTAACTTCCCTAATTTCTTCTGTATAAAAAGTTTGATGCTCAATTTGACAAATTACATTCAGATCCTGCACGCTCTCTCTTGGCTGTCTGTCAATCCCCACCAACTCTATGCCCATCTGCCGGAACTCCTGTTTCCCACGGATTGAGAGAGGCCAACTAGGCCTGGTCCATGGCATATAGAGCCATACTGAAGACAAATGTATACATTATTTCACAAAATATGCAGATAAGCTATTATTCTTTTTTACCTCTGTACCGAACAGAAAGGAGGATGGGCTGAATATGAACTTAGTATGATGTGTTGTGATTTGTATTCTATGATATGATGTAATTTCTGTAATGACTTACATCATATTACACTATAAAATTGGAGCTCTGACACAAATACCTGATCACTTTAATCACATACATTCATGCAGTAATAATATACAGTCCATATATATATATATATATATATGTGTGTGTGTGTGTGTGTGTGTGTGTAAGCATGCTTATAAATAACTATAAATGTTAAATGTAAATGTATGTATAGATTTATACATATATTATACATATATTTATATATGATAATATAGAAAGAAAATTAGTGTTCTGCCCTGAACACTTATATTCCATTTAGGTGCTGTGCTTTCCTTACAAGTCTTATCCTTACAAGTCTTGGCTTCTTATTGGTAGTTCATTTTTGTGTTTGTTTTGTTTTGTTAAATTTAACCTGACAATCTTTCTAATTTTTGTAGTAGAGTTTAACAGAAAAATCAAATAAATAACTTATCTTTCACTTACATGAGCATGTCCTCATTTTGTTTGCTTTTTTAAAGGGTCCTTTGACAAAAGTTAGAGTTTAGGATGACTGAACCTCTGCTCTTCTCCTTATATTTTTAAAGATGCCAGTTTTCTTCTGTCATGCCTACTATCTTAAGAGATACAGTTCATATAATCATTTTTCTATGTCTCGCCAGTCTTCTTTTTTTTTCACGATTTACTCTTTAGCTTTAAATTTAAAGGACTTGATTTTGCTAATCCTAAATGCTAATTTTTTTTAAATTACTTGATGCATGGCCTTCTTAGTGTTTTAAGAGACACTGTATCAATAAAAGTTGGAAAATACATTATGACTTTACTAAATGTATTAATAGTAGTCTTTGTTTGTTTGCGTTTTTATGGTAAGTGGGTATGAGTATGACATGAAATTTATATAGAAGGCAAAGAACAAGTTTACAGGGTCAGTTTCCAACTTTGCATGTATTGTAGATGGAACACCAGTTTTAGGCTTGCACACCTGGTGAGACTGTTTGCTACCAACTTTAGCTTGTTTTCTTTGTCCTGACATATTTTATGTCTCTCTCTGTGCTTCTGATTCCACACTTATTAAATCCCCTTATATCACCTCACATGCCACTGGTTCACTCTCAATAATCATCAACACTGTCTTCATTTTCTCAAATATAAAATTATATTAATTTGACCCAAAGTTCATATCATATTTACTTATTTGTCTGTTTATTTGGCACCTCCATTCTACTTTTAGTTTTTTTTCATGAACTCTTCTGTTTTTAAGTAACAAACTAAACTGGCCATGCATGTGTTTATGACACAGTGACTTGGCAATACAATGTCATCACCAGATGTCACACTCTAAGAAGTTTTTTTACATCAGAATTATTGCCACTTATACCTGAAAACAACCAGATCTCTTGTGTGCATTACAGAAAGCTTACTGAGAGCCATGGTCTTTGCACACTGGATGCCAGGGTCACTCACTGTGTTTCCTGTGACAAGAATAGTTTTATATATCAAGATATTAAAGAAAAATCCTCTTGGGGGAAAATATAAACCTAGGTTGGGATCAAATACATAAAATCATATTTTTAATTCATTTCTCAATATAGCTGTATTTACATTGAAGATATAGATTAAAACCAAGAAAATTAAATATAATTACAAATTGAGTCACAAAATTACTTGAAACCAATATTTAAATTACATACTGTAGAAAGACATATAACTATGTCTTATGAAACAATTACATTAAAATTGATTTTTCATAATATTCTCAGTGTGGGATTAAAAATATGTAGCTGCATTTTGAAGCTGCAATCAATTTCAAATAAGTCAAATGCAAGACGTTGTTCTGTGTGTGCATCAAATTTCTAATTCTTTTCTTCATAATGTGCTAATGCAGGAATGATTCAAAGGAATGGCCTAGAAGTCCAAACTTAGCATATGACCTTCAGTAAAATGCTATGCTTGCAGCCAAGCTGTGCATCTGTGGATATGCCCAGATGGTTTTATTGTGACTATTTAAATTGGAGAATCTATAATAAGAACTCCCCACTTAGTTAAACCATTTTGGGGGACACTTAGCATAAGCATTTGGTTGAAACTTCTAGGACACTGTCATCATATGTTTATGCTTCCTGTGTATGTGTGTGGCTGTACATCCAAGGGTATTTACACTTTTGGTTTAAATTAGGGTTCTTCTATGTTTAATATATTTTGTCAGTATAATTTAAATTTTTGTTTCCCATTGAGGGACATTAATTACTTTTTAAAGTCATATTCAATCCTAATAAGTATATGCATGTGTATGTGTATGTATTAAATAATAGATATAAAGTTTTTGATGATATGATACAAGTCAAGAGAAAAATGTGCAAATTATAAAAGTGTAAATTTTATTTTTCTAGGGAATGTAAAAAGAGACAGACAAATGATGGGTAAAAATACAGTATTGGAATCCTTTGGAATTATAGAATAAAAATATATACAATATACAAAACAAAATATTTTGGTATTTAGATATTTTACATATTCTCTCCTATATTACTTTATATGATTTTTCAGGAATATGATAATGAAGGTTTAGAGGTATCCATTTTTTATCTTTGTAAAATAAATATAATTTCTAAAGGAAAACTTTAAAAATGAAAGTAATCTCTCAATTAACAGGTTAATAGTGTATTTGTTGGTGGTAATAAAACTTCAAACACAATTTGAAACTATCTTCATGATATTTATTGAACAGTGATTTCAGTATATTGACAATATAGAGAAATCTAAGAACTGTTATTAATCAAAATCCCCCTTTTTCTTATAATGTACATGATATCCTTTTGTGTAACTCTTGTCTGACAAAGACAAAATCACAGTATATTCTACTTATGTTTCCACCAAAACCCTTCCGTCCCTTTTACTGTTCCCCATAGTATTATGGTTATCTCTTTCCTGCCAATAACCAAAACTGGAATATATGTTTCCCTACTGTAATAGGGTATTATTTAATTCAGTTTCATTTTTCTTCATCTCAGCCACTGAATCAACAAGAACATTACACATAGTACAAATTACGTACTTACTTAAAGGATGGTTATTTCTAATTCATTGTCTTAGTTAAAAAGGCTCATGACAGCAACAGGAAGTTAGCCACAATATTTTTTCCAGAATTAAGTATCAAATCAAAGCCACAGAAATTGTAAGCCCAGAGGTCAAAGGAAGAGATCCGTGCTTTAAGAGTACAGAATCATAAACATCCAGAAATTGTGGCGTTGGATTTGTGCTATTCAGGCACCAAATCTCTAGTGTCGGGATTAAATTTGAAACTGCCCAGTGCATGCTTGTGAACCTTCTTACTATTCATATTGTCGCAGCAATGAGAAGTCCATAGTCTCCTTTCTTTATCACATTGGAAATGGTGATTAAATTTTCTGACTGATAATATTATTGCATTGCCATGGGAGGTAGCAAAACTGATTAATTGAACGAAATTGGCCACTGGGACTTATCCTTGGGGAAACGCTCTTACCTAGTAGGTTCTTTCAAATTACTGTTTTCTCTTTTTTGTCTGGCTTGAAGGAAACAATCTTCCACTAAATATTGCTGCCATTGTAATATTTTGTATATGAGAGCAGAGCCATAAGACTGTGGGCTGAACCCTTTGAAACCAAGACATATAATAAATATCCCCTCCCTTAACATTTTTACAGTCATGTCTTGAAGCACTTTTGTCACACTGAGGCAAAATTACCATAGTTACCAGAAGTTGGCATGTGACCATTTTATACTCTGCTTCCTAGTTTAAGTGTCTAGAGTCCTTAACCAAAGAATCAGTTCTTTTTGGCTTGCTATATCAGTGGCAACAACTCTTTAAGTTGAATATGACTTATTGAAAGAAAGTACAAAATCGGTCTTTACTGATCACATGTCCATGTACTGCATGCATTCCTAATATCTACAGAGGTCTAGGAGAGGGCTCCAATCCCCATGATGCTAGAATTATGAACAGGTGTGGGTTGCCTTGTCATGGAATCATGTACATGGAATCATCTCTCTTTCTCTGCAAAAGCATTTGTACTCTTAATCCCTCAGCCATCTCTCTAGTACCTGATACAGACCTTTTGCTACATGAGGAGGGTAACCCCCATAGGAAGTCACAACTAACCTGGACCCCTAGTATCTCTCAGACACTGAGACACCAACCAGGCAGCCTGCACCAGTTTATATGAGGCAAGCCAACACATATACAGCAGGGGGCTGCTGGATCTGAACTCAGTGAGAGAAGGTGCACTGAATCCTCAAAAGACTTGAGGACCCAGGGAGTGGGGTGGTCTGGTAGGTTTGGAGTAGGGGTATGGGGAATCCTCTTGAAGATGGCAAGGGGCATGGGTACAAGTTGTGGAATAGTCAGAGGGTAGACCTGGAGGGGGATAAAATCTGGAATGTAAACAAGATTAAAGAATAATCAAAAAAAGAAAAAGAAAAGAAAAGAAAAGAAAAGAAAAGAAAAGAAAAGAAAAGAAAAGAAAAGAAAAGAAAAGAAAAGGCTGGAGATAAAGCCAGCCAGACATCTGAGTTTTTGGTTGGAGTCACCAATGGACACTCTAACCAATTTTGCCTGGGTCAGCAGGGGAAGTTTAGGAGTACCAAGACATTGAATTGACAAAGGCATTTTAAGATTAACTGGTGTGTGTATGTGTGTGTGTGTGTGTGTGTGTGTGTGTGTGTGTGTGTGTGTGTGTGTTAATCTGTGGATCCAAGGGAATTTGGGTGGGGGCTGGTAGTGAGGTCTGACCAGAGCTGAAAGTTGGACAAATATAATATAGTCTATTCTAATTTAAAATGTGAAAAGATAACATAAGACAATACTGCTGGCAGCACTTCATTCGTTTGAACCACAAAATAATCTACAAACCATGAAATACAAATGCCACTTCTTTGTAAGAAATGCCAACAGGGCTAGCAAGAAGGCTTAGCAGGTGAAAGTCCTTGTCCATGCAAGCATGACAATGTGTGTTTGGTTTCTAAAACCCAGATAAAGGTCAATAAAGAGAAATGACTACACAAAATTCCCTTCTGACTGCCACATACAGTAAGAGGCACATCTATACTTCCACTCATATATGCGTGCAATAAACATACATACACAAAATATTTTAAAAATATATTTTTCAATGAATATATGCAGTGCTCATTTTTAATCTGTTTTTTGCTCCTGATTCTTGTGTGTGTGTGTGTGTGTGTGTGTGTGTTGTACTTGACAAGTTTTCATTAAAACTCAAATATCTGATTTTGATTGTCAAGCATGAGGAACACAGACACTATTTTCTGTGCATGTTAACCATTATTTGATCCCTTTCCCTGAATTTGGGAATGAGTGTTCTTTCCCCAGCAGGACACTTTAAACACCAAGAGGAAAATTTACCTTTGCATTTGTTGGCTTAAAGCGCACGTGTCTTGGCTTTAATATCTCTTAAGTAGAGCTTACTTTTCAGAGAATCTGTTTGTCTAGCCTTAGCGCATGGCGAAACCAGAAGTGTTATTGAAATAGGAATACGTAACTTGAAAATGCATAGTGCATAACTGAATATTTGAACATGTCTCAAAGCAGTGGAGCAATTTGATCCTTATAATCCAGTTTACTTATTTTTTTCCCTGAGAGAAAAGGGCATGGTTAGCTAGGATTTATTTCATCTGCAATTTTCACATGACAAAATTTACTTTTAAGTTTAAAATGATGTTGTTTCAGTCCCTGGTGTCTGAGTGTGATGAGAGCTGGAAAAGGAGACGGAACTGCAAATGTCTAATATTGGCATGGCATTTGCTTTCCATTTTCTTGAGTGTGCACTAGTGGGATGCTGCTGAATGTTAAAGCCTTGGCAAAGTCACTAGTGGGGACTGTCTATTTATTTCATGGAGCGAGATGTGAATCTGAAGACATTCGATTATTTTCTAAATCATTGATAATTATTTTTTATTTCTGTTTATGGTGATACTTTTTTTTTTCTTTTACAGTACTTGAGCAGAAAAAGAAAAGATCCTGGATTTTAAGCCCACTGAAGTGTTGCATGTAAGAAGACCATATGTGAATCTGTACTTTGTAAATATATTGGGCTCCTGTCAACAGTGAAGAGGGGCTTAGTGTAAATAACTTAGTGCCATGAAAATTATGTCTTTGTCCTTATTTTCATTGACTGAGAATCTTTGGAAGTAATGCCCCCTTGGGTTTCCTTTGTCAGATTTTTCTGAACTTTGGTTATATATTTATTTTAGATATTTTATGTGGAAAATAAACTTATATATATTACTAAAACTTCACATGGGAAGCTAGCATATAGCTGAGTCAATAGAGTAATTTTTATACAAGCATGAATAACTGATTAATCCTCAGCATACTCAGAAATGAAGGAAGGAAGGAAGGAAGGAAGGAAAGAAGGAAGGAAGGAAGGAAGGAAGGAAGGAAGGAAGGAAGGAAGGAAAGAAGGAAGGAAGGAAAGAAAGGAAGAAAGGAAGAAAGGAAGAAAGGAAGAAAGAAAGAAAGAAAGAAAGAAAGAAAGAAAGAAAGAAAGAAAAAAAGAAAGAAAGAAAGGTTAAGTATGATGTCATCCTCTTGAAATCCCAGCACCCACAAATAGAAGACAGTACACAAGGCTCCTGGAATTCTTTGACTAGCCAGGTTAGACTATATGTAGAATTCCAGGCCCATGAGAAACTTTAAAATCTCAAGATGGCTCTTTCTCAGCTCTGGGCCTCTTAATCTTATGGTGTTGTAAAATGTTGTTTTCTAACAATCTGACTTTGGACAAGCTGGGCATGAAGGGAAAATGAGTTTTGATGAGGTGGATTTCAATGTCGATACGAAGAACAACCAGATAACAAGTAATCAAAAAGATCAAGGCTGCTGTTCCAAGCATCAAATTCTGTGTGGACAATGGAGACAAGTCAGAAGTCTTAGGCTGGTCTTAATGGTGTTCCCATGCCTGACAAGAATTCTTTAGATCCAGTTGATGCAGAACTGAAATCTCTGCAGGCCATGATGGTCTGTTCTCTTCCTTAAGGTGCTCAACTACAGGGAAATTAGTACATCTCTTCATGATGAAAATTATCCAAGACTGTCAATGATCTTATGTTCAAAGCTGAGAAAAATGGTGTGAAGATTTCTTTGCCTATTGACTTTGTCACTGCTGACAACTTTGATGAGAATGCCAAGACTGACCAAGCTTCTGTAACTTTCGATATACCTGCTGGTTGATGGGGCTTTCAATGTGATACTGAGACCACATGAAATATGGCTGAAGTGAAAGTAGTGTCATCATAATTATAGATGGTGGAGACATAGACACTTGCTTTGCGAAAAAGAACAAAGTGGACAAAGTCAGCCATGTGAGTATTGGGGATGGTAACAGTCTAGAACTCCTAGATGCTAAATTCCTACCTGGGGTGGATGCTTGTGGGACAATGAGCTGTGCACAGACAGCCTGGTTCCAGGTCTAGCACAGGCTTTCAAACCGGCTGATCCAGTACGTGACTTCCATCTGCAAAGAAAGTCAGATGTTTGGCTATGTGCTCTTGGCCCCTGGCTCCTGTCACAGCTAAAGCTTGTCCCCCACAGAAAGGTGTGTGGCCATCAGCCACATGGCAACACCCCCCCCGCCCCCCAGTCCCTGGTATTCTGTCTGGACTTTACCACCATAGTTACCTTGCAACAGCCAGTTATGCTCCTCCCCACAGTTATCTAGCAATAGCAGTTTGCCTCCTCCTCCTCCTTCCTGAGTTCCCTCAGTCCTTCAGTCAGACTAACCCAAAGATCAAGGTCCTAAAAACCCTCCATTTCAGATCTCACAGCCCTTACCCAATTAATACAGGAACTAAAGTCCATCAGATCTCACAGCCCTTACCCAACTAATACAGGAACTAAATTCCATCAGATCTCACAGCCCTTACCCAACTAATACAGGAACTAAATTCCATCAGATCTCACAGCCCTTACCCAATTAATACAGGAACTAAAGTCCATCAGATCTCACAGCCCTTACCCAACTAATACAGGAACTAAATTCCATCAGATCTCACAGCCCTTACCCAACTAATACAGGAACTAAATTCCATCAGATCTCACAGCCCTTACCCTATTAATACAGGATCTAAAGTCCATCAGATCTCACAGTCCCTACCCAACTAATACAGGAAATAAAGTCCATCAGATCTCACAGTCCCTACCCAACTAATACAGGAAATAAAGTCCATCAGATCTCACAGTCCCTACCCAACTAATACAGGAAATAAAGTCCATCAGATCTCACAGTCCTTACCCAACTAATACAGGAAATAAAATCCATCTACCCACTCCTACCCCCTAATGCCTTGTAGGAAACACTAAATAAACCCTCTGCTCCTCCTACTCCTCCCTCTCCAACTCAAGAGCAAGGATCCATTAAATAACAAATGAGCTACCACCTGCTTCTCCCTTTACTTCACTTTCCCCCATCCAACCAAAGAGAGGTATCTCTCCTTCCCCTTCTCCAAGCTGTAAAACTGAAATACCTTCAAAACTCATAGACAAAGCCCAGCCTACCTTCATATTCCCTTACCCCCACAATGGGTGTTGGCAAAGACTCTCTATCTATCTTCTCCTTAAAACAAAAAGAAAACCTGGTAACACAGCAGCCACTTAAAAGCCACAGGGCAGGTACCAGTTCTTCAATCTGGAGGAAGACCTCTGTGGAATTTCCCCAAGCCAAATAGGCCAAGGAAACATTCCCATTGGACAAGTGCTTCTCCTCTTCTCTATCATGGGCTACTCATTATCACATAAAAAAAAAAAAAAATCACCACAGGCCAGGCAATTATGTGCCCTACTAAAACACCAAGGAATATATATAGTCAAAAATCAAGCCTCCTTGTTTGGGGAGGAAGTTCTTCAGATTGTGCCGTGCATGGCCAATGATAATATTTATAGCCCAGAATCATGGATCAGAGTAGCTTCTCTCATCAAAA
>LR750951.1:222063-247772 GCA_902729485.2 Mus minutoides | reverse complement strand
ATATATGCAGCTAGAGACATGAGCGCAGGGGGAACTAGTTAGTTCTTGTTATTCTTCCACCTAGAGGGTTGAAGACCCCTTCCGCTCCTTGGGTACTTTCTTTAGCTCCTACCTTGGGAGTCCTGTGTTCCAACTAATAGGTGACTGTGAGCATCCACTTCTGTGTTTACCAGGCACTGGTATAGCCTCCCACAAGACAGCTATATTGGGTCCCTTTCAGCATTATCTTGCTGGCATATGCTATAGTGTTTATTTTGGTGGCTGATTATGGGAGGGATCCCTGGCAGCCGCCGTCACTGGTTGGTCCATCCTTTTGATTCAACTTCACACGTGATCTCTGTAGCTCCTTCAGTGTGTGCTTTGTTCTTAATTCTAGGAAGGGGCACAGAGACCACATTTTGAACTTCATTCTTCTTGAGATTCATGTGTTTAGTAAGTTGTATCTTGGGTAGTCTAGGCTTCTGGGTTAGTAAAATGTAGTTGCATCGTTTCCCCTTCCTTCTTCTCATTCCAACTCCTTCCATATCCTTCCTCCTACTCCTTTTCAAATTCATGGTTTCTTATTTTCTTCTTCTTCTTCTTCTTCTTCTTCTTCTTCTTATTATTATTATTATTATTATTATTATTAATACATAAATACAGTAAGATTATCCTGCTTAGTGTTTCTTCTATGTAATATCTTTTTTTAAGATGGATGACTTGGCATGAATTAAGGTGCTTATCTTCCTCTCTCAGCAGTCGTTAATTGCCTGTACCTCTTCTAGGGATAGGGTCCTATGAGATTTTCCCCATCTATGTTAGGATGTGAACTGGTGAAGGAATCATTCAGGTATTCTTTGGGCAGCCATGTGGTAGAGATTTTACAAATGTATTTTCATGGATATAATAATATTTACAAAATGAATTTGATCAGAAAGAAAGAAAAATTATAATTTACCTTCTTGTATTATATATATATATATATATATATATATATATATATATATATATATATATACATGTATATACATAATTAGACATAATTAGAAGGCCAAATCTCACATGAGACTTCCTGGTCCTCTGCCTATTATAATCTTTATACTCTGTCATCTTTGCTCTTTCCTGAGCCTTAGGCAGTAATTGTGTTGTAGATAAATTCATTAGGGTTGATACACCCACAATTATTTGTTCCCTGCTTTTTAACTAGATGGCAGTTTCTGTGATGATCTTCTTCTGTTGTAAAAGGACAAGGCTTTGATGGGGGGATAAGATCTACACCTACCTGTGGGTTTAAGGATGAACATTTAGCATGCAGTTAGGAATTATTTGGTTTAGAAAATGTCCAAAGTTGGTTCACCTGTAAAATTCCTAAAAGGGGATGGTGAGCAAAAGACCAAAACAACAAAACAAATAAACAAAGCACACTAAGTCCTATTATTTGTGCTGCCCATATACTCTTGGGTATGTGGTCATACACTGCAACATGGTTCATTTACTGGAGACTACATCCTTAAATTGTATGTAAATAAATTGTTCTCAACAAAGTATTTTCATGGAGATAATAATCTTTCCACAAAGTCCTGATCAGAAAGAAAAAGTAAAATTTATCTTCATTTGTACAATGTATTTGTGTGTGTTATGTGCATATATGTATATGTATGTATATGTATGTATGTATGTATGTATGTATAGACATACAGATGGCCTCAATGCATCCATGTAATCTGTATATCCTACATTAAGCATGAATTATTTTTATGAAATAAACAACCAGCTCTTACTTTCAAATATTCAATATTTAAAAAGTTCTATTTTTAGGTAAAATTAATGAAAAAACAAAATTAAGCAACCTGAATGTTATATTTGCTTAATGTATAGGTGGCATAAATATGCTTAAACTATAAGATATTATGGAAAGTAAAATAGTACCATTGATATAAAAATAATTTGATTTAATGTATTTAGAAAATATAGGTAATCTAAAACTGCTTTCCTAAATAAGATAAAATAATCTAAAGATATGTAAATTATCATTTGAGACATAAAGAATAGATTGGTACTTTGTATACTGTGTATCCATGTAAATGGAAACCCAACAAAAGAAAAGAAAATGAGGTCTCCTTTCCAGTGGTCTGCGATTCCACCAATACTCCCCCACACCCTATACCTTGCCTGTCTCCCAGAAGGTCTGCAATAACCAGGGACACGGGGACCAAATACCTATGCCAGCTGGGACACCCACAGAGCCCAGCCCACTCAGAACCTACGCTTCTACCCACCCCAGCTCCATCTTCTTTCTGGTCTGCTTTTGTACCCAGGCCAGATCAGTGGGTCTATATCTGCGGACAACCCACTGCCTGTCTCCTAGGAGGTCTCTAGTAACTAGGTATTCAGGAGATCTGCCTTAACCAGGAGCACAGTTCTTCTGGTTTATACCTCCATCTGCAACTGTGGCAGATCCTGAAACTGGAACCCAAAACATTCCAGGAGGTTTGCCCTAACCAGAAACACAGGAGGCCTACTGTAACCAGAGAAAAGGAGGTTCCCCTAACCAATGACATTACTGCCTGCCTCCCAGGGGTCTGACTCTATCCCATGTCACAGAGATCTTCCTAGCTCCAAGGAGTCAGGCTCCACACAGATACATCAAGGATGTTTGATACCAGAGATTACCAGATGGAAACAGATGAGCACAAGAACATAAGCAACAGAATTCTGCACCTTCAAAACCCAGTTGTCCCACCACAGCAAGCCCTGGATAGCTCAACAAACCTGAAAAGCCAATATTCTGACCTAAAATCTCATCTCATGAAGATGATAGAGGTCTTTAGGAGGATATAAAGAACTATTTTGCAGAAACTTAGAATACCCAAGATTCAATTTGCAAAACACATGAAACTCAAGAAGAAGGAAGACCAAAGTGTGGATACTTTGATCCTTCTTAGAAGGGGGAACAAAATACCCATGGAAGGAGTTACAGAGACAAACTTCAGAACTGAGACAGATTATCCAGAGACTGCCCCACCTGGGGATCCATCCCATAAACAACCACCAAACCCAGACACTATTGCATATACCAATGAGATTTTGCTGACAGGACTCTGATAGAGGTGTCACTTATGAGGCTATGCCTGTGCCTGGCAAATAGAAAAGTGGATAATCACAGTTCTCTATTGGATGGAACACAGGGTCCCCAGTGAAGGAGCTAGAGAAAGTACCCAAGGAGCAGAAGGGATCTGTAGTCCTATAGGAGAAACAACAATATGAACTAACCAGTATCCCCAGAGCTCCTGTCTCTATCTGCATAAGTAGCAGAGGATAGCCTAGTGGGCCATCAATGGGAGGAGAGGCCCTTGGTCTTGCAAAGAGTCTATGGCTCAGTATAGGAGAATGCCAGGGCCAGGAAGTAGGAGTGGGTGGATTGGGGAGAAGGGGAAGGGGGGAGGGTATAGAGGATTTTCAGGGAGGAAACTAGGAAAGGGGATAGCATTTGAAATGTAAATGAAGAAAACATCTAAAAAAAGAAAGAAAAGAAAAAGAAAAAGAAAAAGAATGGCTACTCCTGCTTGTTTCTTGGGACTATTTGCTTGAAAAATTGTTACCCAGTCATTTACTCTGAGGTAGTATTTGTCTTTGACACTGAGGTGCATTTCGTGTATGCAGCAAAATTCTGGGTCCTGTTTACAAACTCTGTCTGTTAGTCTATGTCTTTTTATTGGGGAATTGAGTCCATTGATGTTAAGAGATATTAAGGAAATTGGTTGTTGCTTCCTGTTATTTTTGTTGTTAGAGTTGGAACTATGTTTGTGTTGCTATCTTCATTTGGGTTTGTTGAAAGAAGATTATGTGAAAGCAATCTACAGATTCAATGCAATCCCTATGAAAATTCTAACTCAATTCTTCATAGAGTTAGAAAGAGAAATTCTCAAATTCATTTGGAATAACAAATAACCCAGAATAGTGAAAACGATTCTTTATAATAAAAGAACTTCTGAGGGTATCAACATCCCTGATCTCAAGCTGTACTACAGAGCAATAGTGATAAAAACTGCATGATATTGGTATATAGAGAGATAGATAGATCAATGGAATAGAATTAAAGACTCAGAAATGAACCCACACACCTACAGTCCCTTAATCATTGACAAAGGAGCTAAAACCATCCAGTGGAAAAAAGGCAGCATTTTCTTTTCTGTTCCTTTTGTTTCTTTGTTTTTGTTTTGTTTTGTTATATTTTTTTCAAGACAGGGTTTCTCTGTGTACTCCTGGTTGTCCTAGAACTTACGATGTAGATCAGGCTGGCCTCAAACTCAGAAATTTTTCTGCCTCTGCCTCCCAAGAGTTGAGATTAAAGGCATGTGCCACCACTGCCCTGAACAAAAGACAGCATTTTCGACATGTTCACTATGTTCATAGCAGCCTTATTTATAATAGCCAGAATCTGGAAATCATATGTCCCTCAACAGAGGAATGGATACAGAAAATCTGGTACATTTACACAATGGAGTACTATTCAGCTATAAAAATGATAAATTCATGAAATTCTTAGGCAAATGGATGGAACTAGAAAATATCCTGAATGAGGTAACCCAATAACAAAAGAGCACACATGGTAAACTCTCACTGATATGTGGATATTAGCCCAGAAGCTGGGAATACCCAAGATACAATTCACAGACCACATAAAGCTCAAGAAGAAGGAAGATCTAAGTACAAATATTCTGGTCCTTCTTAGAAGGGGGAACAAAATACCTATGGGAGGAGATACAGAGACAACATGTGGAGTAGAGACTGAAGGAATGACCATCAGAGACTGTCCTACCTGGAGAACCATCCCACATACAGTTAACAATCGCAAACTCTATTGTGGATGCCAACAAGTGCTTGATGACAGGAGCTTGATATAGCTGTCTCTGAGAGGCTCTGACAGTGCCTGAAAATTACAGAGATAGATGCCCTCAGCCAACCATTGGACTGAGCATAAGATCCCCAATGGAGGAACTAGAAAAAGGATCGAAGGAGCTGAAGAAGGAGCTTGCAGCCTCATGAGAAGAAAAACAATATGATCTAACCAGTACCTCCAGAGCTCCCAGGGTCTAAACCAAGCAAAAAGTACACCTGGAAGGAACCATGGCTTCAGATACATATGTAGCAGAGTATGGCCTTGTCTTAAATCAAAGGGAGGAGAGGCCCTTGGTTCTGTCATGGCTCGGTGCCCCACTGTAGGGGAAGCAGGACAGGGAAGCAGGAGTGGGTGGGTTGGTAAGCAGGGGGATGGGGTATTGGGGATGGGGGATGTGATATGATGTTTTCAGAGAGGAAACCAGGAAAGGGGATAACATTTGAAATGTAACTAAAGAAAATATCTAATAAAAAATGAAAGCCCATGAACACAATGCACTATATAAAAAACCTGAAGGAAAATGTCACATGATCATCTTAGAAGATGCTGAAAAATCCTTTAAAACTTCAACACCCCTTCATGTTAAAAGTCTTGGAGAGATCATGAATTTGTAGTGCATGGGTAAACATAATATAGCAATACATAGAAAACCCATGCCAACAAAAAATTCAATTGAGAGAAACTGGAAGCAATCCCATTAAATTCCGGGGCAAGATAAGGATGCCCATTCTCTCCCCATTTATTCAACATAGTACTTGAAGTTAGAGCAATTAGACAACAAAAAGAGATTAAGTAGATACAAGTTAGAAAAGAAGAAGAACAAGTATCTCTATTTGCAGATGATATGATAGAATATATAAGTGATCCCAAAATTCTACCAGATAAAAACTACAGCTGAAAAACTACAACAGTAAAATGGCAAGATACAAAATTAGCTCAAACAAATCAGTGGCCTTCCTTTACCCAAATGGTAATCTAGCTGAGAAAGAAATAGGAAAACAACACCTTTCATAATATCCACAAATAATATAAAATAACTTGGTGTAAGTCTTACCAAGCAAGTGAAAGATCTGAATGATAAGAACTTCAAATCCCCAAAGAAAGAAATCAAAGACCTCAGAAGGTGGAAAGATCTCCCATGCCCATGGATTAGTAGAATTAACATAGTAAAAATGTCCCAAAATTACCAAAAGCAATCCACAGATTGAATTCAATCCCCATCAAAATTTCAACACTCTTTTTCACAGACATGGAAAGAGGTATTCTCAACTTCTTATGGAAAAAATTAAAGACCCAAGATAGGCAAAACCATCCTCAACAATAAAAGAACTTCTAGGATTATTCATAAAGACCTCGTGATATTGGTACAGAGATAGCTAGGTAGATCAATGGAATAAAATTGAAGATGTATAAATAAACTCACACAGCTGTAGACACTTGATCTTTGACGAAGCCAAAAGCATAAAGTGGAAAAAGGAAAGCATTTTCAATATATGACACTTGTCTAACTAGAAGTCTGCATGTAAAAGAATTAAAATGGATCCATATTTATCACCTTGCATACAGCTCAAGTCCAAGTGGATCTTGGACCTCAACATAAAACCAGACACACTGAATCTAACAGAAGAAAAATGGGGAAGAACCTCGAACTCATTGGCACATGTGGAAATTTCTTGGACAGAACATCAATTGCTCAGATTTAAAATCAACACTTGATAAATGGGATCTCATGAAACTGAAAAGCTTCTGTATTCCAAAAGCCCCTATCAATAGGACAAATTGACAAACTACAGATTGGTAAAAAAATGTTCACTAAGCCTACATTTGATAAAAGGTTAATATCCAAGATATATAAAGAACTCAAGAATTTAACCTCTAAAAAACCAAATAACCCAATTTAAAAAATGGGGTATGGAGCTAAATAAAGAGTTTACAACAAAGGAATCTTGAATGGCTGAGAAGAACTTAAGGAATTGTTCAAAGTTCTTTGTCACCAGGAAAATGCAAATCAAAATGAAATTGAGATTCCACATTAAACTGATCAGAATGGGTAAGTGACAGCACACACTGGCCAACATTTGGAGAAAAAAGGAACACTCTTCCTTCAAAGTTCCTGACCCAGAGTTATTCCTGACTAAAAGAATTACAGGGACAAAATGGAGAAGAGACTTAAAGAAAGTCGGTCCACCTTGAGATCCTTCTCATGATACTATGACTGATGCAATGATGTGCTTACAGACAGGAGCCTAGCACAACTGTCCTCTGAGAGACCCTACCAACAGCTGACTCATATAAAAGTAGATACTTCAAGCTGTTACAGATCTAGAATACCATCCCTTCTCACTAGCTATAACACTGCTGGAAGATCCTATGTATACTACTGAAAGTGAGAAGTCATTATCTGTTTTACCCAGGTGTTAACCCTAAAAGAGACAAGAAAAATGATCAAGTAAGATATTTCCAATGATTCAATAGTGGCATGAATTTTATAGCATAACCAACCACTTTCAGATTTTATTTCAGACCATCCCTAACATATGTAACTCATAACTAACATCAATTGAGTCCTCCAATCCCACAAAACTTACCACTAGGTCAAAAACTATAGGGAAGAACCTAATACTATTATTTTTCTAAATGAACATAGTAATAAAGTGTAAATTACCCCCTTGGCCCTTATCTATATACCTATAGATTAGTCCATCTCACAACATTCATCAGAGAAGCTTCTTTTTATAGTTGATGGCTATTACTTCAGAGACTTACAAATGAGGTGGTCAGTTCTAAATGGCACATCTATAACAACCCTCATTTTCAAGACTCAGAGATCAACACAGAACACACAAGAAAGATTATAAGAGCCAGAGTATTGAATATCTCCAGCAAAGAAGTATTTGCTGGGCTTGACAAAGGTATTACACAAGAAAGGCACAGCAGCTTGTATATGCTCAAGACTTTCAAAAGGATATCCAGCTGAAATTTCAGCATAGGTGAAGGAGGTCATGAAGTTCCACCTCTAGCTGATACAATATTTTTATTGTGTGACTACAGTTGGAGGGTGAAAGAGACAGATCAGTATTAAGAGCACTTGGTGATCTTGCAGAAGACCTGGGTTTGGTTTTCAGAAGTTTCAATGAGCGACTTGCAAGTATCTGTAACTCCAGTTCCAGTTGATATGATACCTTCTTCTGATGTTTGAGGATACCTGCATGCACATGACCCAGACACTGATAATCATTCATACACACACACATGCACACACACACACACACACACACACACACACACACACACCAGTGGACCAGTGCTAATAACTGGGGACCAAGAATGCAAATCTGAGAGCCTATGTGGTCATTCTTATTCAAACTACCACAGGAAAAAGATGGTGTAATTTTGTTCCCCTGGGAGAAAGTACAAACCAATAAATCCATACCTAAAAGCAATAAATACAACTAGGCAATAAAACGCTTCTAATATTCTTCTAAAAGATGATTGTGTGCCAAATCTCATCCTGCTCCCCATGTGATCCTCATGTTCCCATCCCTGCTTCTCCAAGTCTATCCATAGAATCTTGTCTATTTCCCTTTTCCAGTGAGATTCATGTGTTCCTCCTAGTTATTTTCTCTATATCACTTGGTTACATTTACTTAATGGCTAATATTCATACATAAGCAAATACACCCCATACTTAATCTTTCTGGGTTGAGTTACCTCATTCAGGATGATTTTCTAGTTCCATTCCTTTGACTGAAAATTCTCATGATGTCATCTTTTAACAGCTCAGTAATAATCCATTATGTAAATGTGTCACATTTTATTTATCCATTCTTCTGTTGAAGTACATCAAGGTTGTTTCAAATTTCTGAATATTATGAATAAAGGCATAAAAAACATAGCTGAACAAGAAGCCTTGTGGCAAGATGGAACACCTTTTGGGTATATGTCCAACAATGGTATAGCTGGGTCTTGAAGTAGATTTATTTCCAATTTTCTGTGGAACCACATATTTATTCCCTTGGTGGCTGTAAAAGTTTGTATTTGTACCAGCAATGAAGACATGTTCTTGCTCAACATCCTCTCCAGCATAAGCTGGCAATTGTGTTATTCATCTTAGCCATTCTGGCAAGTGTAAGATTGAATTTCAAATTAGTTTTGATTTGAAATTCCCTGATGGCTAAGGATGTTGCACATTTCTTTAAATGTTTCTTAGCCACTTCAAGGACATCATGAATTTTGCAGAAAAATGGATAGAACTAGAAAATATTATCCTGAGTAAGGTAACCCAGAGCCAAAAGGACATGTGTGGTATGTACTTACTAATAAGCGAGTATTAGCCAAAAAGTACAGAGTACCCATGGTACAACCCACAGACTATAAGAAGTTTAGCAATCAGGAAGGCCCAAATGAGAGTGCTTCAATCCCACTTAGAAGGGGGCACAAAATAATCATGAGAGGCAGAGGAAAGGAAGGACCTTAGTTGGATGAAGAATATGAAGGGGAAAAAGGATCAGGATCAGGTATTGAGGAAGACAGGAGAGAAACCCCTATGTCCAGAAGAATGAATATAATTATGCAGTTTTGGGGGTTAAGGGGTTCGGGGAACCTCTAGAAAGTCCCAGAGACCCTAGATGTGAGAGGATTCCAGGACTCGATGGGAATGACCTTAGCCAAAATGCTCATCAGTGGAAAAATAGAATCTGAAAGGACCATCTCCAGTAAATAGACAGGGATGGCGTCACCAACCTACATTCAAAATTTTTGACCCAGAACTGCTCCTTTCTGAAAGAAATGCAGAAACAAAAATGGAATAGAGATAGAAAGAAAGGCCATTCAGTGACAGGTCCATGGAAATTCTGAAGTAACTCAGGCAGTTGCCAAGACAAAATGTTCCTTTCCACAAACTGAGAGCAAGACCTCATTGCTGAAGACAATACCCACACAACTTACTGAACATAGGGAACGTGAGATGATGCTTACCTATAACCTTCATCCCTATGTTCTAGCATCTTTAGCATGGAAAGTTACTCTGCAGGCTACAAAAAAAAAAAAAGACATATAAATACCAACCCAGACAAAAAAAATCCTTGATCTATAATGCTGTCCTCCCTGCCAAATATACCGGAGCAATGGTGGTACAAACTTCTGGAAGTAACTAACCAAACAATGATTTAACTTATGACACACTCTATGAGACAGAACCCATATCAAACTGCTTTGGTGACCAAGAACTAAGTACTGGTTTAAAAAAAATTATTGAGAAATGACTGCTAATGATATTCTGTTATAAGCATAGATCAGTGCCTTATTCAGCCACCATTAGAGATGCTGCCTTCTGAAGCAGATGGGAATCAATATCCACATCACCCACAATATGCAAGACATTAAACATACATAGAGAAACACACACAGAGACACACACGGAAACACAGACACACACACACAGAGAAACAGCAAGAGAGTGAGAGAGCAAGAGAGAGAGAGAGCTTGAAACACAGAGCTCAAAATGGCATATCTTTATCAAATCCCACAACACAGAGCTCAGGGAACTCTGTGGAATAGGGAACATTAAAAGTGTAAGTGCCAGAGGGGATAGAAGACACCAGGAGAACAAGGTCCTATAAATCAACTGAGCATAGCTCATTATAATGCATACACTGAAGGTGCACGGGGTCTACACTAGATCCTCTACACATATATTATAGTTTTCAGTTTACCATTTCTATGGGAATCATGAGTGTATAGATGAGTGAGTCTCTGTTTCTTACTTTATATTTTGGTATGTCTTATAACCCTGCTCTATCCTAATGAGAGACAGAAAGAGAATGAATGTGGGTAATAGGGGAAGTGGGGAGGAAATGGGAGAATAGAGGGAGAGGAAACTGCAGTCAAGGCTTATTGTATGAGAAATTATCTGCTTTCAGTCAAAAGGATAATAAATATATTAGTATTCACCTTTTTTTAAAAGATGATTCTGAATTGACATAGAAGTACTTTAAAATCAAAACTAATACCTATCTTAATATTTTAACATAAAAAAGTCCAAAATGGAAATGGAAAGCATTCTAGTATTTTTGAATGCTTTTGTGCCAGTGAAAGTTATGGGTGGTATACAAGTTGAAGGGAGAATGAAAATCAGTATTTCTTGGAGATTAACTAACTAAAAAGAAAAATGCTAACATAAACTGAAATCCAAAGAAATTGAGTGTTCAGGACATAGGTGCCTAGTCATGTAGTATAAAGTAGTCTTCTTATATAAAATGGCAGGTTAAAATATAATAAAAAAAGACAATCTATTGGTAAAAGTAGTCATATGATGATCATAATTTAGAGCACATCTAGTCAGGAAGGGGTTAAGTATTTTGGAAAATATGATAAATCTTTGTTCCTTTATTGAACAAACATAAATAGAGAAGTTAAAATGCTCCTTAGATAAAAATGAGAGTGATAATGTTCTTTGATATTCTTCCTAAAGTGATTAATAAATTATCTCCCTCTTTATATTTTAAATTAAAAGATTAATTGATGATTTAAATTCCATCAGCCCTTTTACTTTGGGTGAGAACCTGCTAAAATAATCCTGGAGTTTATCTGAGAGAACTGTTCACATATAACAACATCAAAGAAATTTTAGGAAATGATTGGTAAAGAACCTTGGTCTTGTTAGACATTATAAGGACTTCTAATGAGAGACTTGTTTCCATAAGTTTCATAGTTTTTTTATATGAATAAAAAGCAGCTATTAACAGATGTGCAACTTAGTCTTCATGTGGGTTCTGAACAACTGGAGTAGTGGCTGTTCTAGGGGGCCTGTCTTGATTGGCCTCAGTGGGAGAAACACCTAGCCTGGCACTGACTTGAGATGCTAAGGTAGGGAGAAACCCAGAGGTTCCCCGACCTGCTCAGAGGAAAAGGGGAGGGAGGAATGGAGTAAGTACTAAGAGAGGGGCCAATGAGCAGGAAGGGATATAAAGTAAGTAAAACAAAATTAAAAAAAAAAAAAGAACTAGTGTGTTATATAATATATTATATACAAAGTTATAGAATTATTTTAACTATGTAATTGGTGAAGAATATAAATTTTAAAACATATATATCAGCTGTTCCAGAAAGAAGATAAGAAATTATCAAGTAGTCACATACTCAAAGCACTTGTAGATTTCTAGAGAGAAAAAAACCTTTCAGAATTAGTATGAGACCATTTAATGAAATTTTTTCTTATATATATCCTCATACAGCTTCTTAATACATTGAATTTATTTACATAATAAATGCATACATTTTATATTAACTGTATATTTTATATACTCTAGAAATATTTTAATAAATTATATTAATATTTTATATTCTAGAAATAATTTTAATTATTAAAGACACATAACAAAAACATTTTTCTCTTTCTAATAATATTTTACAAAGGCTGGAATATTTGATATTTTCATTAATTTCAGAGTCTCTACTGTTATTTGCCATAAAGATAATCAACAATGTACTGTGCTAGTAAAAAGCTCACCATCAATTCTTGCAACCATAGAAAATTAAAAAGGCTGGAGAAACAACATCTTGATAGAATACAGTACAACTACTAGCTATTCAAATAGCTAAGTAATTGTAATTCCTTTTAAAACCAGTAACCTCATCTTTATTAATGTTTCAAGTTCTAAACTAAACTAATTGAAAGTAGTATTGCTTTCTAATTTGAACATTGCAGTATACTAGATGATTGAATAGCAAGAAAAACTCTACAACTGGATGGGATAGGTAGAGCATCTCCAATAGGACTTTGCTTAAGAGTCTGGCCTTGAGGAAACATATTTGATGTTGAAACAAGGTCTCTTTGCTAGTTATTTTGTTGCATGTCCATCTGCTTTGCTGAGACTATGCCAGCTCACAGACTTGTCTGCTATTTTCAGGAAGGCATGTGCCAAAGTAGCACATGGTTTAGACTGGCAGATTACATAAGGCTGTGAGTATCCACTATAATAAAGTTTAGTCTTTTGCCCAGTGTATTTGATCCATAAATTGCTCACTGCATGTTCTTTACTTTGAAACAATTCCCCAGGAGGTGGTGACATATCATTAGTTGACTTTATCATTAGGAAATCATGAAAGAAGATAAAGTGACTTCACCAGATCTGCAAGGGACACTTCAGTGGGATGTCTGGCTTTGTTTACCTGGAGCTACAGCATCACCTCTGAGATTTCTTATCAATTGGAAATCAGGGAATGATGTAATTCAAAATGGTATGGACAGGGCTCAGCCTGGTGATAAGATACAGACATTTTTCAAAAGAATAATCAGTTCTGAGAATAACACATATTTGTTAAAGGCAGAAATCACTGTTGCAAATACTAACACATTAAATGTCTAAAGGTCCTCTCTTTCAAAACAGCAATTAAATTAATATCACATTTTCCTTCGAAATGGCTATGTAAGTGATTTCTTCAGCCTCATACAATGGAGCATCCAAACCAATGATCATCAATGACTCTGTAAACGAGCTTTAGGTGTATTGTATACTTCTAGGTAATTCTTCCTTAAACATTTGAACATGAATTCTTTGGCAAGAGAAATCGGATATTGTTTAAACTATTTCACACTTTAAAATAACTTTTAAATATAGTGCTACATAAAAGTAAAGAAAAATGTCAAACATACATAGTTAAACTATTAACACAGACTGTAGAGCATAGAACAAAATTTACTATAATTGTAATTAAAAATGAGATTTTGATATTTCCTTATATTTAAAATGAATAATATCTACTTGATTAAGTTATAAGGTTTATGAAATAGTTAAATTAATTTTTAGGTATTTTATTAGGATTTGTTTCTATGATGTATGATATTTATAAATGGCATGTGGTTGAAGCATTAGAGGAATGCTCACCTATTACCAGTATCTGAGAAAAGATAACAGGCAAAAGAAAAGCAGACAAATCGATGAGATCACAATACCTTAATGGCTTATGATAACAATAACTGCTTAGGCCTGAAAAAGTCAAGATTACATGGATAGAATGGCATTGATTGGTCATCTTTGTTACTTAACAAGTGTCTGAGCTAAACCAACCTATAAAGTAAACAGGTTCACTGTAGCTCAAAGTTCAAGAAGTTTTAGTTTAAAACTGGCCTTGATTTGAATCTATGGCAACACATCATAGCTGAAACATATGGTAGAGAAACAACATTCACTTCATTATACCCCGGATGTGAAAATCCCTCTCCAGGACACACTTTCCTATCCTAATGCCTCTCACTGCGTTTCTGCTCTTAAAGGTTCTTCTATTTCCTAAAAGTCTCAGGAGCTGAGGACCAAACCTTTGACACACTGGTGTTTGAGAGGCACATCCTGAAATCATCACAGAAGTCACATCCAAAAAACAAGCATTCCATTAACTTGTGAGTCATGATATGATAAATCACAATAGAGTTCAAATGTAGTTTCATAATCAGCATGCAAGGCCAGGCCATAAAATTTGGTTTGTGGGCACCACACACAGAAATGGATGTCACAAAGCAACAGTAAGAGATGTGCTAAAGGTATCATCTTTCCTAGTCTAAATAATAGACCAGATTGGTTAACCCAAATAGCTCAGGTGAAATATAATACATATTTAAAAAAAAAAAGAATCATGTATGAACATTTATTCAACAACAGTTTGTATACTTCAAGAGGCAGCAAGAAGATTCAATAGTTGAACACTACTGATGATATTTCAATTCAAAGTGAAATATGTAAACTAGAACTACCTAAAAATTGAAGGGCATTTCTTAGAGAAATATTTTTGAAGAACTTTATGTTTAATGCAGAAAATAGAAGGCAATTGGTAGGTGGAGTGTAAGAAGAAATGAAACTGTATCCTAGGGAATGAGGAAAATCATAAGACATAGGAACACACTATCTGAGTAGGTCTTCAAGTAATCAATCACACATGGTTTTGAATAAGAACTTCTCTAGAAGTTAAGGCCAATTTATTGATATTTTATACTACACTTCATTAACATGTATTACACTTTATTAGATTCAAGAAGGCTGGTGAGTTGGAAACTTCTGATACTGCAAAGAATAATTTTTTAGTAAACATATTTGTTTTTTATAAAGTATAATTTTAAACTCTCATATTTTGAATCTCAATTTGATAAAACAACTTCCCGTTTAACCGCTATTATAGCTTTGATCTGCTTATGTGCTAAAACTGAGCACAGTCTAGTAACTGCCTGGGCAGTGGGAACAACGACAAAAACGAGAATCGGAGGTGGGTTTCTTGAAGATGGCAAGGGGAAGCTTGGATTTGCTCTAGGAGGCAAGAGGCCACTCGTAAACAGATTCAGGATGGGATGGTTTGGTCTGAACAACAAGAAACAGAAATGTTAAGCTCTCAAAAGCTTTCCAAAATAAAAGGGACATGGAGAATGCAAGATTTCATATGTCCTAACCCCGATATCTAACCTAGAAGCACACAAAAGAAAAGAGGCAGATAACGCTGGCATTTATCGGGAATGGAGCAGATACACCCTTAACCTGATGCCTTCATGGGCAGACTACAAGGAAAAAGGTTTACTTGTTCTGGGAGACGAGTTCAACATCGACACTAAGGGATAAGACCTGAACAAAGAAAGGCAGAAGCAAGTCTCAGGACATGACATGGAAGCCTAATGGGTTTGGGCAGCAATTCCCAGTCCCAAGGGTGAAGATGACTTGTACACTAAGCGCCAGCTAGTGACACGCTGGCCGCGTCCCTGTGTTGTCCAGCGGCTAGCCAGGAGCTATGGGGCACCCTTTTGTGTAGGGGCAAAAAATCATTTTGAGACAATTAAGAAATGGTTTTGCTTTATAGACTTTGGCACATCGAATTAAAAACAAAACAAAACAGTTTTGAAGGTATTAATTCTGTTATTGCTGTGAGCTTCATATAACGGTACCCACTTGAGAGTTCTATATCTAAATATTAACATAAAGGTTTGTTTCTTAAACATCTCACTGATTTATAATTTCTACTCAAAGATTTATTTAATAGACTAGTTTATATTAATAGAAAGAAACGCTGTCTTAACTTTTTTGGTTGTTTTTTGTTTGTTTGTTTGTTTGTTTTTTGTTTTTTCGAGACAGGGTTTCTCTGTGTAGCTCTGGCTGCCTTGGAACTCACTTTGTAGACCAGGCTGGCCTCGAACTCAGAAATCCGCCTGCCTCTGCCACCCGAGTGCTGGGAGTAAAGGCGTGTGCTACCACTGCCTGGCTGCTGTATTAACCATTATTGTTACTAGTTTTATTACTTAAGCTATTGTTCTTTACTGGGTTAACTAAATTTATATCATTACAGCTATATGTTAGATTCTCCCCAATAGGTTTTGAATGTGAGCTTCTGAATCCGAAGGGTAGCTGCAGGAGTCATATGAAAAGGACTTCTGTGCTCCTACCCTGTAGTCATCAGCTTTGTGTGAATTCCTGATCACTATGTGCTGATCTGAGGAATGGAGAAAATGCAGCTAAGTGTGGTGTTTAGTAACGTGCAACATAATAGCAGCAGAGGAAGATCAACTGGGGTTACAGAAAGGGGATCGTCTAGGAGATAGCAGCCATGGTGCAATGTGTTGGCACACTGTTCCTATTTTAAGGAGTTAATACTATGCCTAGGTTCGAATAGAACTTGTAGGGGGACAAGATCTCATGAAAACATGCTTCAATAGGGTAAATATTGAGAAAAGTTTGATATCCATCATTTTATCTTTTTTTTTTTTTTTTTTTTTTTTTTTGGATAGGTTCTCTATTTACATTTCAAATCTTATCCCCTTTCCCTGTTTCCCCTCCGGAACACCCCTATCCCATCTCCCCTCCTCCAGCTTCTATGGGGGTGCACCATTACCCACCCAACCCCCACTCCTGCCTCCTCGTCCCGATATTCCCCTACACTGGGGCATTGGGCCTTCACAGGACCAAGGGCCTCTCCTCCCATTGATGCTCTACAAGGCCATTGTCTGCTACATATGCGGCTGGAGCCATGGGTCGCTCCGTGTGTGCTCTTTGGTTGGTGGTTTAGTCCCTGGGAGCTCTGGGGTGTGTGTAGAGGGTCTGGTTAGTTGATATTGCTGTTCTTCCTATGGGATTGGTCTACAAGTCAATGTCATGCAGTAATGATCCTTTCATTCATATTTCCAAGTCCTGTATTCATTTCTCCAAGTCGTCTATGATACAACTTAACCATCTAACTATATTACCCATTGCAGCAAGTGTATCAATGTGAATATCTTAATGGAAAGTGAGGGAGGAATGACCCATCAGCCATCCCAGCTCCAGAAATGTCTACATATCACCTCTGGAATTATAAGCTATATTTTTTGTGTTTCACTTGAACATTTGAAAGAAATGTTTTAATTTTTCTTTAAACCCTGCCTCCAAAGTTCCACTTAATGATCAGATTTTCATTTGTAACTAGTTTGAAAAATGAGTATTAGTGACTGATAGGATATCCACAGTGGTAGAAAAGTCAAATAAGATTGAATTCTTTTTTATGATTATTTTCTTTACTGAATCATAATGTATATAGAGTATAGAGTATTTATAATCTTAAACTTTTAGAAGGGCTGTACATCCGAAAATCTAGTCATTGCAAAATGTCAAAAAATTATTTAAAAACGCAATTATGAGGTCAGATTCTAGACTGAAATAATATTTTGAATGTGTACACAATAAACAGATTTAAATAAAGGATCATTTATAGTGAAATGTCTGAAGCATCCTTTGATACTGATGTGTACATATCTTGACAGCGCAAAAAAGTTTTAAACATGGAAAAGGACAGAAAAGTACAATAAGCAAGTCTAACTTAAAATTGCCAGATTATGCCTCAAGCATCCGTAAAGTCTTTTAAAATGCCAGATTATGCCTCAAGCATCCGTAAAGTCTTACAAAACTGTGGTGCTGTAAAAAAAGACATTAAATCAGAAATGCACATGGTTCTGGGTTGAGGATCATTTGATAGAATTCTGAGGTTATTACCTACCCAAGTCATATTTTGGTGACGCCTTCACTTAAATTCTAGTAGTTACTAGAATAAAAAGAAAGAAGATAAAAACCTCAACTAAACACACTAAGAAAAAATAATTACAAACTTTCATGTTTAGAATTACACTGAATATTGAGTTAGAAAAAAGAGAAAAAATAAAGGTTCTATTTTAAAGTACTAGTTTATTTTTATTTTATTAAAGATATGGTTGAGGTGGGCACAATTTTTTTATAGGATACCTTGGTGTTTGGGGGCATTTCGGGTGAAAAGCCATTATCTTTCTAAAAAAGAGAATAACCATAGTTTGTCTCTGGATGAGACATAAGGTTTTGACTGTTTGGCTGCATACAATAAAGCAAAGCCACTTTTCTAGAATCTGCTATTTATTCCTTGGGGGGAAAAAAAAACCCACCAAAGTTTGACTGACACTAATTTCCTGAACAAGATACCCTAGAAACTCCAGTTTATCTCATAAAATCCTAACAGACAGGGTTTGTGATGTCCCCTCTGCAAGAGTCTTTATCCTGTCAGTTTATAGCATTTGAAATGACGGAAAGAGATGCGTTCCTTTCATATGCCATCCCGGAGAACAGAACCTGTCACCAACAGTGTAATGTGCTGTGTATTATCACTGTGAGTGATCCAGAGGCCTAGAGACTGTCATCTTTTTAGACTGTACAAGTCAACACAAATAAAACCGAGGAGGTAAATGATAATGTCTGAGATAGAGCCAGCCTCATTCTGGCCATTACTTTTTATTCAAACCTTACAGATGACATGATGTGAAAAATGAGCCCGTGTCTAGTTCAGTGCCCATTAGTGTGTGAGCACATTATCTTTCTCTTTTCACATTGAGCCTCTCTGTTCTCACTCTGCCAGTCTCAGCTCGGCAGACTGCCAGCTGCAGGGAAAGGGTTTGCTCCTTCTTAAATATTTTTGTATGAATGTAAATTACTAGAAAATATTTCTCTCAGTTAATAAATTGAAAATAATTTGAGATGCTCATTAAAGAATTAGACACAATCTTTCCTAAAGGGATTACCCTCTGCAGGTAAGGATGCCTCTGCTCTGTTATTTTAAATAAAATACATACTCACTGGAAATAATTTAGAAGGAATGAGATAGAAATTTTATTTTAAATTAATAACAGAGATACTTTAATCTTTACTGAATGAATATTTTAAGTCAAAGTCAATGCCCTCACATTTTGTATTCATGAAATGTTTAATAGTTTCGGAAATCTAAGTAGCTTGAACATTGCTGATAAAAAAATTTTAAGTAAGTAATATAACTCTGTAATATGTAAAAACAATTCAAGAACGTTTGTTTTTCTGTAAAAACTTGTTGCCAAAGAAGAGTCTGGTGAATACTTTCAGAAGCCTTTCTTTGTCAGCAGCTTCAGAACCTCACACAGATGTAAAAGAAACATCTTGTGCTTGGTGATGTGCAGAGGTCAACTAATTTACCACATCACTCCTTAAGTGTCACATTATTTTGGCCAGACATAGCAAATTGAACTATGGAGATGTACTTTTCAACAACTCTATTGGCAAAAACATCTGACAGCTCTCAAAGCTCAAAGTGTAAATTTGGCACGAAAAGCAACGCATACACACACACACACACACACACACACACACACACACTTTGACTATAAATCCAATAGCTGAACTATTTTTAAACATGCTTATTAGCATTATCAGTTATTAATAATGGCTAGAATTCCTATTTTTAATGACCTATATTTATCCACAGTACCCTCAAAATATTCTACAGTTACCTATTAGGAATTATTAAGCATACTTTTAAGTTTTCCTAATAGGATAAATATAAAATATTTATAAAATATAAAATATAAAATTGCTATTTTCAGTACTTGCTTTATGATATGTTTTATTAAAACAGAATTTAAAATTGTTGGATTACATATGACATACAGATCTAGCCATTTACCTTTTAAAAGTAATTGCAACACATTTAGGTTAACAACTCCAGTAATGCCTGTATAACTGAATTACAATGAATTCTGTGGTCACAAAACAGCCCAAACCAATCTTCTTTTCCAAAGAAGGTGAATCTTTGTTATTAAACTCCCTGCCTTTTACTCTATCCATCTATCTATCACCTATCCATTTATCTATCTGTCTATCTATCTATCTATCTATCTATCTATCTATCTATCTATCTATCTATCATTTTCTTTGAAGGAGAACTGCTTGCTTCATGGTGAGCTTTAGTTTCTGTTGAAGTCACCAGCCTTTCTGTGCTGGACAGAAACTTTGTTTGCACTCCATCATTTCATCAGAAAATGGTCTACAGTGCTTCTATCCCCCATCTGAAAGCAGTGATAGGCATTGCTGTCTATGTAGAGGTAAATGGTAGCACATTAGAGGGACAGTAGATTTGGAGTATTTATTTTAAATCTGTCTTCTCATTTCTTGTGCATGGAGTCTTATCCTGTATGATTTATGTGAATGTGGGGGTCTGAATACAAGATTTAGTGCATTGTCTGGGAGAGAGATTGTAGCTACCACATGATGGGTGTCCCATTTACAAATCACAGCAACATTATTACGAATAGCTGACATATATTTAAATTTAATTTTAAATAATAAGTAGTTTTATAGTTGATATAAATTATATTCCTGGCAATGACTACCTTTAAGGAGAAATCAAAAGATTATATAGTATGGAAAGATGTGAGATACCGACTCAGTAACAAAAGACATGGCAATTTCATATTCTCTACATTTAACATTTCAAAATTTTAATATTAATTCAAATTACTTTTGAAATAAATTATTTTGAAATAAACTAATTTATTTTATTGGAAATAAAAATGGCATTAAATATTATAATTTGTCTTTACTTTTTTATTTATGTAAAAATTACAAAGATTGAGATGGCAGACATCTCTTCAACAATTAACATTTTACTGCACTTTACTTTTATTTTTTTAATTAATCATTTTATTCATTTACATTTCAAATGATATTCACCTCTCTGGTTTCCATCTCCACAAAAGCCCCTTTCTATTTCTCCTTCCCCCCTCCCCTTGCTTCTTTGAGGATGCTCTTCTACACACACACCCATTCCTGCCTCACTACTCTAGCATTTTCCTACACTGGGCCATTGAGCTTCCACACCACAAAGGGCTGCTCCTCCTGTTGATGCCTGACAAGGCCATTCTCTGCTATATATTCAGCTGGAGCCATGGGTCCCTCCATGTGTACTCCTTGGTTGGTGGTTTTGTTCCTGGGTGCTTGGGGCAGAGCAGTGTCTGTTTAGTTGATATTGTTGTTCTTTCTATTGGGTTGCAATCCCCTTCAATTCCTTCAGTCCTTCCCCTAGCTCTTCCATTGGGGGTCCCGGGCTCAGTCAAAAGGTTGGCTGTCATTACACTTCATTTTAATATTAACTAATTAAAGTTTAGCAAGAGAGTATATAGAGTGACTGACCTTAAATCACAACAGTCCATAATCATCCTTTGCCTACTTTCCCGGAGAGGGCTCTTGAACAAGCATGTAGTTCTTAAAAATAAATACCCTCCTAAAATTTCAGATTAATATGATAATAAACTAATAAGATGGTGAATGATTCTTTTCTTTGGATAGGATACTCTGGTTATTTTATCACTACATGCTCTTTTGGCACACATATTATTGACAGTAGATACTAGACTGAAACTATAGAATACATTGGTTGCCAGTGGAATCCTGTTGAAACAGAGTTCATTATGTTCAAATGTATACAAGTTTGGAAATACACAAAGGAGAGGATAAACTATTCAAGAGTCCAAAATTAGAAGAAAAATTGTGATGGGAGAAGAAGTCACAGCTGCTTAAGGAAAGTCTTCATATTAGAAGTAATTTAAACTGGTGAGAGAAGTCGCCCAATGGGTTGTAAAGTTTGCTGTAAAGATATTTTCTTTATTAGTGTTATATTTTATGGCTCTCTAAATTATGTAAATCATAAAATAATTTTGTAACATTAAAGTATCTCATCTTACCAAATGTGAAATGTATATATTAGTCAGTGAAGAACAAGATTCAGGGAGATAATGAATCTTCTGTGGATATCTCAAAATGACACAGTATGTATATCTGTTTGATAATCTCCAACTCCATTAAAGATAGACTGTACAAAAGATAAAGTTAAATAACAAATGACCTACATTTTCCACAAAATAATTGTCTCAATTTAGTCTATTTCTGGTTCTTATAATAAAAATTGAGCATCTGTTTTAGGAATATGTCAAAAATAATCAGAAAAGAAAATATTCACTAGAAACTTGTATTATAATTCTTAGGAATTATGTTCTTCCAAACACTTAAGAAGAAAATTAGAAAAACAAATTCTTCTTTTATCTCAGTTTTATTGTAAATAAAATAGAAATTAAGTTGGAGAGTAATAGTGCCCATTATATCACTATCTTAATTTTAAAACAACTATCTTAATTTTAAAACATGAATAGACATTAACTAAGAAAGTTATTAATGACAAGTATGAACATGTCATGAAGCCATCTCATGAAAAGAGATGTGCAAATATGTATCTGGGTTCAGTATATAGAATACTAAACACAGCATCACAGAACAAAATGTATTTCAGGACAATAAAACATAAACTAGCATTGAAATTGGGGATCAAGTATTTACCATATTATCACCGGAATGGAGTCAAATGACTCTAAACACATAAAGAAATATATCTATGGACATTTTACCTTATCTCTGAATTCCATATGGCATTCATTAATATTATAAAAGAATGCTTTATCTATAGATTTTTAATTATAAATTTTCATTTATAGTTTTTTGTATAAAAATTTCATGTATAATTTTTATATCATTTTACTTTAGGGAAATTTATTTTCTGATTTTACTTTTTTAAGTTAATTATATTCTTGCTTGCATTTATTTTTTTCTTCTTTGATATTTGTGGACATCCTGTTCAATTTTATATTATGATACTTCATAAAACCAAATGTATAGGTAAGACAGCCTGCAATCCTAGCACATGGGAGACTGAAGTATATGTATCATCACGAAATCAAGGCCAACCTGTGTTAAACTGAATTTCTGTGTAACCCACACAGCAGTATGGGACACAGTTTCTGAAAGTAAAAATTAAATATTTATTCCTAGAAATTAATTTTAACGTACTCCTTAATGGTATCATGCAGATTTTATTTAAATTTTGAACTTTTCTAATAAATTGCTATTATACTATTATAGTATAGTAGTATAGTATAATATAGCACTATAAATAATACTAATAAAATTATTAATATTTGGTTATAATTTTAATATTTATTTATTTAGTGGTTTAGTGTAGGAGATCCAAGAAAGGCCTTCTGGACATTCAGGGCTAGTGCACTTGTATTTTTAGCTCATTTTTTAAATCAAGTTATTATTATTATTTTTTTTACCATACTTGCATTCTGGTTACTTTCTCCCCAAATACTCTTTTTTTACCTCCAACACTTCTCAGCTCTTCTGTCCTTCCAGGTTCTTCCTTTCCCAGGTTTATTTAATTTTCTATTGTGATCCATTCTATTTAACTAGGACTATTTGTGCACTGTTACAGAACCACTCATTTTCAGCCTAGAGGAGGGTCATAATGAGTACAGAGCTGAAGTTGATGATTGCTCCCTTTTCTGAGTATCTCCGTAGGAAGGAATTTGGCAGTAAAACATAAGGCCTTTTTAATCCCTCCTTTATCATTCCTGACTGTAGATGTGCTATTCTTATGTAGACAGTTGCATCACTTGAAGATGTTAAGAGTACATAACTGCAATGGTTATAACCCAGCCAATGGCACTTTAGAGCCTTTCTCCTTCTCCTTCAACTTTTAGAATCATTCTGCCCCTCATTCTACAATGTTCTCTAACCTGGGAGGGGATGCTATAAATGCCTTTTTAGGGGCTGAAGGTCAACCGTCACTTATTCTTAACACAAGAAGATTCTTTAGGACTAATAATGATAGTTGCCTAACTTCTTTAGTTCTTTCTCTATGTATTGGATATTAGCCCTCTATCACATGGAGGGTTGATAAAGATCTTTTCTCAGTTTGTTGCTTGCCATTTTGTCCTATTGACAGTGTCCTTTGCCTTATAGAAGCTTTGCAATTTTATGAGGTCTCATTTGTCCATTGTTGATCTTAGAGCATAAGTCATTGGTGCTCTGTTCAGGAAATTTTCCCCTGTGCCCATGTGTTTGAGGCTCTTCCCCATATTCAGAGAACCAAATAACCACATTAAAAATGGGGTACATAGCTAAAAAAAAATTCTCAACAGTGGAACACCAAATGGCTGAGAAGCACCTAAAGAAATGTTCAACATCCTTAGTCATCAGGGAAAAATGTAAATCAAAACATCCCTGAGAGTCTACCTCACACTAGTCACAATGGCTAAGATCAAAAACTCAGGTGACAGCAGATGCTGACAAGGATGTGGAGAAAGAGGAACATACCTCCATTTTTGGTGGAATTGCAAGCTTATACAACCATCCTGGAAATAAGTCTGGCGGTTCCTCAGAAAACTGGACATATGAGGACCCAGCATACCACTGTTTGGCATATACCCAAAAGATGTTCCAACATATAACAAGGACACATGCTCTAATATGTTCATAGCAGCCTTATTTATAGTAGCCTACACCAGGCTTTAACAGTTCAAACTATATATGTTTATGTATAGATAGAATTATGTGTGTTATAGGATGTTTAGAAAAATAGGAAATAGAATGAATCCTTGAGACATCCATACTGATATTTTAAATCATTCCTGTATTGACACGTGTTACCCCTCCCTAAAGAGGTCCCAGGTTTACCCTGCTCTTTCCCACTCTATTGTCTGATAACCCTATTAAATTTAATTATTTTTTAAGCATGTCATCCAATTCAGGCATTTCTGGATAAATTAAAATCTATTTCTCATTGTTTTCTTTTCTAAAATCTATTTTGCTTTTCTTCTCATATGCAATATTATAAAGTGTCTTCCATGCTATTTGTTCATTGACATTGGTGACACATCTGTCTTGATGATCTTCATAGTGCTTTGAATGAGCAGTGGCTCCAGTAGGGGACCTTGTACACTTTGTCCTCATTTGGCTTGCTGTTTTGGGATGCTTTAAAACCTTCATGTTATGTGACTTTGCAGGAAAAAATGTGTCACTGAAAACAGACTTGACAGTTCAAAACCCCCCTTTACTTCCAATTCATTCTCTGGTTTCCTGAATGTATTTGAAGACATTATCTCTTCGCTTCTTTCTCTGTCAACCTGACTCCATGCCTCTTCTACCATTATGAATTCTTCTGGATCCAGAAAATAAAATTAACACCATAGTAGCTTTTGGTTATGGTTCTGATCACAGCAACAGAAAGTAACAAATACACATCCTTTAACAACAACTTCAAGGTATTAACTGTATTCTACCTTCAATTTTGAGATAATCCACAATATATTTTGTCTTTTATTTATATTTAATTAGGGGATACTAGTAATCAGTTCATTTTTAATGCTTCGACATCATTTTATTTTAAGTTGGTTGTCTTGCGTATAGATTACAATAGATAGATTTTAAGGCCAAATTTGAACAAATTTCCTTTAATAGGTGAATTTAACTAAGTTAATTTACCATTGTCGTAGATATTCGTATTTTAGCTTTCTTTTTTTTTTTTTTTTTGGGGGGGGGGGTGGGTTTCGAGACAGGGTTTTTCTGTGTAGCCCTGGCTGTCCTGGAACTCACTTTGTAGACCAGGCTGGCTTCGAACTCAGAAATTCGACTGTCTCTGCCTCCGGATTGCTGGGATTAAAGGC
>LR750951.1:0-221881 GCA_902729485.2 Mus minutoides | reverse complement strand
TTTAGCTTTTATATGTGTCACATACCACACACAGACACAGACACACAGACACACCCCTGGATGCATGCACAAAGACAGGTAAATTCAGGACTTATTTTCTGTAGCCCCCTTCCCCAAGCCTGCTTCAGGCTGAGAGCAAGACCTGTTCACCTCTGAAGGGGGCCACAGGAAGCCACTGTGTGGCTTTCCAGCTAGGGCTAGCTTCCTTTGTTGTGCTAAATGGCTCTGCACTTCTCCAGAACCCTGCTACCTGTCTGCCATGCCTCACCCAGATCCTGTTTCCTGCTTCCTGCCCAGGCATTCCACAGTGCCTGGGACTTCAGACTGCTTGCACAACTGACTGTGGGCAGGGCCTTCCCTCTTAAAACCAAGAAAAATTTCTAAGTAGAGATGCTTTGAACAGAGTGATTCTTGGAGTCCATTTTTCTCTCCCATCTGGTCTCTTACAGCCCCAGTTCGCTTTCTGAGGAACCCTGCTAGTTTCTTGGGTACGCCACGGATGGCATACTCCAACAATTTTCACTATTTTTTCTTCTCACTAATTATAGTTATTTAAATGTTTTCTTTTTTTATTTTTTTTAGGTATTTTTTTTTTTTTTATTAGAGAGTTTCTTTTTTCTTTTTTCTTTTTTTTTTTTTCCTTCGAGACAGGGTTTCTCTGTATAGCCCTGGCTGTCCTGGAACTCACTCTGTAGACCAGGCTGGCCTCGAACTCAGAAATCCGTCTGCCTCTGCCTCCCGAGTGCTGGGATTAAAGGCGTGCGCCACCACGCCCGGCAAAGAATTACATATTTATTTTATGTATATGAGTACACTGTCACTGTCTTCCGGCACACCAGAAGAGGGCATCAGATCCCATTACAGATGGTTGTGAGCCACCATCTGGTTGCTAGAATTTGAACTCAAGACCTTTGGAAGAGCAGCCAGTGCTCTTAACCACTGAGCCATTAAAATTTTTCAGTGTATTTTTATTAGATATTTTGTTCATTTACATTTCAAATGCTATCCCCAAGCCCTCCTATAACTTCCCCCCACCCTGCTCCCCAACCCACCCATTCCCTCTTCCTGGCTCTGGCATTCCCCTGTACTGGGGCATATAAGACCAAGGGCCTCTCCTCCCATTGATGGCCGTCTAGGCCATCCTTTGCTACAGATGCAACTAGAGACACAGCTCTGGGGGAGGGAGGGAACTGGTTAGTTCATATTGTTGTTCCTCTTATAGGATTGCAGACCCTTTCAGCTCCTTGGGTACTTTCTCTAGCTCCTTTATTAGGAGCCCTGTGTTCCATCCAATAGATGACTGTGAGCATCCACTTCCGTATTTATCAGGCACTAGCATAGCCTCACAAGAGAGAGCTATGTCACTGTCCTGTCAGCAAAATCTTTCTGGCATATGCAATACTGTCTGTGTTTGGTGGCAATTATGGGATGGGTCCCTGGATGGGGCAATCTCTGGATGGTCCTTCTTTCCTTCTCAGCTCTGAACTTTGTCTGTGTAACTCCTCCATGGGTATTTTGTTCCCGATTCTAAGAAGGAACGAAGTATCCACACTTTGGTCTTCCTTCTTCTTGAGTTTCATATGTTTGGCAAATTGTATCTTGGGTATTCTAAGTTTCTGGGCTACTATTCGCTTATCAGTGAGTGTGTATCATGGTATCATGTGTGTTCTTGTATGATTCGATTACTTCACTCAGGATGATATCCTCCAGATGCATCCATTTGCCTAAGAATTTCATGAATTCATTGTTTTTAATTGCTGAGTAGTACTCCATTGTGTAAATGTTAATTCTCCTACATTTATCATTTATTTATGTAATATAAATCACAGTAATATTGATTTGAAGCTTATTTCCCTACATTATCAATTATTTAAGTGTTTTGATTATCTTTCTTTTATATGAATTGGCATGCTTTTATTTATGATAACCACTTTCCTTTTTATGTTTTTATAGGTTTCTACCTTTATTCTAGGTTCTATTTCTCTCCCCATTCAAGAAAGAAAATAAAAGTTCAAGATAGCAACCTTCCCATTTCTTCCTTTGGCAACAAGTATGGTTTAAACAACATGCAAAAGAGACTATGGGGAGAAAGTCTTTGACCTCATTATTCTTGCCTGGCCCCAACGAGAACTTAACTTCTGTGGGTAAAGCCCAACTTGTGCCTCCTTTGGTCCCAGAAGTGAGTCCATAATCCATGGGATAAGGTCCTGATTCCACTGTCCTGTCCCACGGACCACTCAGTTTCTGCTTTTGCGTACCTAACTACCTCTGAGTTCTGCAAACAGGCCTGTTCCCTGGTGACAAGAAGAGCTTTACTATCCACTGGGCATCTTCCCCCACAGGCAATGAATCTGCTTTAACCACTGCTGTGGATGAATTTTATTCAGGAGCAGTTTTGAAAATCTCATCCTGTACTATTGAAAGCCAGAGCAACAAATGCAAACAAACAGAGTTTGTACTTCATTATTTTCTATTTTATCTACTGTGTTTTCTACATGATTTTTTTCTACTTCTTTGTTGTTTTTTGGTTTGTTTGTTTGTTTGTTTGTTAGTATGTTGGTTAGATAATTAGTTTAAATGTATCTTTACTTTTTATTTGTTTTTTTAAATTTATGGTGTATATTTTTGTTTTGTGTAACATTTTAATTTCTAATTGGTTATTTTTCTAAAGTAACTTGCAATCCTTTACTTTGTTAACCCATTGTGTTTTAACCTCTATCACACAAAGGTAAACCTCTAAGACTGTTCTCATGTTTCCATTCAAAAATACCTACGCTTTCTTGTTTTTACATCTAAGTGGCCCTACTACTACCATCCAGAGTCCCAACCCATATTCTTCAACATCATGGTACAGTTTATATGGTTTATTCTCTCATTCTTTGTGGTAGTTGGAATAGGAATGGCCCTCATAGGCTTACATCTTTGAATGTTTGGTCATCAGGGTATGCCTTTGTTTGAGAGAAGAAGGAGGTGTATCTATCTTGGAAAAGATATGGCCTTTTTGGAGGAGATGTGTTATGGGGGTGGCATTTGGGTTTTCAAGTGCTCAAGTGAAACCCAACACCTCTTTCCCCCTCCTGCTTGCTGTTCAGGATGTAGAATTCTTAGCTATCTCTCCTCCAGCATCATGTTTGTCTGGGTGTCATTGTGCTTCCTACCATGATAACAATGTAATAAATCTCTGAACCTATAAACCAGCCCCTAATTAAAAATTTTCCGCCGGGCGTGGTGGCGCACGCCTTTAATCCCAGCACTTGGGAGGCAGAGGCAGGCGGATTTCTGAGTTCGAGGCCAGCCTGGTCTACAAAGTGAGTTCCAGGACAGCCAGGGCTATACAGAGAAACCCTGTCTTGAAAAACCAAAAAAAAAAAAAAAAAAAAAAAAAAATTTCCATTATAGAGTTCCTGTGGTTATGATGTCTCTTCACAGCAACTGAACACTCTCTAAGACAGAAATTGGAACCAGGAGTGATGTATTGCTGTGATAAGCCTGACCATGCTTTTAGAAGGATATGGAATACTTTTGGACTCTGGACTAGAAAAAGAAATTGGGCACTTCAAGGAGGACTTTATGGGCAGTACCAGTAGGATCAGAGAAGACAGTAGTATTAAAATCAATGCAGATTATGCTGGTCCAGCTGTATCTCTTGAAATCATGAGTGTTTTTGAATTTGTATAAATAAAAGCACTTTCTGATTGCTAGTCAATCAGAGTTGCAAAACATCCCCGTTTTGGTGTCTGATTCATCCTTCCCCTTGCCTGATCCTTGCATCTTCTCTAGAACCAGTTCACTGATAGTGCTGGTCCCCAGCAACTGGTAACTGAGCAGGACTAACTACAGTAAACAAAATGTTAAGAATAACAGATGACAGAGACATATTCCACATTCTTAGGTTGTCAATTAAGATTGTAAAATGATACTATTACTAGAAGCATTATACATATTTTATGAACAGTACACTTGATAGAACTAGGGAGAAAAAAGTCAAAAAGTTTACATGGGATACACCAATAATAGCCCAGGTACATTAGAAATATTTGTAAATAATATTTATCATATTCAAAAAAAGATGTATGGAACTTGAATTAGATTGTGTGAACTTCAGCATCTATTACTTTAAATTTTAGTTGCTTATGAGGGCCTCTTTCTCATGCCAGTCCATGATGTCTATTTTACTATACTTATTCTGATATCTTCCAGTAAACCTGAGGTTATTTGACTAAAGTTTCTTTTAGTTGAATTTTAAATATTGCTAACTCTTTATATCAAGATGTTTGGATTCCATGGGTTAGTTAAATTATAGATATGGCTTTCAAGGAATTAAATTAAAATTTGTTTTCTATAAATTTCCTTATTTCATACTTTAGTATCTAATTTTCTAAATTAAGTGTATCCTGTAATTTATTTGGATGTCTACTTACAGAGACAGAAAATCAATTTTAGGTTCTTCTTGCTATAGAAATTGTCCAAAAAAGGAAAATTTGTGGAGTATATCATAGCATATCAGGGAATAGCTGAGTGTGGGAATATTTACCTTGGTGGTTTCTACCTGGTATATATTTTTGACATTTTGTAGCCAAAACAACCCAACTCATAAAACATTTAAAGGAAGTAATTATAAAAATAAGGAAAGAATATCATAAAGAATGTAAAAATAGCAGGAATAATATTAAGAAAAAAAAGCAATTGTCTTCGTCTCCTCCCAGTCCCAGTCTCACCCCCCCACCCCATCCTCCCCAGATCTATTTCTCTTTCATTTCCCCTCAGAAAAGAGCAAATTTCTCTGGAACACCAACCAAAGTAAGATGGACCCCAGCATTATAGGGCATACTCTGAGGTTGGAAACAAAATAAAGAGTGGGGGGGGGGGGTGGCTGGTGGCCCTGGGGAAAGTAGAGGAGGAAAAGATGTCCATTGCCCTGCCAGAGTTTCCCTATTCTCTGGTCAGTCAGGCATGGGAAGGCTCCTACTTACCATATCCACTCATCCCTGGGTGGTCATTCCTCTATCCCACTCTTCAGGGGGTGGTCAAGGGGCAGCTCTGCCTGGGGACCTGCCTGGAGCTATTTAGCTAAAGCCACCAGGGTTCTTGGGGAGAGGGAATAGGGAAAAAGTTCCCAACACTAACCAGAGTGCGCAGCAGAACTTGAAGAACAGAGACTGTCTATGGTTTAAGAGCTTTATTAAAGAAATGCAGGGGAAAGAGAGAAGGTAAGAGAGAGACAGAGAGAGAAGGGGGGAGGAGAAGACAAAGAAAAAGGGAGGAGGAGAGGGAAGTGAGAGAATATAAAGGAGTAAGAGTAAGAGAGCAAGAGAGAGAGGTATGGGCTGAGCACCCCTTTTTATGGTCTTCACTGTTGCTAGGTAACTGGGGAGGAGTTTAGCCTGAAGGTCAGAAGCTTGAGCCATTGCTTGCATAACTACTGACCATGCTTCTCTTGTGGGGGCTGTGGGAGGTGGTACCTTAGGCAGGAGCTGGAGTTCCAGGAGCATGAAGGAGCACCTACCGGGTCATGTAGGTGAATTACGACCATAGGGGTTCAGACCTCAGCTCTACTGGAAACCAGCCTGCAATTCCCCACACTCTGATACCAAATTCTCAGCAAAATTTATTACCCTGAAGGATAAGCATGATGGGGAGCAGTCATTGAGGGGTAACAGAGGATTTGCAAAGGCAACAGCAGTAGTAGTAGCAGCAGCAGCAGCAAAGCAGCAAAAAGTCAAGTGATTTTGTTGTTGTTGTTGATGGTGGTGGTGGTGGTGGTGGTGGCTCTTTTGGGTTTTGGGGAGGTATTTTGTTTTGTTTTGTTTTTGCTTTTGTTTTGTTTTGTTTTTGCATGAGTGGTTTTTTAATGGGAAATAAAAATGTTGGTCACGCCTGATTGGAAATATTAGACAAATAATAAATTTTGATTGTCGACCTTGGTGTTTTGTCTCAGGACTACATCAGTGGCCAAATAAGGAAATAAACATTGAGGGCTAGCTGGAGAGTTGGTTTAAGAGTTAAGAGTACTGACTACTCTTCCAGAGGTCCTGAGTTCAATTCCCATCAGGAACATGGTAGCTCACAAAGATCTGTGATTAGATCTGATGCCCTCTCCTGGTGTGTCTGAAGACAGCTACAGTGTACTCATATACATAAAAAAAAAAAAAAAAAAAAAAAAAAAGAATGAAATGTAACTGCTTTGTTAGAAGGAGAAGTTTAAAAGGCAAAACCTGTTAGTATGTTTATAATGCTTAGGCCAGCTATAGCCCTTCACAAGGCAACACAGTAAAAGGAAGAGGAACCTAAGAGTAAGCAAGAGTCAGAGACACCCCCTCTCCCACAAGAATACCAAGCTACACAATCATAACATATACAGAGAACCTATTGTAGACCCATGTAGACTTTGTGTTTGTTGCTTCAGTCTCTGTGAGCCCTTATTTGGGATGTATTGTAAGTGAGAGTAAAAAATAAAAAGAAAAGGTGATTTTGTTTCCTATTCAAAGGACGAATGAAGTATCCATGCGCTGGTCTTCCTTCTTGATTTTCTTGTGTTTTGCAAATTGTATCTTGGGAATTCTAAGTTTCTGGGCTAATATCCATTTATCAGTGAGTGCATATCCAATGACTTCTTTTGTGATTGGGTTACCTCACTAAAGATTATATCCTCCAGATATATCCATTTGCCCAAGAATTTCATAAATTCATTTTTTAAATAGCAGAATAGTACTCCATTGTGTAAACGTACCACATTTTCTGTATCTATTCCTCTGTTGAGGGACATCTGGGTTCTTTCCAGCTTCTGGCTATTATAAATAAGGCTGCTATGAACATAGTGGAACATGTGTCCTTTGTTACTAGTTGGAACATCTTCTGGGTATATGCCCAGAAGAGGCATTGTAGGATCTTTCGGTAGTACTATGTCCAACTCAGACATTATTGCATAGGACTGCAAGTGTCTACTTAAGGGACCCTGATAAAGCTGCCTTGTATGGAAGTAGATGCTCACAGTCATCTATATGATGGAACACAGGGCCCACAAGGGAGAAGCTAGAGATAAAACCCCAGGAGCTGAAGGGGTCTGCAACCCTAGAAGAGGAACAACAATATGAACTAACCAGAACCCCCAGAACTTGTGTCTCTAGCTCCACATATAGCAGACGATGGCCTAGTCAGCCATCATTGGAAGAAAAGGCCCCTTGGTATTGCAATCTTTATATACCCCAATACAGGGAAACACCAGGGCCAAGAAGTGGGAGTGGGTGGGCAGGGGTGCAGGGCAGGGGGAGGGGGAAGGGAACTTTCGGGATAGCATTTGAAATGTAAATTAAGAAAATATCTAATAAAAAATATTGAAAAAAAAGAAAAGGTTAGAGAGAGATACACACAAGGAGACAGAGAAACAGAGAAATAGAATTCCATATTATCCCATGTCTGCTGTGTATAGAAGCTATAGTTTAATATTTCAATTAGGAAATTCTATGATTTGAATGTGACTGTCCTAAATAATGTACTGGAAGCTTCCTCACCAGTATGACAGTATAGGAAAGTGAGATTTAAATAGAGGTCCTTTGACAAAGGGTTTATATCCTCATAAAAGAAAAAAAAAAGCCAGGGCAAGTTTAGAAACAATAATCTTAATGTTCAGAATTGAACACACATCAAAAAAACACACATCAAAAAACTTATTAAACTCTACCTATTCTTTATTGAAACTTTATATGCATTTAGTCTACTAGTTTTGCCAAACACTGTAGAACTCACGTAGAAGTTTAACTTAGTGATGGGTCACTGCATGGCATATAGGTACAAGATCTGATTTCACCGCCTAATGGCAGAATGAGAGAGAGAGATGGAGAAAGACAGAGACAAAGAGAGAGACATACAGAAAAACTTACAGACAAGACATACAGGCAGACAGACACATGGACAGAAAATTTTTGCAGCACTAATACAGAAATAATTATTATGACAGTCTTGAATCCTTGGACTTTAGAAGAATCGATAATTCTACAAGATTTCAATATGCCTATGGATGAAATCAATCATGGCTTTGATCCAGATTTTTCCCTTTTAATTATATGAAGTTAAATAAAATCACTGTAAGCTTCAATAGAAAAAGAATTTTTCCATTCCCCCCCAAAAAAAAACTTTTTTTGAGAAACCAAAATTATATGAGTTTTTAAAATATCTATATAATAGTCAATGTCTATTTATAATATTTTATAATATTTTACAAATAAATATTTTAAATCATATAAATATATCAACTGAGACATTTTTTCTCCCACTTAATGATATCATTTTCTTCAGATTCTTCACGTGCACACAGCTTTTATGTAGAGCCTTAACTGTCTTCAGGTCAAGTCACCCTCTATTCCATATGGACTTCTTCATGTTGTTCTCAGAAAATATCCTGAAATGCACATTTGCTTTGCTTATTGCTACAGAGGATGTCCTCAATTAACATCTATCACATAATTTTAAAATAGAAAGAAGCAATTTTTTAAATTTTAATATTATATTTAAATAGAAGGTTCTATAATTTTAAAAAGATTGCAATGATTGTGGGAAGCAGGTTAACATCTGGCCTTTCAACGATGTATTTGTTTGTTTTTCAAGACAAGGTTTCTCTGTGTAGTCCTGGCCATCCTGGAACTCCCTCTGTAGAACATGCTGGCCTTGAACTCAGAGATCTATATGCCTTAACCTTTCAAGTGCTGGGATTAAAGGATTAACTCTGTGTTAGCTGTCATTTTGTAGGGTGGTTAAGTCTTTTCAAGAAATTCTTATAAGTTCAATAATAACTCATTTACAGAAGCATATAACAACATCCTCACTGATGTGCACATACTTTATAAATCTGTTGTAGATACGTAATATCCCATTAAATATTTGAATGAAAGCCAAAGTCATAGAATGTAGATTCTTTGTCTTCAGCCTTTTAATGTAAATCTGGTAACTCACTTCATTTGAATTTATAGAGGTCCAATAGCAACTAGCAAAGTATTTGAATATTCGCTAAAATGCAACTAATCTGTGCTGTCCACCAGAAGCAGAGAGCAAAGGTTCCCACTACAGACTACTTTTCTAGATTTTTAACTCCTTCCCCAGATGGCTCTGCATAAAGCCACATGGAGCAGATGACTGTTTTAGCCCAGTCAAAAGAAATTCTATTCCCAGAAGGAACAACTATTCTAAGTAAAGGCATGTAATGTAAAGCCTTAGGCTGTTCTCGTACTCATCAAGTAGTTGAACAAGAGGAAGAACTAATCATTAGCAGACCTTTTCCTTACTCATGGTCCTGAGCCAATGGACTTTTTTTCTAAATGGAAGGAAAGAAGAGAGAAACATTACATTCATCAGCAGAGCGGTAATGGAACATTTATGGACAATAAGTGTATGTGTAAATCATATATTTTTATCCATTACCTTGTACTACTATTGCAATAACTCTGAAGATGTATAAAATATAATTATTCTACAGGAATAATCTAAAAATATCTAAAAATATAGAGCATACACTCATAAAAATAAGTTTCAGTATTTTTCTTACCACTTTTAATTTTAAAAGACAATCATCACAATGATAGAGGATACAAAGGTCCTAAAATGGGCAATAAGTGAAGGCTTCTTTTATTATTCTAAGAAGAAATGCCAGTTTTATATGTCAACAATCAATATTTTCCAGTTTTGATTTGGAGTTTAAATTCAAATAAAAACATCCAGTAGTCTCTATCAGTCAGAAAAACAGTAGTTAAAAGAGAATGTATTCGAGTTATTAATGTTGGTGTGTATTAAAATAATTATAAATTAACATGTGTGATGGAGGTTTTTAAACAAATATCTAAGTAAATATTAAATTAAATGTCCTACTTATTTCAGCATGCTCTCAGATGTGGAGGTAGAAGCTGTCTGTGAGAATCATCAGTATGAATTTCCCATTTGTCCCATATTTTTTCTCCTGTTTAAAACCTTAATAGAAAGCCTATATATAAGGAATTCACTAATGTAATAAAGAATTCTGTGAGGAAGCAGGTGATAGGGTAAAAAATAAACCCATGATAGTTCAGAGATGTAGAAACTAGATCACTTTCCAGGGAGACAAGAAAATATCTTTGAAATGATCCACTTGATTCTATAAAATTATATTTATATTTATTTATTTATTTATTTATTTACACACTCGAGTTTATAGATGTAAATACCTGCATGCTACAGTGGCACATTTAGAGGCCAGAGGACACATTGCCAGACGGTTCTCTTCTTCCACTATATAAGATTCAAGGATGGTGCTCAGGTTGTCAGGTTTGGTGACCAAACTAATGATCCAACTTCAAGGCTGAAAAGTCCATAGTTGTGCTAAATTCATTTTGTATATTTTATTTCAACAAAATAGCATTTCCTTTGAGAATCGGTGCTTATTAATATTTGAGGTCATTGAATTTAAATGTAGAGTCTATAATGCAGCAAGGCACAGAGAGGAAATAAAGACATGTATTAACCAGTTGAAGTATAGATCTGGAATGTGAAGGGAGTTTTGTGATTTGAAAAGACAAAATATACCTTGAGTATTCACTGTTTACTAAATCAGACATCAGTAAACTTGGTTGTAGGGAGTCATCAGTGTTGAAAATTCTGTGGGTCACACTACCTCTGTCCCAAGTGTTTATTTATTGGTTTATATATCTTCATCATCACTCATAAGGGTAATTGGTAATATGCATACAAATGCATGTAACGGTGTGCCAATAAAACTTTAGTTTTGAAAACTAAAGTTAAAATTTCATACAATTTTTATTTTAGAAAATCACACACATTTTTAAATGCTCCCTTACCATTTAAAGTGTAAAAGACATTCTTAGTTCCAGGATCATATAAAAATCCAGTTAAAGGCTATATTTAGCTTATATGCCTGCATATTCTAATGTCTAAATTATATTCTTCAATATTAAATGTGCACTTTGTGGGCTGAAATGACATACCAGAAAGAAAAAACACCAGAGAACTGGCAGTCATGTATACATATTCTGTTTCTTTTCATATTCTATTTCTGTACATTTTATGATATAAATATGTTGTTAATTATTAGCAGCCAAACAGTAAGGATATGAAGTATATGCCAACATGTATTTTAACTGTTTGAGGCCAAAAACAAAAAACAAAAAAACAAAAAAACAAAAAACAAAAAACAAAAAACAAACCAGATGCAAGTTTTTGCTAGTAGAGATTTTACCTTCCAAATATACAGAAATTCTTGTTGGAACTACATACATACTTGAGAAGATATCAAGTTTTCTTGATAATTATAAACGACTTTCGAATTCTAAGTCTGTAAGAGAATTGTGTATTATATATTGTAGATTCTGTGTCTCTAGCCATTCGACATTTACTTTTGTCATATGGTGTCTTTCCTTATTCTTCAACCCTAGGTATCCTTTTATATGTCAGTGTTTCTGGTTACCCTGTGTTTCCCCTCAATGGTTCTTCACTTCCCCGTTGAGAACAAGAAGGCACAGCCCTAACAGAGGCACACACTCAAGTAATTCTAGGTGAGCAGACCTGCCTGGACTCAACACCAGTACTTCTTTTTACTTGACTCAATTTCTTACTCTAATACATCTTCAGGTACTGAGGATGTAGGCAATGGGGCTGAAAGTTTGAGGGGGTGAATACTGTAACAAGAGACAGAAGTTCTACAGAGAAACTATAAAATATGAATGGCTGGTACTGGAGTTCAGTTCCTAAGTCTCTGGCCTGACAGCTCCCAACCACCTGGAAAACCAGCTCCAGGGTTTTTGAAACTCCCTTCTGGGCACTATAGGCTTACATACATAGAGCATAGTTTGAGAGAGAGAGAGAGAGAGAGAGAGAGAGAGAGAGAGAGAGAGAGAGAGAGAGAGAGAGAGAAATCAAAAACATTCTAAAACTATAAATCCTGAATAATTTAGTAACGGGGTGGGTGGGTGGAGGGGCTTTGGTACTCTATATTCTTCATCACGATGTCACCACTGATGTACCATTGAAGAGATCCATTTATTTCTTCCAGTTGTTGCTGTTGTTAATCACATCAGCAATATTGCTGAAGGGTTAATGGAGTCAATTTCTTATTTAAAAGTATAAAATACCTTAAAAGTCACTTTCCTTGGTCTGGGGAGGTGGCTCAGCTGCTAAAGAATTTGCTGAACAACATGAAGATGAGCCGAGATATGCAGAACCTCTGAAAGACCAGGAGAGCCTGGCACTCTGCCTGTCTTTCTGTTAACTGAGGACAGAGATGCACTTCCCAGAGCGAGCTGGCTATCCATACTACCAAAACTGTGAACTCAAAGTGAAAGGAGAGACTCTGCCTCCATATACAAGAGAGGGAGTAATCAGAGTACATGTGATGTCAACCGTGCGATTACGCACAGACCCCCCCCCCCCCATACACACAAGCATGCATGTGCAGATATAATATGTGCACATTTACATAATAAAAATAAATAAATGCATGAAAAATAAATGAATGAATAAATTTAAACCTTACTTTAGTTCTCTTCCACAAATCAATTTTAACTATTCCTAAACATATTCCTTTATTGGAAAAAAAATGACTTTTCTAATAATCTCAGGTTTTACCCACTTTATTTCCTTGTAAATATTTTCCACATTCCAGGAGATGAAACCTCTCTAGTAATTCAATCTTCTCAACTTGTTTCTCCTTATTTTGAAGTGCAAGTAGGTGTTTGCACATTGGCTTGGACACACCAGCTATGTTTATTTCTCAATTTTAAAGTAGTTTCAGTTATTCTTGCAAAGAAAAATAAGGTTAACTTGTAAAGCGAGAGCAAATTTAGCAAATCATTTTATATTTCAGCATTCATTAAAGCATAGCTATTAGTCACTATTCTTTAGTATAGGTCATAATCAAAAATTATATTTCATGAAAAACACACCTGAATTAATTTATTATGTATTTGATAGTGTTACAATAAGTGTTTATTAAATAAAGGAGCACAAAGGCATTCTTTATCATCCTTTGATGTGATTGTTATTGAACAATGTGTGAGATAGGTATTAATTTCCCTTCTCTGCCTGTGAACTGACATAATTTAACAATCCCACATAAGATATAATGAGCATCAGTTACTTCTATTTTGGAGAGATAGAAAGAAAGAATGGAAAAGAAGAGGAAGTAAAGGGAAGAGATTGAAATTGAGGCTGCAGGAGCCTTATTTCGCCAGGCCTCTGATTTAACCAAGTCAGCCGCAAATAAGTATTCATCACTTCCACTTCCACTCGTGAAGTTTGAGAGCAATGACTTGGTGATTCAGATTCACCTGCTGTGCTCAACTAGCCGTTACGTGGTTGTTGGCGTTATCCTGAATTACACATGCATACGCTGAGCTGTTATTTATCGGCACAGGGAGAACAATCCTGAGAAGATGATGCTTTGGGAGAAGAAACGGCATATGACAAATACAAAAATTAAAACACTCAGGAATAAGGTAAATACAGAGAGTAAGAACCGGGAATGAGACAAATATTGGATTAAGACAAATAGTACTTCAGATTCCAACACCAATTCTAGCAGCACTCAGAAAGGTTGGGCTGTGTTGACAGTCGGAGATGAGAGACTAAAGGAAAGGGATGGAGAAATATTCTAAACTTGAATCCTATGTCACTGATGATTTTACACAGATTACTTAAATTATTAGACTGTAAATTTATGCACAGGGAGTTGGAACCTTAATGGAAATAAAGACTAGTAGATTAATGTAATTAATTTAAATTGACAGATGGTTGGTATATGTGAAAGTCAATTGTGTTTCCATGTAATTTTGTTACAGAATAATAAATTACCAAAAATATCTCATCTCTTTAAAGAATATTGGTTATAAAATAATATATAAAAACAAAAATACTTTTCTTACATCATATCACTATTAAACATACAGATCTGCCTTAATTCATTTTCATTTTACATATATTTTACTTTATTGTGTTGTAATACAATGAAAATTGTGTTCATGAGAGAAAACTTTCCAGAGTAAATATGAGAGACAGAGACTTTAATGGCAGTCAAGTTCTAAGCTTAAAATACAAACTGGTATTAAATGCATACACCACACACATTTTCAGTGAGACTCCTTAGTCACACTCTCAAGTATCCACAACAGAGGTCTTTGTTTGTTTTTTTTTTTTTTCTTCTTCTTCTTCTTCTTTTTTTTTTCTTGGAGTAAATTTTTATATATTTTTTTCAATTTTTCATTAGATATTTTCTTCATTTACATTTCAAATTCTATCCTGAAAGTCCCCTATACCCTTCACCCCCCACCCTGCTCCCCTATCCACACACTCCCTCTTATTGGCCCTGGTGTTCCCCTTTACTGGGATATATAAAGTTTGCAAGACCAAGGGACCTCTCTTCCCGGGGATCCATCCCATAATTAGCCACCAAACACAGACACTATTGCACATGCTAGCAAGATTTTGCTGAAAGGACCCTGATATAGCTGTCTAGTGTGAGGCTATGCCAGTGCCTGGCAAATACAGAAGTGGATGCTCACAGTTATCTATTGGATGGAACACAGGGCCTCTAATGGAGGAGCTAGAAAAAGTATCCAAGGAGTTAAAGGGTTCTACAACTCTATAGGTGGAACAACAATATGAACTAACTAGTACCCCCAGAGCTCCTTTCTCTAGCTGCATATGTAGCAGAAGATGGCCTAGTCAGTCTTTGGTTTTTTTGTTTGTTTGTTTGTTTGTTTGTTTTTTACCAGCTTGCTTGTTTGTTTGGAAGGAGATCAACGGTGGTGCTTGTAAGCTCTTGACAATCAAACAATAATGAAAACAGAAAACTCTTATGCTGAGAGTTAAGTTTGCTTGGTATTTTGACTAAAGTCATACCTGTTGGATCCTGGGAGCTTCTCACTCACCAGGTCTCTGGCACTTTCTAGTGGACACCTACAGTTCCCCATTCCCAGCCCTCCTGCCCCCTGCTACATACTTCTATTCTATTTCTATTCAATTTCCTGTCCCTTCCCATACTTGATCTTGTCCCCCTTCCCCGCCTCCACTCTCCTTTCCAGGTCCCTTCTTACCTCTACCTCCTGTGATTGTTTTGTTCCTCCTTCTATGTATGACTGATGCATCTACACTTTGCTCTTCCTTTTTATTATGCTCCATATGGCTTGTGGGTTGTATCATGGACATTCTGAGCTTTTGTAGTAATAGCCAGTTACAAGTGAATACTACCATTTGTGTCTTTTTGTGTCTGGGTTACCTTACTTAGGAAGATATTTTCTAGTTCTATCCATTTGCCTGCCAATTCATGAAGCCCTTGTTTTTAATAGCTGAGTAGTACTCCATTGTATAAATGTATCATATTTTCTGTATGCATTCTTCAGTTGAGGGACTTCTGAGTTGTTTCTCATTTCTGGCTATCACACATAAGGCCACTATGAACATAATGGAACATATGGCCCTGTCGCTTGGTGGGGTATCTTTTGGGTATATGCCCAAGAGTGGTATAGCTGCATCTTCAGGTAGATCTATTTTCCATTTTCTGAGGAGCCTCCACATTGATTTCCAGAGTGGTTGTACCGGTTTGCAATCCCATCAGCAATGGAGGAATGTTCTTCTTTCTCCACATCCTCACCAACATGTGCTGTCATCTGAGGTTTTGATCTTCCCTATTCTGATTGATGTCGGATGGAGTCTCAGGGTCATTTTGATTTGCATTTCCCTGATGACTAAGGACTTTGAACATTTCTTTAAGTGACTCTCAGCCATTTGAGATTCCTCTCTTGTGAATTCTCTGTTCAGTTCTATATACCATTTTATGATTGGGTTGTTTGGTTTCTTGGTAGTTAGCTTCTTGAGTTCTTTATATATTTTGGATATTAGCCTTCTATCAGCTATATTGCTAGTGAAGATTTTTCCAAATCTACGGGCTGCCTATTTGTCCTATTGAGCCCAGCACCATATAACTCTTTTTATGAATACACCAAGCTCTTATTGTTGCAAGATATTTTTCTTCAGTGAATTACACCTTTTAGTTTAATGATAAAGTAATAAAGCAGAATCACATAACTTGCCACCGAGTCAAAATAATAATACAAACAAAGAAAATATGATACAGAGTAGTGATTTTCTAGCCCAGTTTCAAGAGTTATATTAAAATTTTGTTCCCTTGCAAGTGATGAAATTATAACTGCCTGGCAAGGTAGACAATGGCAGTTCAAACATTTCAAAAGTGGATACACCTAAGAGGCTTTATCAAATATTTAAAACTATCTGATTAGCACTTCTATTCTGGAAAATGGAATTTGAACAGATAAAATACAGTATTTTCATTTCCCTGGAAATCTCAATTGCAGATCTGCTGAAGAGTCACTAATTATCCAGGGACCAATTAGCCTGTTTGTGGATTATCTACACCCTGTGGCTTCTTCCTCTTTGCTTTCCTCCTCAGCTCTGCCTTTTGACCATATCACAGCTGTTATCCAGAAGAAAAAATTAAAGAAGTGTGAAAAGGTTTTTTGAAGGAAAATAAAAAAAGGCAGAAGAGAAGAGAAATTAAGACCCTGTTGTTAGGCAGTGAAGAGAATGCTGCTCTTTTTAGTTGCCTGAATCTTTTGAGTCAAACACTGGCACTTGTACCAAAGAATATTTTTTATTATATAATATATTTATTTATATTAATATATTAATTATATTAATATTTATATTAATATTAAAAGTTTCCAAAGTATTTAGCCTTAAGATAAGATTGTTACATCTTGAAAGCCCCAATTTATTGACTGTAATGATATAGCAGTAATATTTAGACCAATGTGGGCAGTTATTCATATTTTATTACTTTATAATATCCATATACACAACTTTCTAAGAGCATGTCAAATTTTTGTAAGATTTCATGTGACCTTCTAATATCAATCTAGAATATTGTCATAAAATTTACTCAATGACAACTCCATTGATGTGATTCTATTCATAGAGCAATGCCCAATGAAGTTGGAAAAACCCATCTTCAACCACTAACACATATTTTTCTATTTATGTACAGTAGGAAGGCCCTAAAATCAATTTTCAGCATTGTCCATTGGGGAATTGATGCTTCATACTGAGTTTCTTTTTGGCAGAGGGGAATTTACCTGAACACATTTTAAACCTTTATTTTTCTGGTCTGCATTCTGTGTCCTATGTCATTTTAGGCCAATTCAATGTTAGCAATCTCTGTGGAGTTTTCTATTTTCTCTGGGGGTTACTGTTCAGGGTTTCATGAGCACAATACAGAGATTTTCCTCTCGGCTGTCTTGCAACTATCCATTTATCTTCTAAGAATAAGATTCTATTCCTGACATATAATGATTTTCTTCTGTGCTTATTGTAGACAACTAAGCCATGAGGTAAATGACATTCATACAGTTATTTTACTCCATTCCACTTAACTAAAACTTCTCCAGTATTACTTTCTTAGTATTTTCTCTACTACAGTGTCTGGACATTAGTGTACAGACACAGAAAGGAAATACTTGAATACAATTGCAAATGTTTTCTAATCCACTCTCTATGTTTATTTGTATCTCAAAATCACCCAAGGAGAGGAAACATAAAATTTCAATTGAATTGAGACACAAGACAACATTTCAGCCTGAGGACCATGGCATTTTGGTAGTCAGTGTGATTGCAATTTCTTCTAACGTAGTTTATGAATTGACTAAAAATTGACCCAATCTCCATGTATCCTATTCAGAATAGCATGACTGCCATAGTATTACATATTGCCCTTGCTCCTACAAAATGTATCAATAAATATTATTCTTGGAATGTTCACTTAGTCTAGAGCAGTGGTTATCAAACTTCTTATTGCTGCTACCCTTTAACACAGTGATCCCAACCATAGGATTATTTTTGCTGCTACTTCAAAACTGTTAATTTTTCGCAGGGCAGTGGTGGCGCACGCCTTTAATCCCAGAACTTGGGAGGCAGAGGCAGGCAGATTTCTGAGGTCGAGGCCAGCCTGGTCTATGGAGTGAGTTTCAGGACAGCCAAAGCTGTACAGAGAAAAAACAAAAACAACAAAACAAAACAAAACAAAACAAAAACAAAAACAAAACCCAAAAAAACAAACAAAAACCAAACAAAAACAAAAACAAACAAACAAACAAAAAATCTGTAATTTTTCTACTGCTATGAATTGTAATGCAAATGTCTGTATCTCCTAATGGTACAACAAAGGAGTCTCAACCCACATGTTGAGAATCACCAGTATAGAGACTTTTCTACAATGCACTCCAATGCCAAACTTCCTAGATGTACTGTATTTTATTCAGAACTTTATAGACTTCCATTGTGTGTATAAACCACTTTCTTAGAGACATGAGCAAAAAATGATTCCTTATATTGATATGGAGATACTTTTCAGTTTGAAGTATACCGATTTACTATGTTATCTCTAAGCTAACAGCCATTCCAAAAGGAATAAGCTGTGACTATCACTCCTTTGGTTGGTTGGTTGACTGATTGAGAAATAGAAATAAATCGGGCACCTTGACTCACCATCATTTCTTATGGTTCAGTCTTTTACTTGATTCTTACAAGTTTCAATAAGTTAATCTGCCTCTTGTAAATAAATAATCCAATAAACCATTGATTATTAGCAAAACGTTTACAGTTAGTATATTAATTTTCTAAGTACTCTCAACCTTGATCTATGATGACAGTACACAATCTGTCTATAATTTAACTCATATACCAATCTTTAGATATGGTGTATTGTAATGAAATAAGAAGAAATGATTAAGGTATATATCTTAGAAAGATGAAATACATTTAGGGAAATAAAGGTAATTTTCTATGTCATTTTAATTTTCCTTTCAAAGCAATGTTAAAGTGTCTAAAAATAGCTAAGAATTTTATCCATTTCTTTTCTATCACATTTCTTTTTTAAATTAATATACATTAATAAATATCTTCAGGTATTTGGAGGATATAATATATCAACTAGGCATATTATTTATTCATATGATATTATTATTGAATGGTTACATGTTCAAAAGAAGAGTATAGATGCACGCATATTTTTATTTTTTTTCAACTTTTATTAGATATTTTCTTCATTTACATTTCAAGTGTTATCCAGAAAGTTCCCTGTATCCTCCCCCCTCCCGGCCCTGCTCCCCTACCCACCCGCTCCCACATCTTGGCCCTGGCGTTCCCCTGTAATGGGGCATATAAAGTCTGGATAACCAAGGGGCCTCTCTTCCCACTGATGGCCAACTAGGCCACCCTCTTCTATATATGCAGCTAGAGACATGAGCTCAGGGGTACTAGTTAGTTCATGTTATTCTTCCACCTATAGGGTTGAAGACCCCTTCAGCTCCTTGGGTACTTTCTCTAGCTCCTTCTTCCTTGGGAACCCTTTGTTCCATCTAATAGCTGACCGTGAGCTTCCACCTCCATATTTGCCAGGCGTTGGTATATTTTCCCCCGAGACAGCTATATCCGGGCCCTTTCAGCACCATCTTGCTGGCATATGCTACAGTGTCTATGTTTGGTGACTGATTGTGGGATGGATCCCTGGCAGCCACAGTCGTTGGGTCCATCCTTTGGATTCAGCTTCACAAATGCTCTCTTTAACTCTTTCAATGTGTGCTTTGTTCATAATTCTAGGAAGGGGTGACGTGTCCACATTTTGATCATCCTTCTTCTTGAGTATCATGCCTGATAATCTATTTAATATACCCAGCCTACTGCTGGGTATATTAAATGGTTGTAATCCCAACACTTGGGAGGCAGGAGGACCACAGACTCAAAAGGCTGCCTGGTCTTGGTAGAAAGACCTGTCTCAAACTGAAATAATTGGAGAAATAAAAAGTGCCTTTTGTGTAATACAGTTCTAAGATGTACAAAAGGAGCATCAGCATCAGCAAAAGGAATCATGTGTGGTGTTACAGAAAATCAAATTTTAAGCAAATTGCTTTGTTTATTGGACTTAATAATAAGCTCAGTATTAAATGAAAGTGCATTTTTTTCAGAATACGATTTCCCAGCTTGCTGCAAGTGGCATAACGATTATTGATAATGATTATTAAGTTCAAAACAGCAAAAAGTTGAAACACTACAGAAATATCAAAAATGGTGGAGAGGAAGTGGAAAATTACATGAAATGTTAGGGATGTTTCATTCCAGTACCTTGGCCTCATTATATTATCGGCTAAATATAAAATACATAGAGCAGATAAATGTCTCATTAAGTCTTTCACAGTCTTTCTGAGAACTTGGTAGTTGTCTTGAATATGAAAAATAGAGAACTGTAGACCAAAAGAATATTTCAAAAAATTTTTATTAAATCATTATGGGAAAAGCACTAGGTGGTAAATCTCATTTCATCAATTTTTGATACTTAAGAATTCTTCCCTACAGCAAGTTTTATGGATAAAATATATATGTTATCTTAGGTGTGGGCACCTTGTGAGTGTCTCAACATACTTTATATTAGAGGTCCCAACCTTTATTTCTATAAAAATGTTCTGTTCAGATAATGATTTCTGAGTTAATCAGAAACAGACTGTAATAGTCATATAATCCTATTTAATTTGATGTTTATATTTACCTTACAATAGCATATTAATACAGAGAAATCGAGTGTATTTTGAGATTTCTGTTTCTCCAGAAGAGTACTTTAAATACAACACAGATAATAGATAAGAAAATAATTAAGAACTTTCTTCAATAATCAACTACTATTATCGTGATTATTGCCTCTGATTAACACATCAGGCTCTTCCTACAGTAAAAATGGAAGAAATTACCTACAGATGAATCGTAGCTATGTTTCTTATCCTGGCCATCATTTGATTGCTTCTGCATATACCTAAAGGTAAAAAGGTAACAAGATAGCACCATTTTTCTCAAAAAACGTAGCCAAGCCGAAAATGCCTATATAGAAGACAAGTCACAGAGCATAGAAACCATCATCAAGGATGCTTGTTAACAATACAGGCATGAATGGAAAAGAGATACGGGGGGGGGGGGTGTCCGAGGGGCAGTGCTCACAATGCCTAAAGCATAAACACTTTCCAATGTGAGTGAGCACAGATTGACAGAAGGATGCTGATCACTTCTGTTGGGTGCTGATGACGGTTAGTTTGCAAGTAAAAGCAGATCAAAGAGCCCGGGATAACAGTCAAATCTTTGGAATGTGGGTAAGCCTTAAATTATAAATGGCTTAAATTATGAATGGTTCATGATTGACTGGCCACGAGCAACTTATTAAAATGTACATATGGTGGAGAGAGGTGGGAGCTGGATTAGACTAGTGCAGCTGATCCTAACATGTCACATTCAATGGGGAGGGGGAGTTGAGCGACCTCACAGTGCAGGAAACAGAAGGTAGCATATACTCAGGGTTCAGGAAGTAACACAAGTGTGGTAGGAACTTGACATGTTGTGGTGAAACTGGCCCATCCTAGAACTAGGCTTCAGTTACAAATACTAAGAACTTTTAAGAGAAGTGCAAAGACATTAAACAAACACCCACCCGAGGCCTTGCAATGTGATAGATGTAAACACTATCCATGGGAAAACACTGTCATTAAGATGACATTCCAATGTTCACCTGTGACATGCCCATCCAGAAGGACTTGCCAGGCCAAGGGAAGTCTACAAGCCAGTTTATTCCTGAGTTTAGAATAGCTGTGAAACCTTGTTCCCTAATACATAGACACCAACTGTGGAACCTGGCTCTGTATACAGTACACACTTGCTGAAAAGGAGCTCTGCAGCCTTCTCCCTTTGTTATACAAACTGACAGGAGCTGCTTGTGTTTTTTGTTTGTTTGTTTGTTTGTTTGTTTGTTTTTGTTTTGTTTTGTTTTGTTTGTTTCTGCCTATTTCTTATTTTTAAACTGTTGTACGTTTACGAATTTTTGAAATTCAGATAGAATAGAAAAAGTTACAAGAACAATTTGAATGATTATAAATCATACAATGCTGATTCTGAAATTACTCTGAGAAGTCATTTACTCTTAAGTCCCCATTTCGTCTTCATGGGGAGAACATGTGCAGCTCAAACCCTGCAGCTGAATTAATCAAGAAATAGCTCATTATTTAACACCTAGCAGACTAGAAATCAGGAATCTTGATTCCTCAGAGGAGTGAGAAGATTAGAAATCATAGCTTTACCAATCAGGCACCACTGACGAAAAGTGTGTTTTCTTTCTCATTTGGAAGAAAAGAATTCTAAGAATTTAACAGATTGTTAGTCTAAGAAAAGTCAGGTTTTAAAAGCAGAAAATATTAATTTGATTTTAAGGTAGATCCCTTTTACCGCTTCTAATCATTCACTATTAATTATAAACAAAAGGAAACTTGTGTTTTACTGTAATTTTTAAATTTAACACTACTTCGAATTTCAAAGCTTATCATTTCATTCATATGCTGGCATATACTTTATGACTTCATATTAAAACAGAGTTTGAATGTCTGGTACATATTGCAAAATCTCATTTAGTTTACATTTTCCTCTCATTTCCCTCAATGCTAGCAACGCATGCATTTGCAATTAATCTCAATCTGATTACTATCAAGAAACAGAGAGGTTAAGTGAATGGCACCAGGTCACACAGCAAGCCAGCAGCAATTCTGTAAATGTCTTATTTGAATATAAAAATATTGCGGTGATAGAATAATTATTTAGGGACATCAGTAGTGATAACATTTGTCATATTAAGATAAGAATGATGTGTTTTAAATCTCATTAGAGGATTCTTCATGACAAGAATTTGAGTAGAATAGATATTTAATAAACTCAATTTTTGCACTTTTTAAACTTACACATGAAAAACTATGAATTAAATTATAATTAGGAAAATATACTGCATTTTCAACATTTTTCTGTTTTGAGTATACATAATAGAGTAATCATTGGATAAAATAAATGCAATTATTTTCCTTTCCATTTTTTATAAATTAATATCAAAATATTAGTTATATTAAATGAGCATTATTTTGGTAGTATAATACCAAAATAATTTCACATTAATGTACAATAATATAAAACTTTTTGATTTGAGTTATAAAACAGGAAATATGGTAAATATAAATATTTGTATATGCTTGATTATAAAACCCAAACAACATATGGACAAAAGTTATTTAATTTTAAAATAACATGTAGAATTTATGTTTTCTTGGACGAGTCCAAAAGCACTAGAGTTTAAAATTACAGATTTATAGAAAATACCTCCTATAAGATAAATGTTACCAGGAAAAACAGTAAAATAATTGTTTGAGTCATATTGTAAGAAACATATCTAACAAATATTGTAATGATCATTTCTGACAAATCTTTTTAAACATATCACATCAAGTTATTTATTATATTAGGAAACATCTTCATCACCTTTTCAGTTTTAAACCTACCAACATTATACAAAATGGTTTTCAAATGAGCCAGAAGGAAACATATTATTTTATACACTTTCTTGAATTTTCTATGTTTTTATAGAAAAAACTTGAATGTTTTCTATGTATTTATATGTATGTATCTATCACATACAAGTTAGATACAATAGTGAAATAGTGGCAATTTTAACTTGAGGGTAAAAAATGCTGTTTAATTGGAAGTAAGGCCTGCTTTATGAGGATTCATGCCTGGTCCCATAAACCTGTCTAACTAGTCATGGCTGGAGAGGTCACGAACCCAAGATAGGAAGCAATTACTGACATTTCCCCAAACCAATATACTTTCTACCTGTATTTTAAATGCTTATCCCTGTGCCCACTGATTAGCGTAGTTCTCACACCCTTTTCCAAAAGGCTTCTTCTTGCAACAGATGAGACTGCTGTGCTGCAGCGATCCACAATGGACTAAAATAGAGAGAGCACATGATTGTGAGGGGCTTGACCCCAGCTGACACATTTGCAATATAACCCCTACATCTAAACCTGAAGAAGAGGTTGTAGAAATACTGCCAGAAGTACAAGACTCTTTCTTCTAGATAACATCTCCTACATAAGAGGGAAAAGCACCCATGAAATCTCAACAGTATGACTGCCTGAACAAGGTGAGCACATCAATGACACCAGGATACATGCCACAAAGGACAAGGGAGACTCCACATGGCACCATCCCACATGAAGAGCTACAAGTGGTCAAAGACTGCTGAGAGAGGCAGAAATAGTTTCCTCCAAGGGTGAGTTCCTACGCAAGGTATCTTCCTCAACACTTGTGCCATAAAGAACTCTAAATGGACCCACCAGGTAATATGTACATGTGCACAAATATATGTATGTGTATCCATATATATAAACATAATCATCATCATCATCATAGAAAATGTGTTGCCATTACTATATTTTCCAATGTTGTATCTTTTATAGGTAATCAGGAGGTAAAACCTCATCCATAATTAGTATTGATTTATAGGCATCCCTTGGTGAGGATTTCAAGTGTGAGCAACATATGTTTATTTGAAAGAAAAAAAATTCTCACAAAATTTTAAAATTAAAATATCAAAGCCAAACTAAAGCCAAAACCCTTTTTTTTAATGTTTAACCACAATGCAGTTACTTGTATAGATGGATCAGGGATTATCTGCTTCTGTACTCTGCCCTGAGTGCCAACTGCCTTAGTGTCCATTCCATTTGGCCTTGGTTGTGACACCTGTGATCTTCATTAGACATTTGCAGAACACATCTAAGCTATTCCTTGGAGTCCTAAAGAAATGCTCAAGAATGAATGTGCTTTGTGAGAATATGTTTTTGAAATTTTATTTATATCAATAAGGCAGAGTTATTGCCCGTAACTCACAAACACAGCAGCATCCCAGGATTCCCTTTAGAACATGAGCCTACATTCATCCTTACTAACTTCCTTCCTCCTCTTTCATTCTTTCTCCACCTTCACTATGTAGATATACCATCAACTCTGCCCAACAATGTTTTAACCTTTTGCAGGGTAAATGTCACTCATTTCCAAATAGTAACTGTTCTATTTATTCAGGAGCCCACATTGGTAAGCCTCATGGCAATTGTACCTTGGTTGTGAGAAAATGATTACAAGATAAGGTTTAGAGAGGGGTCAGGGGTGCCATTGACCTTGAATACTGGCCCTACTGATTAAAGCATTAACTTCATGTGTATGATTTATTCCCTCTCAATGAAGTGTCTTTTAAGGATTTACGATTTTAGCTTTTTAACAATTTTAGCTTTTTAACATCTTCTATTTGCAATTACTCATCTTCTACTAACAATTGAGTGTTTCTGCATGATTTTATGAATACTGTGTGTGTGTTTGTGTGTGTGCAAGAGCCTGCAGAGGCCAGAAGAGGGTGTCAGATCCTCCGTGGAACTGGGCTAAAAGACCTGGTAGTGAGCCACATGTGATTCGTCTGATCTGGAAGAGCAGGAAGCATTCAGAACTACTGAGCCATATTTTCAGCTTTGCCTCATGAACTTCTATTTCTGTTTAAATATTCTTCCCAATTGTTCGAAAAGATGAACCTGGTCTCTACTCTCAGGATTATCTGACATTTTTTCTGTGGTAGAAAAACTGCAGAAAAGACCCCATTTTGTGTGTTTCTGTATTTTCAAATGGTTATCAAGAGATAAAATCCTGGGAGTCCTGTGCAGTGTAGCCTTCCACATATATACAGTCTTTAAGTCTTCTAACTCTGTCTTCTCAGATGACAACAAAGATTGATTGATAATGCCTGAAGATAAGACTGTGACAGAGTGTGTCAATGAGTAAGTGTCTGCTTAATGCAGAGCCAATGAGAGAGAAAACTCATCATCTACTTGCGAAAGATTGCTTGCTTGTTGCTCCGTCCACACAGTGCTCAGAAATGTCATTGAACAGATTTGCACTTACGCCCAGATCAATGTCTGCTATACAGCTAAGTACCGTCCTTAGTTCTTCCTGCACCCCCACCTCTGAGTGCTTTAATGGTTAGTAAGCCCAATTGCCACATAAATAGATTAGAGCAGTATGGTGAGACTATCAAGCACTCTTTTGGGAAAATGGGAGCAGATTCCTGGATTACATTCCAGGAGAATATACACCATGACTGGGTCAGCGGCAAGACTGAAATTGTGGGGAAATCGCTAGCAACTCAGGTACTGTTTCATAAATCTGCTGCACTTATTCGTCTTCTCGTGTAAAATTTCACAAGTTGTGGAGGAACCATTCAAGTTCACTTCAGAACCAGATGGAACATGAACATGAACCCCCTTTTTTCGTTCCTCTGATCTCTTGGCACATAGTGATCTTTTGGAACTGATATGTAGGACAGCAAAATTTTCCTATGAAAAGATAATAGTGAGAAACAAAATCCTATTCCACAGAATTCTCTACATAGAACACAGGTCTTACCTTGCCACCTAGATGCACTCTATCCTGGACATAATTTGTCCCCTGTGTGAACCTTGACTTCTGGATGTGCTTTGCTCCCAAGGATGCAATGATATTTCTTCCAAGAAGGCATATATACATACATGGCCAATGATTGGACAAAAATATGTGTAAACTCATTAATGTCAAAAGATACAGATCAAAATCCACAGGAGACAACACCTTCTCCCTGTCCACACTCAACTGATGAAGAGGTATGTCTCATACCTCAACTTGAAGGTATGTCTCAAAGAAAGTCATTCTACTTCATTCCATTAAAAAGAAAACAGCTAAAGAAATAAAAAGGCAAATATTGATGAGAATGTGAAAAAACTAAAATGTTGAATACTTCTAATAAACATGCCATAGGTACTACCAAAACCAAGAGAGATGTTTATTAAATAATTAACAACAAAACTTTTGCATAATACAGAAATTCCATTTTTGATCACTTATCTCAAATTTGAAATCTGTACCTTGATTGTACCATCATAGAACTATTCACAATAATATGAAAAAAAGCACAAGTGCCAATCATCAGATTAATATGTAAGGAAAATATGATCATTTTATATATATAATGAAATAATAACCAGTTCTATGAAAGATACTATAATATGGTATGTGGCAACATGTATAAATATAGACTTTGTGTTGATACATTCACCATTCACATAAATACTGGCAGATCTCTGAGAAAGTCAATCTCTTAGAAGAGTGATGTGTTCCTGCAGCCAGATGCTTGTAAATAATTGACTGTTGCTGATGTGAATGAAGATTTGCAGGGTTTGTGAGTCTTACCCATGTACTGTAGAACATGGAGTATAAGCTTAAGAAGTCTGCATTATAAACTAAAAAAATCTCATAAGATCTCAAAAGGAAAACAAAAAGCATGAGTTGGTAATCTTTCTGATAAAATGGAGTGGGGTTATGACTTTATTCAAAGACTCAGAGAAATTCTGAGGCTTTGGTTGGTAAAGTATGAGACCATGTATTTTCTGCTTCTAACTACTGTGACTGAGATATCTTTGCTCTATAAATTACTGTGAGTTGGTTCTCGCACTGCATTCTTAGCCATTAAGGTCAAGTATTCACTGCTTGTCCACTTGTTTTTAGCTTAAGATTTCTGATATCTCAAGAACTGCCCTATTGTCTTTAGGTGTATAGGTCTGTAATGAGCTATATAGATATGGCAATATCCTGCCAGCATTTAGCTCTCTGTCCAAACAAAATTAATAATTGAATATACAGAGACATACCTTCACATAGTGTACCCCAACATATAATACAGATTTTAAGGACAAAGTAAAAGTTATTAGTGATGGAAATATTTTTAAATGCATCAGCAATAATAATGATGTGATTAGTACTTGGTATGTTTCTTACATTGGCTATACAAGCTACCATGGTTACATGTTCTGATTCTTCTCTTGTTGCCTAACTCACAGTAGATTGTAATACTATGTAAAACTGGCCAGACTACCAGCTAACTAAGTGTTCCACTTAACATATACTATTGAGCATTATATAGATTCCAGGTATTTTTGTTAGAAATTGTATACAGTGAATATTGTGAATTTTACTACATATTTGTTAACAATCTATCAAGCTGTGGTGTGTTGAACACTTCCTGATTTACTTGGATATTGACAAAAGTACACATTCTAGTTTATAATATCTGTAAGTTTTTAGAAAGAACATCCACTCCCTGAGACAAGCTGTGCTTTCTATTCCTTGAATGAATATAGTGTGTTTATTATGAGTTTCCAGTTAATATAAAGAATGGAATATAAAGGAGCATTGTTGGTAAATCTTATGAAAAGTGAGGTAAGCCGGGCATGGTGGCACACACTTTTAATCCCAGCACTCGGGAGGCAGAGGTAGGTGGATTTCTGAGTTCAAGGCCAGCCTGGTCTACAAAGTGAGTTCCAGGTCAGCCAGGGCTATACAGAGAAACACTGTCTTGAAAAACCAAAAAAAAAAAAAAAAAAAAAAAAAGTGAGGTAAAAGACTCATTCTCCAAAATGCCCAACACAGTTTCACATTCATGTGAACATGATTGGATCAGAAAGAAAAAAAAAAGTCTGTCCCAATCAGAGCTTTTAGATCTTCTATGTCTTCCCACACCCTTCTTCTCTAGCTCTCTCTACCCTTGAGTCTGTATTCCCCAATGGTAAGGCCAGTCAGTCTCAAGGAGTTTTGACCCTTCATGATCTAAATGACATACACCTGGTCTGTGAAGCAAATTTTAACCTCTATTGTGAGACTTTTGTCCATTCTGCAGGTTTAACTAGGAATTAGCCAATTTATTATCCCATCACTTTTACTCTAAACCATAATTTCTACAATGAAGTTTAATATCTCCAGGTTAGAATAAACAGGGTAAAATGTTGGCAGGAGGGAGGTGAGAGTGGATCGAGTATTTGCAAGAATCAAAAGAAATTGCTATTAGTGTCTTAGTGGAACTAATTTCAGTTGACTTTATTTAGACAGTCTTAAAACACCACCTAACATCTCCAGTCGATTGAGAGGATGAGATGGACAGAAATGTGGCTATCTCCATCCATCTCATCTTCTCTTCTTCCCTTGGTATCTCTCAAAGTTATAGTCTGAGATTTTTCCTCATAGTGCACACCATGAGACACAATCTACTTACTACACTTATTATATTGTCTTGTCAATGTTCCTCTGGAAATTAGAATGAATAGTAAAAACAGCTCAGTGCCTAATTATAAGGAAAGGGAACACAGTGCTTATAAAGGAGCAAAGATATGAATCATAGCACATGACAATCATACTTTACCAGATTCTGTAGAACACCAAAGTTACTTTAATCTTTACATGTTTGAAAGAAAATCTTGGTTTTGTTTTGTTTTGATTTTTAAAATGTTAAATCTGGGACTCAAATCTCAGTGAAGGTATCTTTTTAAAATGATAAATTTAAATAACTAAAATATGAAAGAATCTATTAGCAACATGTCTACACTATTAGGACAGTTAAAGTGAGATTTATACAAAGAAATGAAGCACTATATTTGGAAATGATGAAAATGAAGACACTTATAAAAGACTTCAAGTGCTATTGTTTGTTATAAAATGTAACTGATTTAATGAAAGAACTATCAGTTATCATTATACATTCCTAGATGGAATGTATAATGAATGACAAATATAGCATAAAACATGATGGAAAGAGGCTAAGCATAGTCAGACTCATGAAGTCAGCACACTCCAAAGGAAGGTGTAAATAATGAGAGGAGATCATAAAAAGCCAGGATCAGAAATCACTTCCTACACAAGGGTCAGATAATCAAGATCTCAGCATTCTGTACCACTCCACTTTCTAACTATAGGTTGTTTACCTGTATGTTGCACATGTGTGTTTTACTTTGCTTTTCTTCATTTTAATATCCTTTGAAAGTCTGAGTGATGCGGCACACACTTAGCATTCACAAGGCCACAGGTTCAGCTTCAGACACCAGGGGAAGCAAACAAATAACACAAGTTAAAAACCTTCAAATATTTACTTAATAGATATTCTTAGCTCTGCAAGACAACAAAGTGGGCAATGACCAGATCAGACCAACAGTGCATAAATTACCAGCTACGGTTGTAAATCCTAAGATAATTAAGAAAACTTTCTTCAAGACTGGAGTAACACAGAAATACAAAAATATTCAATGGAGATAAGGAAAAACAAATAAAACATTAGAAGTGATAGAATATATTGAAAGTAACATACATGACTCTATCTCAAAATAGCAAGAGTTCTATTAGATATTAAAGAATAACAAATGCTGCACCTGAAAAAAATGGATTAAAACCACCAAAATTCCCTTGTATGCTGTCTATAAGTAAAAGAATAGGAATTCACAATTTCATGCAATCCAAAAGAAGCAGGAGTGGCTAGGTTAGTAACAAACAAATGGACTTCACAATGAAAGAGTTAGCTAATGAGTAACAAAATAATCACATCATCATAAAGCGAGTAATTTGCAAAGAGGACACAGCAGTCCTGAACTGAGTAGAATGGAAAGCATAGGTGTGAAACACAGGAGCTCAAAGTGATAGAACTGAAAAGCAAAGTGAAAAACGACACATTTTACTAAATACTCCAATACTTCTCTCTCATTAATCAATTATACAAGCTGACAGAAAATCAGTTAGGAAATAGAAGACCTCAAAAATTATATCAAACATTTTAAATCTAATTGACATTTAAGAAAACACTTCACTGGACAACAAGATGATAAACTGATACACATATGGTCAATTGATTTCAACAAAGCTGTAAAGTCGGTTTAAAAAAAGAAAGATGGTCTTTTCAATAAATGGTCTTGAAACAGTTGGGTATTCATATGTAAAACAGAGGATGATAGAGGAGAAATCTGGCTTAAACTATAGAACATATGCTATCAAAATAGATAAGAAAGCTACAGGCAAAACTTACTAAATTGCTGTTCATCTAGAAAAGCCAATAGGTAGAAGAGACTGATAGCTAAATAGATGGGTAGAAATAAGTCTCTCCACCTGAATTCCACCCCTAGGAGCCAAATAGTTGGAATAAATATCATACTAATACATGACCTCTCTCTCTCTCTCTCTCTCTCTCTCTCTCTCACACACACACACACACACACACACACACACACACACACACACACACACACACACTTTAATTAATTAATTAGGGAAAACTAAAAGCCACAGGTGAAAATCTATGTACTTTGCATTGTGCTTAGAATCAGCAGGCTTGGCCTCCATACAAATAAGTTGCATCATGAAGTTTATTTTTATACATTTCATATATGTATTTTATATAGATATTATCTACCTTTTATACACACATGCACGCATGCATGTGTGTGTGTGTGTGTGTGTGTGTGTGTGTGTATGAGGGTGTGTATGTAACATGTTTGTAGTTGGCACCTATAGATGTTAGAAGAGGGTATTGGTTCGCCTAAACCTGAAATTATGGATAGCTGTGAAACACCTTGTGAGTACAGGGAATTAAATCCTGCTCTACTATAAGAACTGTAAGTTCTCTTAACTGTTGAGCCTTCTTTCCAGCCTCATGCCTTGGATTTTGGTAAAGATGTTTTGTTGGGTGTAAATGTATCCATTCTGTCCACTGTCAGAACCTGTTGTCATGCTATAACACCAGCAATACAAACCTGTAACAGATAGATCAAAAGTCCAGAAAAAAGTAAAAGATGGAAGGAAGTGAAGAAAGGGAAGGGAAAGAAAGACAAAAACAGATATAGAGAAACAGATAGAGAGAGAGAGAGAGAGAGACAGAGAGGGGGGGAGAGACAGAGACAGAGACAGAAACAGAGACAGGGAGACAGAGACTATTTTAAAAGAAAAAAATATTATAAGTGGGTAATGGCAAGAAGTTAGATTTATCTGTGTTTAGAAAATGTTATAAAAGTGACACATAATATCAGGAGAAATCACTAGTCATTAGAAAAGTTCTAAGTATTTCACACCGACTCTTTAAGTACCTATTATATTTGTTAAAAGAAAATATCTGATAGTACCAGACTGTAGAACTGTAAACCAGACCACCCATATATTTTCAAGAGGTGGGGGGGGGGGGAAGGGCGCAATTGGTATGAAGTTTTTTTCTGTGTTCTAATAGCTTTGGATAGTCAGTTTGCATAGACATCTTACCTTTTATTATAAAGCAAATACTACAAAACGTATTTATATTCACATAAGTATCATCTATGATTATTAATAGTTTTTGTAATCCCACTTTACACGGGTGTACCCAAATTATTTAAGTTATTAAATGTACAGAATATCTGAAAGTCTTGTAACAGTATACTTAAATACGCAAGATAGTGCTGAAAGGGCCCAGATATAGCTGTCTCGTGGGAGACTATACCAATGCCTGGCAAACATGGAGGTGGAAGCTCACAGTCAGCTATTAGATGGAACACAGGGTTCCCAAGGAAGGAGCTAGAGAAAGTACCCAAGAATCTGAAGGGGTCTTCAACCCTATAGGTGGAAGAATAACCATGGACTAACTAATACCCCCTGAGCTCATGTCTCTAGCTTCATATATAGAAGAGGATGGCCAAGTTGGCCATCATTGGGAAGAGAGGCCCCTTGGTCATGCAGACTTTATATGCCCCAATACAGGAGAACCCAGGGCCAAGATGTGGGAGTGGGTGGGTAGGGGAGCAGGGCCGGGAGGGGGAAGGGTATAGGGAACTTTCTGGATAACACTTGAAATGTAAATGAAGAAAATATCTAATAAAAGTTGGAAAAAAATCTAAATGAAAGAGCTGAACATTGAACATGAGTAGAGGGAACCACAGACACTTGTAGTAGGGATTCAAGATTGAGGAAACATCTCTTAAGTAAGTTTCTTTTTTTTTTTTTTTCCAAGACAGGGTTTCTCTGTATAGCCCTGGCTGTCCTGGAACTCACTTTGTAGACCAGGCTGGCCTCGAACTCAGAAATCCGCCTGCCTCTGCCTCCCAAGTGCTGGGATTAAAGGCATGCGCCACTATGCCCAGCTTTAAGTAAGTTTCAATGAGAAACATCATGGTGAAGGGTTAAGCATATTCCTATCCATGGTTAGTGCTTGTGAAGAAATTCTGTGTCACAGTCAAACAATTATAAATGTAAGGGGGGGCTGTCATATTGAAATGCATGAAGAAAAATTTTAGAATCTCAAATAATATGGATCATTAAAAAGCAGAATGCAGAGAAGTCTCTGAAATGAGATGCAAGTTACAAGCTAGTTGCTTTCTATAGCAGAAACACTGTCTGGAAAAAATCATAGGTAAATAAAAATTTACAAATACATACATTGGTATGTGATATTCAAATTCACGGGTCCAATCAAATGTGAAGAATATCTATAAACCAAACATTGATAAAAATAAGCTAAGATATGAAAGCATAAAAATAAAAGAGGATATAAAGTACAGGTGGTTTAAGTAACTATTGCTATTTTAGAAAGAACTTAGAGCTAATTAATGAAATTCACACATGCCTGTTGCACAGTTTCTTGTGACCACCTCTGAGTACCCAGCTTTCCTGAGGAACATTTATCAAAGCACTGCCAGCTCATCAGAGTTGGGGGCATCCCACATGCTCACCAATCCTAGTGTGCATGTTATAAATATACTATGAAACACTGCGCAACAGTGAGATATACAAACACTTCCAGAAAAAGGCTGCTGCATTCTTAAACCAAGGAAAATTAAATTTATGTGAATACAAACTCAAAGACACCAAAAGCACCACATAATATACACGGGTTAGTATGCATTTAAGGATTTAGGCCCAAAAAAATAAGGGTGAATAATTTATGGATGTACTGAATGGTAGTGCAAGACAAGGAAACATAAATACATTGAAGTGAGAGGAAGAACTGAACACATTGAAAGCTAAATGGCTATAAGCAAAGGGATATAAAGAAGGGATGGCCAAGGTGGTAAAGCAAATAGGTATGCTAAGGAGGAATGACATTTTTTTCATTCTTTTCTCTGATATTCGTTGCCCATTCTATCTGGCTTATTTGTAGGAAGGATGCAAAATAGATAACCATTCTCTTCTGCTTTTATTTCTTTTGTTTTGAGAAGCAGGGTTTTGGTATATGATCTAGGCTTGCCTGCAACTCAGAGGCCCTCCTACTTCAGCCTCTCCAGTGCAGAGGTGTAGGGCTGCACTGAAGTACTCAGCTAGGATAAATGCTGTCTGTTTTTTTTTTTTTTTAATTTTATTTTATTTTATTTTGTTTTCAAAAACAATATATGATTAAGCACATCATTCCTTGCTCACATAGCACTTTTCTCATTTAGTTTTCAGATCATGAGCATCTTAAATATACTCAAACTTTGTAGGAGGATCTGATACTAAAAATAGGTTCAGATACTATTAGCTTTCAGATGTTCAGTAAGTTTAGTAATCAAGTTTTTGTTTTCCAGCAAAGGCCTTGGGCATATGCATAGTATTCATGGAGAGAAATGGAGGTCTGTTTTATATTTCAGTGGCATTTTTATGAAGACACTTATCATGACTGAGCAGACATGGAGTCATACTGTTATTTCTACCATTTTAAATATTTTAGAATAATTATAAAATGTTATAATTTGATTTATATCTATCTCAAATACACTGGAATTTCATTTTCTTTTTATATTTCTCCTTCTGGACTTCAAGGGAGGCTATAGCCCAACACTATTGGTTTAATAATAGTAAAATACGAAAGAGGATACATAAGAAATGCCACTGTATGTGAGACAGAATGTGATGTGATTTTAGATCTGCAAATTACTGGTGGTGAGCAGAGTGCGAATAAATATCAAATGTCTTCTCTTTACTACTAAATGTAAAATGTTCCAAAACGTCCTATCCAACTCTAGATGTTAACTTAAATGTAAACGCACATATTGAAGGCAGCAGTGGAGTTGCAAACAGAATCCATAACAGGACTAGTAATGTGGATAGAGATGCTGATTTACTATATTTTTAATGCCAAGAAATAGCAAATGCAGTTGATCTTTAAAAGCTCATGACATGGAATGCTTAGAATCCTATAGAGAATCACTGTACTTTCCATAGTATGAATTATATTTAAATTTCCATCATGTCTCCAGGAAAATAAGAAACTTACAAAAGCAAGAGGTGCCACACTTCAAGATGTAATTTGATATTTGTTTAAGGAAACTTGAAAATTGAGCCAAAACTGTATTATATAGCCTAATAACATAATGTCCTAGCTTTATTTCCAAGCACCACAGAAATATATGAATACCTATTTTATAATAAAAATATCAATAAACCCATAAGCACGACTGCTATATGATTTCACAATTATAAAAACAATCCACTTGTTTCTTTAACTTTTGAATGATATCTAATTGTATATAAATCTTCAAGAAAGAGGTACAAAATACTTTCTATACTGATGCTTTGCTTAAATTCTTCTAAAAATTAAGATGGAATATATAGTTTAGTAAAACTTTAAAACTAACTCAGAAAACAAGAGTAACATTCCTTAACGTGTTGTACTCTAAGCAACAATATCCCTAACCAAATAAGATTATCTGATAAAATTCAAGTCATGTAAGTCTTCATTTTTTTCCTTTTAATACTCACAGTAATGCTGACAATAGTTAACAATACTATATCTCATTCTCAGTGCTATACCGCACTGATAGTGATCCACATTATTCTGTCATCTACATATAAGGTCTCCAGGTATGGAGAAAGTACTGACAATTTTCTGTTAAATTGTTACATGAGTGGCTCTAGGCCAAGACACAACAGAATCTATATTCAATCTGCAATCTCAGGAAAAGTCATTACTATCTGAAACCATATTAGCATTTTGTGCTCCATCCATTCTCTATTTATACTGATGAATGCATTTGTTTTTGGCCACATACTGAAATATCTCATTACAGCATTTGGCTTTAGTAAGGTTTTATCCATTCAACTCTGTGTAATTTATTCGTCATTCTCTGATTATTACTAATATATGCTTCCTGAACCATTTAACTCTTTATTTTTGTTTAATATTATCTCACATTTTATTATTGTTATACACTATGAAAATGTTTAATTCAAGTATCCAAAGCAAGTTAACAATACTGTTTCATCCTCAATGGTAAACTTCACTAAGGGTGATCCTAAACAGCTGCCTTAAGACATTCTACGGTTCACATTACCATGCAATAGACCTTAGCTGTCGTACCTCAACCATAGTCTTGTCAAGTCACTTTTCTCCAAATCCTGCTTACCTTTCATGTCCATCATGTACTTCTGACACCTACTCTGCCTGTCATCTCTAAGTCTGTGTTTAGATTTTTATTCAGAGTTAGGGTCACCATCTTTCATATGTTAATCTTTCTGATAGTGAGGTTCCATGTTGAAGAGCACAAAGATACAGAGTCTAGTTGGAAATGTAGGAGCACAAATTGGTCTTGTGAAAGGAAATAAAAAGAAAAGAACATCATCTTCACTAAAAAGGGAGAGGGAATTTGGTAAAGTTGTGTAAAATAAGAACAAAACATGTTGGATAAAATTATCACAGAACTAATATTATATATTAAAATCTTACTAATATCCATTTTTCAAAATTGTTCAAGGTTTAAAAAAGGACGTTTTGTAGAAAACTTGGAATAAACTTGGAGCCCTTAATGAAAATTTTGGTTAATCTCTGACAACCTTCTTGTACATATTTGATCAAATTACAGTTTTATATTTGGGATTCTATTGTGTTTTTGTTTTCTAAATATTTCATGATAATTTACGAATACTTTGGTAAAGAGATACATGATTTATGGCAAAAACAAGCAAACAAACTTCCAAATCCAAGTGCATTTATTCATGAGATATATTCTACATCTAATAATTCATTAAGAACATTTAAGGGGTGACGGAGATGGTTCTGTGTTGAGAAGCAATGGCGGCTTTCACATCCCAGTACCCAAGAGTAGCTTAGGTTCATTGTCTCTATAGTCCCATGGGTCTTGATTCCATCTTCTGGCCTAATATATTGTGAAGAATATGAAATGCAGAAAATGTATTTATCTATAAAACATTTTTTATTTTAATTGACTCAACTCATTCTTGTTTGAAGTCATTGCCAAAAGTAACTAACAGAATAAATATATACACTTTGCTTATTAAAGAAAAGTCCACTTTTTCACAATTGAAAAGTCAATGAATATTAGAAGTTAAAAGGTTTTTATATCCAATTCAAACTTAATTGAGCTAATTTTTCTACTATGCTTGGTATCTTCTTCCAGGAAGTTTACCTGGTACTAAAAGACAGCTACTAGATCTTCTGACATTTTTGATTTCTCTATCATGGGCAATGTAGGTAGGAAACAGGAGTAAATGTTCATGTAAACCCTTAAATGATAATTTCCAGGGGACTTGCCAAGTATTCCAATGCAGAGAACTTAGACAGGAGACACATCAACTAGCAACTTGGATATTTAAAGAGTCATATAAATATATCATTCATTAATATATCATTAATTGTTTTCTTCATACTCATTAGATATGGTACATACCAGAAGGCAATAATAATGACACTGTTTTAGTTTCTTTGAACTTATAATCCAGACAGATTTTTTTTATAAAGTAAGAAGTATCTGAGAGTATAATATAATAATATCAATGTTGTAGTCATCAGAGATTCCTAAAAAATAGCTGTGCATACTTGTGCTGGCCCTGGTATGTACATAAACAAGGATGTTATTTATTTTTTTGTAGGCTTATTTATTGAAAAGGGGCACATGAGAAATTTTTCTGTGGTTAAAAATATTCTTTCTTTTTTGTTTCTTTTTTTAAAGCATGTTGAATTTTTATTAGATAGTTTATTTACATTTCAAATTATCCCCTTTCCTAGTTTCCCCTTCATAAATCTCCTATCTCCTCCCCCCATCCACCTACTCCCCAGCTGACCCACATCTGATTCTTGGCCTTGGCATTCCCCTGTACTGGGGCATAAAACCTTCACAGGACCAAGGGCCTCTCCTCCCATTGATAACTGACTAGGCCATCCTCAGCTACATATGCAGCTATAGCCATGAGTCCCACCATTGTTTTCTTTGATTGGTAATTTAGTCCCAGGGAGCTCTGGGGGTACTGGTTAGTTCATATTGTTGTTCTTCCTATGGGGCTGAAAACCCCTCCAGCTCTTTGGTTACCCTCAACAAAGGAATGGATACAGAAAATTTGTTACATTTATACAATGGAGTACTACACAACTATTAAAAACAGTGATTTTATGAAATTCTTAGACAAATGGATGGATCTGGATGATATCATCCTAAGTGAGGTAACCCAATCACAAAAGAACGCACATGATTTGCACTCACTGATAAGTGTATATTAGCTCAGAATTTCAGAATACCCAAGATACAATTTGTAAAACACATGAAACTGAAGAAGAAGGAAGACCAAAGTATGGATACTTTGATCCTTATTAGAAGGTAGAACAAAATACCAATGGAAGGAGTTAGAGAGGTAACATTCAGAGCAGAGACTTGAAGGAATGACCATCCAGAGACTGCCCCGCTTGGAGATCCATCCCATAAACAACCACCAAACTGCTGTGAGGCTCTGTCAGTGCCTGACAAATACATAAGTGGATGCTCACAGCCATCTATTGGACAGAGCATAGGGTTCCCAATGAAGGAGCTAGAGAAAGTACCCAAGGATGTTATACTTAATTAAGGATATGTAGAAAGTTAGAAATAGTCAAGAGACTACAATGTAAGAACACAAATTCTGGAGCTAGAGTCCCATAAGTCAAGTGTTTCTTGTCATGGATATTTTTGAAGGGTGATTCATTTACCTGTGTCTCACACTCTACATCTGTTAAAATAAAACAGCCACATTAAGTACCTCAAAGGTTTTAAAACTATTCAATAGACAAAAATATTACAAATGCATTTGCTAAAAATATTTAAGGACTGTACGTCTTCTTCTGTATCATTTAGTTTAAGTTAGTGAACTAGTGTTAGGCTCTCATGGAGTTCAAGCAAACTTCAAAGTTGCTTTTGTAGGTGAGGCTGAATTAGCATGCCTAGCCTTGTATATACCTTCCAAGAGATGCAAGACAAGCACGCATTTCCTTTCTTTTAACTGAGACTACCTAAATACTAAAAGTAAAACTCAAGATTTTACCTAGAAACTTGTATAATTTTTAGTAGTAAAAAATCTAAAATATGTCTCCTGAAATTGAAGCAGGATTTCTCACTCTTTAAGCTCTAACCATATAAAATATAAGAACAGGAAACTATAGATAAGCAGAGAACCTATCAACTTCAAATTGTTCTTGTTACCACAATCTATATCATATTGTCTTTTTAATGCAATATGTCTGAGCTACTATCACATAAGAAACCATTGTGAATAAACTGTCAGATTTAATTGGTCTGCATTATTAAAATATCTTTGATAAATTAAACCATTTCATATTGAGTTAAACTTCAAAAGGGGAAAATTTTAGTTTTATTCAAACCACATCCCAGTAAAATTAATAGAGGCACAAATTTCTATTTTATATTTCAGTGGAAAGAAATAGAGTACATTACACAGTTGGGCACTCTGTAAATCTATTTAATGTTTTCAATTGATGAAAAATACATAAGTGCATGTAGGCCACCAGAAAACGATTGCTTTGAAAGAGGAAGCATAGCATCTAACCCTCCTGCTGAGACTTCCTGTGGGACTGTTTCTTAATACAGATGTCATATCAATTCACAGGCAGAAATAGATAAAACCTTTTAAATTGTTCAGAAATTTTACTCTACCATTGGAGATCAACTGTCAATACCCTCAACAGTTATTTATTAATTGTCTTATGCAAAGTAGCTACACATCATGAAAAAATTAATAAACATAACTAATGAATGGACTTAATTTTTTATTAAAAGTTTAATCATGAGCCGGGCGGCACTCGGGAGGCAGAGGCAGATGGATTTCTGAGTTCGAGGCCAGCCTGGTCTACAAAATGAGTTCCAGGACAGCCAGGGCTACACAGAGAAACCCTGTCTCGAAAAACCAAAAAAAAAAAAAAAGTTTAATCATAGCTAAAATAGTGAGCAACAATAGAAGGGATAGACATTTTCAAGAAAGTGCAGTCTTGTAACTTAGATATTATGGTTATGGAGTCCTTCCTGAAAAAGCAAAAGTGTATGGAAGGCCAGAGATAAACTGGAACAGATGTCTTGGAGAAGGCACTCCATAAAGAACACAAAGGTCAGTACAAACTGTTGTGGAGGAGACTTTTATCACAGATGAATCAGTAAATGAAAAAAATAAATCAGAATAAAGGAGGGGGTGTGAAGTTACGTCATTAAGAAACAATGGAAGTAGAGTATATAGATCTCAGCATGCCTCTTACTTTCATACAGACACTTTGTGGAGAAAAGATTTTAATGAGAGAGAGAAAAAGAGAGAGAGAGAGAGAGAGAGAGAGAGAATGGAAAAAGGAAGATGAAAAAGAAGAAAATAGTAGTAGTAGTAGTAGTAGTAATAGTAGTAGTAGTAGTAGTAGTAGTAGTAGTAGTAGCCTCAGCAGCATCAATGTAGTAGACTACTTGTACAAAAGTACAAAAAAGGAGAGTATTCCAAGAGAAAATGGTTGGGATTTTATGTTCAAATGATCCTACAGAATGAGGTGAGAAGTAGAGTAAGGATATATTTTGAAGTAGTCTTGGTGAATTTGTACGATTCTTGTTGAATTATCTTTTAAAGTTATCAGTGAATAAAGTTATCAGAGATTCTCACTGTAAGAAGATACAGACAAATTCACTGAGCTCCACTGGTGAGGCTATTGTAACTTGTTTGATAAAGTTAAAGTGATTTGTTTCACTTTGGATATACGTAGGTATTTTTCAGATGTCTAGGTATAGCAGTTAAAAAAAAAGACATAGATAGATAAATTTGGAGTTTAGGGGTGTCTTGGTTGCTTTTCTCTTTGCTGTGACAAAATACCTCAAAGAGGCAAATTTAAAAGTGGAAAAGTCTGCTTTAATCCACAGTTACCAAGAGCAGGGAAATCCCTGAAGCATGAACTTGAGGTAGCTGGTTGCATTGCATTAACATTCAGGAAGCAGAGAGTGATGGATGCTTATGCTCAGCTTCTTTTCTCCTTTTGAAAAATTGCTCAAGGGCCCCAGAGGTTATATTTATGGTACCCACTTTAGAAGAATCTCCCTTCTTTCAGTTAACCCAATCTTGATAATGTCTAAAGCATGTTGCAAGGTTTATCTCCTGCGTGTTTCTAAATCCTTTCAATGGACTGTTGATCCTGATCCTAAAAGGGTCATCATCAAAAGAGTGGAGATGATGAAAAGCTAGAGGTTGTAAAGAATCTCAAAGGGGACGTGTCTAGGTAGAAAGAAATCTGACCCATTGACAAAGCATATGCACATTGCCAAGAAGTGAGGTTGGGAAGGCAGAGTCCATTCACCAAACCTGTCAGCAGCAGCTGGAACACACAGAAAAGAGATTGGTTTTCATTAAAATAGATTCTTCTCTCATACAATACCTACAGACAACAGTTCCCCTTCCTTCCACTCCTCCCAGCTCCCCTACTTCTCCCCTCTTCTCCCTTAGATTCATTCCTCTCTGCTTGCCCTCCAAGAGACAACAAGCAAACACAACATAATAGGACACAACATGACAAGGCAAAACCCCTTATAATGAGGCTAGAGACAAGGCAACTCAATATGAGGAAGAGTCCCAAGGACAGGTACTTTCAGGAGTCTCTTAAAAAACACCAAGTCCCACACAAATCAGTCATAATGTATGTACTGAGAACCTGATGCAGATCTATGTTGGCCTTATGCTTGCCACTTCATTCTCTGTGAGGCCAGATGAGCCCTGTTTACTTGGTTCAGTGGGCCATGTTCTCCAGGTGCACTCCAACCTCATTGGCTCCTAGGGCAATCATTAACGTAGATTCTCTCTGTGTCTTTTGTCTGGCTGTGAGACTCTGTACCTACTGCTGCCACAGCAAGCATCTCTGATGATGACTAGACAAGGCAGTGATCTACTAGTATAACAGAATATCATTAGGAATCATTTAATTGATTGTTTTTTTCTTCCCAGCATGTTTGGTTCTACCCTAAATCTCTAACTATCCAGCCTTTCTGGTTCCTGGATGTCCATGCAGTGTCAGGTTTAGGCTCCTTCTTGTGGCACGGGCCTCAAGTTAAACCAGGCAGTGGTTGGCTACACCCACCCTTCTATTCCCATCCCCACTTTTCCCCAGTATACCCACAAAACCTATTGTATTTTCCCTTCCAGAAGAGATCCATGTGAATCTCTAGAGATTTCCCCTTTACCTAATATTGTTGTGGGTTGTTCTTTCATTATCATTTATTTAACAGCTGCTAATATCCACTTATAAATGACTACATATGATATTTATCTTTCTGAGTCTGGGTTACCCTATCAGGATGCTTTTTTTTTCTTCTAGTTACATCTAGTTTCCTGAAAATTTAATGATGTCATTTTTTTATAACACCTGAGTAATACTCCATTGTGTAAATGAACCACATTTTCTTCATCCATTTTTCAGTTATAGGACATCTAGGTTGTTGAAGAGATTTTAAGGTGTTGGGAATGTTATTGACTGTATGAATACTTCCATGAAATGGATAAAAGAAAGGCTAAAATGTTAGCATCAAATTTAGAAGCATGATGTTGACCTAAGCATGGGAATCTAACTGGAGTCTTGAAAAGTAAATAAATTGAATTAATAAGTTCTATGACTTACTTTATTGCTGAATATATGGGTAGATGAATATAATGGAACAGGAAACCAAAAAAAAAAAAAAGGTTGAAAATTCACGGACTTCTATTATAACAATTTTTGGTTTCCCTTGGGAACCATAGTCTACATTGCCACAACACACTGAAGAATATCCTGAAACTAAGGCTGGAGAGATGATTCAGTAGATAAAAGCACTTTTTACATGAACTTGGCAACATGAGTTTGATTCCAGATCCCATGTAATAAGAGAAATGAGGCCAGACTCATGACTAATCATCATAGCATTCCTCCAGTGAGGTGGAAAAATGAAGTCAAGAGTATCTCCCCAAAGCTTGTGGTCTTGTTAGCCTGCTGTGAACCAGGGAACAATGGTAAAGGGGCCTCTGGCATGGTCACTGTTGTATCCTTGCTCCTCCCTCTTCTCATCAGAAGGATGCTCTGGGAATGTTGTCTTCCTGGAATAGGTAGAGGTTTCCTTAGAAGTCTCAGTAAACCACAATTCAGTACATTAATGTTAGATATATTACATGTATGGATGTTTATAAAGGTTTAAACTCTGACAAAGTTCAGCTGTTGACCTGAGGCAAGGGTAGTTGTGCTGTGTGCAAGCTATTGATGAAGGCTTTGTGGAAGGCATCCAGAGCCTAGCAAGAGAGCCTTTGTTATTAACTAGAGCCCTATCTTCCTTCTCATCTAATTAACTCGATATCTCTCACACAGCTGCAAGCCTTCTGTTTTATCTTCCAAAATTATTCTCAATCTCAATACTGTTAGCCTAACATTTATTTTAACAATAGCATTTGTTTTAACGTTTAAAAAGGGATTGAGCTAACAGTACTTACTTAACTGTGAGTCATAATGAAAAATAATATTTTAAGTAATATAATAAATTCAAATATGAAACCAAAAAATCCACAAGATTCATATATGAAAAGTATAAATTAAACTCAAATTTATACAAGAGAAGTGATAATAAATACCAGAAAGAGAGAAAATGGAAAATACAGCAACCTAAACTATGGGAAAAGAGTAACTAAAGCACAGAAGAATAAACAATGTGGGAGTCATGTATACAGAGAGTCAGGAGGACTCTGGAGCCTAAGTATGCACACAGACAGTAGACAACTGCCTGTTTCCTCCTTTCTAATTCTACAAACCAAGTTCTTATCCTCAAACTTTATCAAATAAAACTGCCCACTCAATGGGCAGAAACCAGTCTTTCTTTTTTTAAACGTTTTTTCCCCTCAACCTTTAAACCAACTATTTCTAAAGCTAGTTGAACTTTGGCTGACCCTTGTTCTATAAAAATTTTAGCCTTCCTCCCTATGGTGGAGCTCTGGTCTCTTGGCAACACACTCAAAACTAAGACTGGAATTGAACACTGCTACGATTGATTTTCTATACAGAGTGGAGTCGAGGAAAGTCTAGAAACATAAGAAAGAAATTCTTGTAAATTATTTGGGAGTATACAGCATTGTCTTGGTCACTGTTATTTGCCTAGAATATATAAATATGCCCCCTTTTGTCCAACTCATGTTTCTAGAAGTAAATATTCATCTTCCATGTGGCCTGCACAAGAGTGCTTCTCTTACCGTAAACTCAAGAAAGCAGAAAAATGATTAAATTTGAATACATTATATTTCTTTTATCAGCTTTGTGACTATTTGGATATTTGAGTGAAGTTTACAAATTTCCTCATGGTTTGTACAAATCACCTTTGTAATGTTTCTTTGCTCGGAAGATCAGGATAGAAACAGAGCTGAGTCATATTTGATAAGTATGGTCTGTGGAGAATCTGCACCTTTTTTGTAATTCGCCATTTTTCAGTTTATAATTCAACCAGTAAAATGACCTTTTATTTATTGTCATATTGATTTATGCAATAATCAACTGTTAAAAGAAAAAGAAGTAAAATAGGCTTTGCATAATTAAAAATCAAGGCACCACATGGATTATAAATAGAATTGGTACAATTTAAAATAATCATGAATAAAGTTGGTAGATAAGCTAAGTTTTGGTCTCCCTTGACTAGAAAATAAGGTCTATTCTTAATTAGAACTACTCAAATTTTATTCACATAATTATAAAATATTTCTTAGATTATTATTAAAAATAATCAATATCCAAATATAAAAATTTCACTATCATTTGTGATTCTTTTTATTTTTCTTTACATATCATTTTATTTTTCTTTATCTGATGGAGAAATTACTGTTTTGTGCCACAGACGACAAACTATATTTGGGTCTATATGCTCATATTAAAACTGATAATGTTAAAATGACTTTCCATGTAAGTCTTCTATGTAACCTTCCCACTAACCTTCTTTGGAAGATTAAAGAATTATTCGAAAACTTTGGCACTTAGTTTGTGTGTGTGTGTGTATATGTGTGTGTGTGTATATGTGTGTGTGTGAGTGTGTGTGTGTGTGTGTGTGTGTGTGTGTGTGTGTGTGTGTGTGTGTGTGTTAAAGCTGAGGTTAGGCACATACATGGGGAAATTTGAATACAACAGGAGTAGTACTCAAGCATCACTCCTAAGAACACAAAGTTTTGTTTTGAATACAAATTAATATTAGTTCATGGAAGTCGATTTTTCAATTTAAATTTTGAGAATCAGAAAAAAAAAAAAAAACCCTGTGTTTTGTTTTCAAAGTGACTGGCATGCTCTTCCCCTCTCTACTGACACCTTAACCTCTGTACCCCAGTAATGAACAGTGGTTCTGTTCACTGTCACCATTTCTGCAGTTACTCCATAATACAGCCCTGAAAGTGGATGTCTAAGTAACATACAGATTAGATAGTTTATGCTTATGAATACTTATGTAATGTATATGACATATATTTACATACATATATAATTCATGTGTGTTTATACACCCTTTTAGGCATATAATAACAATTAATGAAAACAGAGGCCATAAATTTGAAAGAAAGCTGGGAGGGTCATGTCAGAAGATTTGAACAGAGAAAGGGGAAGGCAGGAATGATATAATTGTATGCTCATAAATCAGTGACTTGCTCAGCCATCATCAGAGAAACTTCCTCCTGGCGCATATGGGAACAGATTCTGAGACCCACAGCCAGATATTCTGCAGAGTTAGAGACTTTGAAACACTTAGCATTAAATAGAATGACCCCATCAAATACCTCCTCTCAGAACTCAGGAAACCCCGGGGAAGAGTGTGCTATAATCTCAAAAATAACAGACATGATTTTTTTAAAGTAACTGGTGAGAAAATCAGAACGTTGTACTGAAGCTTTGTTTATTTAAGGCTGTGCCATATTATCTGGTGTCTCACTGTCCCTGACAAAGCTATGATACTCACCAATGGTTGCCCTCTCCCATCAACCTTTCTGTGAGAATTTGCCCAGGATATATTCCTTTCTACTTGCCAATATGAACCATTTAATTGTAACAGTGGGGGAGGGTGTGTTAACCTGAAAAAGTCAGCTGTAGACAGCATGTCAGTAGAATCAGTATTTGGCAGCAGAGATTGAAGTCTGGTAATCACAATCATGTCTTCTTCAAATTTGGAAGAGAAGTGAAGAGTTAGACTGACCAGGGAAATAAGTGTATAATAAGATCAGAACATTCTGTATGACCGGGGGATGTTTTAAATATGAGAATGTTGTTATTCTTACTTTTTCTAAAGAGCTTTTTCATCCTGGGCTTTTTTTTTTTTTTTTTTTGACCTTTTATTTTTATTTCTTCTCTTCCAAATAGTCTACCCTGTCCTTTTCCTCAAACTCACTTACATGATCAGGTCTTTTACAATAGAAATGGTTAACATGAAGACAAAAATCTGCTCGCCAAAGATAATTGAAAATCACTAGGTGCTTCAGCCCCTCATTACCCTCGAGTGTTTCTTCTATGGCCATTAGTTTGAAAGGTAAATTCTTTTCAAACTGCAGCTTCTTAAGTTTGATTGTCTCCTTAACCAATGAAAGGCCTTCCACTACCATGAACTACAATAGAGGTCAAATTACAGGCAAAAATATTCCATTCTAGTAATATATCAGTACCCAAGAAGGGGCCTGGGGAATATTAGCACTTATAGGACATGTGAGGGAGTAGGAAAAACCACCTGAGTCTACATCCTGTTTCCACAGTGTGATTGCCCAGTGTGTTTGTAGAAATGTGCATATATTACATTCCAGACCCTACTAACTCATATTTTAGTTTGGTTTATCTGTGTATTTGATAACATAGTTTTTCATATTCAAAAGAATATATAAATTTAACTATAATATGAGCTTTATGATTGCTATATCCTCTGTAAAATATTTTGCTATCGATATTATTGTGTAGCTTCATATGATATATATATCATATGAAGTGAATATATATATATATATATATATATATATATATATATATATATTCACTAAAATGTGGCATCTCACCATTTCTTACTATATTTAGTAACAGAAAAACTCTTGGTAAAAAAAATACATTGGAACTCCATAATATATAGATATACAAGTACCATCCACATTGTTAGATAGATAAAGAAAAGGACTGGACAAGTTTAGTATTCCAACCAGTCCTCTGAGAATACTACCTTGAGTCATAGATGTTCAGTTAACACTGCTCTTTTGCATTTTTTGTTACTCATCTCTGGATTTCTGAGATTTAGGGACTTTCTTCAGTGGAAAAAGAATAGGAAAATGAGTTAAGATCATAAGCTGGAGCTGAAGACATGTCTTGGACTTAGTGAAACTTAAGTTATTTCTGTGAATCAGTTTTCCAACTACAGGGGTTTATGGACAGTGTCCCAGACTGAGGAGGTAAACTGGCTCAGATTGTTAAAGCATAAGCCTGATTATATATGTGGAAAGAAAGTTTAGAACAGCATAGGTGGCTATTTGTCAGTTACATTTTTGAACATTGGCCATATGTCTGATCCAAAGGAACATTTACCTGGTAGCATAAGTAAGGTATGAGAGGTCAGGGTTTTCTACATCATTCTATTTGTTTTTTTGCCAAAAGGCATAATATAATTAAAAACTGTTCATTGCACACAGAAATATAAAAAAATATGTTAGGACAAATTAAAGGAATCAATAAATTTATAAAAACATAATTACTGTGTAAATTGCAGAGAGAGAGAGAGAGAGAGAGAGAGAGAGAGAGAGAGAAATGGAGAGACAGAAACACACAGAGAGAACAATTAATAAAATCATGTCCAATGTCTTTGGACCTGAGATTTTATGCTAAATTACTTAGATATCAAGTGAAGGAGTCAAAGGAAGAAAGGTTTGGTGTGGGACCACTGTAGTCTGGGGTATCTGGAAGGAAGCAGGAGGACCACTGTAGTCTAAGGTATCTGGAAGGAAGCAGGAGGACCACTGTAGTCTAAGGTATCTGGAAGGAAGCAGGAGCATCAGTGGAGCTGTGGAATTGCATATCAGACAGTGCAACAAAGTGAGGTCGGTCTACCTCATAATAAAAGCAACAGTATTAAGAGTTTAGATCTTGTGGCATTGATTACATCTTGAGAATGATGGTCTCAATGAATGGGATTAATATAACAGACTCCAGAAAAATTTCTTCCCTAAGAATAGAATAGGAGCATATGACTAAGTTTTAACACTTGAGAGACAGAAGCAGGTGAATCAAAGTCCAAGCCAGTCTGGTTCCAGAGCAAGCACAGATGTAGAGTGAGATCCATTCTCATGAAAAAATCTCCTCTCCATTCCATTGTACATTTCTAGTCTCAAAGTTGTTTAAAAACAAAACAAACAAAAAAAAGAAACTAAATGTAAGAAAAGAAATATGAAGTTTTCTTTCTTATTAAACTAGTTAATAAAACTATTCATAATAAAATGCCATGACAATGCTTTGTTATGTAGCATGCATATATTTCCTTCAAAAACATATTTTCTTTCTGTACTCTATGCTGATTCATTTAATTTATATAATTTTGAGAACACGGCATCAAAGCATTCAATGAGTTATTAAAAATTGCCAATAATTGTCCTATAACTTTAAAAAGCTAAATAAAGTTTATTTAAATTTACCAGTTTTTAACATATACATTAAAATAAAAAAACACCCATAAATAGGTCTCAAAGTTAGTTTTTTTTCTTTAAAAAAATCAGAGGGGTGAAAGTATATACACTCTGAATATGATTCATTTTGCAGATTAATAAGAATTTCTATACCTAGATTGGTTAACCTAAAAAGGAAATGCTTCAAACAGAAAATTAGAGTAAGTCAGAGGGAAAATCCAAGAACCTAAAAATGACAAATAAATACATATAGAAAATCATCTTTACCAGAAAGAATGGTATGGTAAAGAGTTATTATGTCCAGTAGGCACCATCCATTACCAGGCACAGATACCTAAATGTACACAGTAGTGATGTACTTGGTAGTGAATGGAGACAAAAGAGGGGGCTCAGAACCAGGATTTAACAAATGTTTGCAAAGCAAGCCCTATGTGGAGTGGCCAGAGAAGGGAAGCATGTTTTAGTAAATGAGTGTCCTTAAAAAGAAATGCATTTATCCAGAAAGGCAGAGATGATGGAAGGAAGATAGGATTTGATGTCATTCTTTGTTTCAGAGAGGGAGGAAGAGAAAGCAGTTCAAAAGAGGAATACTGTGTAAAACTTAGGGAAAAATACCCAAAACAGTAGATCTATAAATCACAAGAGCCCACAACTCATGGCTGTAGTGTATGGCTTCATCAGAGTCAAAGCCGATGTGTGCTGCTACAGAAAGCCTCATAAATAATTCAGTTAACTACAAGAGAGTTTTCAGGCACATACTATGATATTCCAAATTTAAAATCCCGTTCATCTCCCTCTCTCTCTGGTGGAAAATCACTTATATTTATCCTTATAGCACATATTTATGAAACACTTATAATTTTAAATACCATGAAGCAAATAAAATGACATTATAATAAAGAATATATGCTGCACTGGATGACCTGAAAGCAGGAGCTTCTGCGGAAGCATGATGCAAAATAAATTGTTTTGCAAATCTTACAGCTCAGTTATTCTTTCAGCCCTAAAAATCAGTTTGAAGAACAGCGTGCAAATATACTTTCTTTTCTCCAAAATCTCTAATTTGGGGCATTTATATTTTATCTAACCACTAACCATCTCTCAAATACTGGGTATTATTTGTGGGAAAGCAAATGAAGCCATTCTCTTTCTTTCAGGGAAAATAGTATGCAGTTCATAGGAGGTATCTCCTTCCCATCACGACAATCTACCTCACAGATTCAAAAATGTATCCAACCTTAGCAAAATAATATTACAACTAAAGTAGAAGGAGCAGAGCAATTTTTAATAATTTCTCATGCACTAATTTACATCTCAGTGTTTATCTGAAAGTGTTGTACCAGGAAATGTTTATCAACCCTGAAAAGACCACTAAGGAGCCGATTCTGATGCAATCAAATTAGAGTCTCAGCCGGGCGTGGTGGCACACGCCTTTAATCCCAGCACTTGGGAGGCAGAGGCAGGCGGATTTCTGAGTTCGAGGCCAGCCTGGTCTACAAAGTGAGTTCCAGGATAGCCAGGGCTGTACAGAGAAACCCTGTCTCGAAAAACCAAAACAAAAAAAAAAAAAAACAAATTAGAGTCTCTTTATTTAAGCTCGAGTTTGGGACAAACTATCATCTCTGACACAGGAGAATGGGAGGGGGCAGCTCTAAGATTAGTTTCAGGCAAGCATTTATAGAGACAAGAAGGGGGTATCTAAACTGGCACGCATCTAACTGGGTGGGGGGGGCATTATGGCCTTTAACATAATTGACTGGTATTGGGAGCCAAACCGTAAACTTACTTCTGCATTTTTCCGGATTGGTGGTTTTTAGGAAGTGAAGTGTCACTGGCAGGCTTGTAACCTGAGGGTGCAGATTTGTTGGGGAATACCCTGGAAACTGGTGCTAGATGCAGGTCTTGTTGGGGATAACCTGAAATCTGGTGGTGCTAGACTCAGGTCTTGTTGGGAGCTAACCTAGGAACTGGCCTGTTAGTTAACTTGGGTTCAACCTTAAGTCAGGTTCTCTAAGATGGAGTGTAAACGCAAAAGATCTGGTCTCTCAAAAGTGAACAAAAATGATCATTTTTAACTTCATGAATAATAGTTATCTCTTTGGAGAGAGTAAATTAATTATGTAAATAAGATCACCAGAAGATGCTTGAAAGTACTGAGTAGAACAAACTTTCTGAGCACCTTCAAGTACTTTAGAAGAATCTATTTCCAAGAAATTGATATGCTAATTACAAATCACTAAGACCTGTCAAGGATGTATATTGGATAACAGTTTGTTAATTTGAGGTTATTTATCTACTTGAAATAAAAGAACCCCATTTCTTTCCAAAATAACATATTTTCAGATATTTTCCTCTTAATTGACATTAAGCTCCTTCGAATCAGAAGAGATTAATGACAATTTAAAGAAGTTAATAGTTATGAAATCTTTTGTAAACTATTTCTAGCTATAGGAAGCCTTAAGTTCTGGAAAAATTAAGACTTTACCTTCCCAACACAGTAAAACATCACAGTTGGCAAATTTAAAGATAATACTAAAGGAAAGAGTGTTGAAAGGCTGCATTTGTATGTATAAATTTTGCATGTGGTCTTCTAGGCTGTTGAGATAGGTCCATGAGTAGTAGAAGTATCTGAGGAAAAGACTGGCAAGACAAATTTTATTAGCAGAACCCAAGTGGTAGAAGAAGAGAGCTGCCTCTGACCAGAAACTGAAGGCTACCCAGCTCAGTGACCATCTGCATGGTTAGAATAGCCCTTCAAAACCAAGAGTCCACTTGGAAGGGAAAAAGGGGTGAGACTGAAGAAGTAGGGCATCTGAGAATGATTTGCAGAAATCCTTCACTCTACCTCAGGTCTGCAGTCCTTCATAAAAATACCTGCTACACTGCCAGTTATAGACTTACTACAGGAGATGTTCATGGACAAGACCTGCTCATTTCTCTTTAGAACTCAAAGGTGCCTTAATTAATGTCCTTTGTATACTTGGGTACAATTGTCAGAAAATGACTTAGGACAACTTTAAAAGGATGTTTACATGTCAATTTTTCATTGCACCAGAAAAAATAAATAATCAAACAAACAATAGCCCTCAACCTATTTATGGATGTAAAGTGTTAATCCAGTTTTTGCCATCTTATTTCCTAATTGACATCTCTCCAGGCAAAGATCTTTTCTTCCTTTCTTTCTGGATTTCTGCTTTATTCTGTATTGGTGAGTTGTTGAGGGACTATGCTCACTAATGAACAATAATGAAAGTTCCACCTCTACACAGCTCTCGTGTATTTTGTAGTTTTTTCCTCCGTCTCAGTGCTTAAAATATTTGAGCCATAGAGGAAGCACTAAAGCATTGGGTAATGGGTTTCAGCCTTTCACCAAGTTTAGTTTAAATTTATTTGACATTTACCTGTTTGCTCCTCACAGAAATAGCAGGATGTAGCAACGGTGCTTTTAAGGGATGCTCCTTTGCATTGTTCTCTCTAAATATTTTATTTATCTTAAACAATATAAGCACATTAATATTTATTTAGAGATTTTTAGTAAATCATTTTCTCTTTTATATAATGAGAGATTACCATAGGCTAATTCCATGAATGAAGCAGTTCACATACAAATTTTCACATTATCTGATAGGTTTTCATATGTAAATCACATGCATCTGTTTATCTCTGGTGAATGGTGTCAAGTATTCTCAATGCAAAATGGACCTTAAGTAACATTGTCTTCCTAATGACTTTTCCCCCTTCAGGAAAAAAAAAAAATGGCTATTTGTGCCAGAAATATCAAAATTGTCACTGGAAAAGAGCTCACTTTGTTTGTTTTTATTGACAGCATCAGAGTAAAAAGGGAAAAGACTCTTTGAGGTGAGTCCCCCGTCATACTGCCATTGTACAAAGGGTTCAGGCTTTGTGTTTAAGATTATGATGGCTCAGCCCCGAATACTTTGAAAGAGTGATGATACGTTTCAATGGAAACAAAATTCTACTACATTTGAAGAGATTTTTTATTAGATGGCAGGCACTTAAATCACGTTTACAAACATGGAAAGACAAATGCTCACACATCTGAAATGGTCCCTCTCTCTACTCTCAAGTCTTCTTTGAATTCACCATGTGGGTGAAATCAAAGCACAGAACAAACGCTTTTGATATGGCTTTGAAGATGATAACAGCTTCTAACAGAGAAAAAGGCAGCTTTGGGTTTGCAGGGAAACGATGATTGACGTGACTCCCTGTCCAAGAAAGTTTACCTTTTAATGAGTGCTTGGAGAGAAGCTCTCCAGTCTTTATTTTTGTAGTCAGCCGCCTTGCTAGAACAGATCTTAACCATCTAGGGCTGTGGCTTAGCAGATCCTGCACATTCTCAGAAGGAGCACATCTTTTGATCTAATTGAGCATATGCAGCATGCAGATGTGTGTAGGAGAGTGCAAGGTGAAGTAAGGATTGGAACCTGTCCTCCAGGGGATATGTACAGTTTCCCAAGCACAGTCTCCAGTTCAGATAGCTTAATGCATATTCTAGCCAATGTAAAACAGGGATAACAAGGAGGCAAAATTGTAATGTCTTCCTTTTCTAAACTCTTTTTTTTTTTTTGGTAAAATACTTCTTACTTAACGCCCTCTTAAAGTGCCTTCTCCTAAAAGAATGTAATCATACACATATCTTTTGCTTTGCTAATCCAGTTTCACAGTTTCCAAGTTTTTTCATATTTTTTATTTGTTTTATTTTTGTAATAGTTTAGAGGTATGAGTTCTATCCTTGTGTGTGCTTTAAATCCTGATTTGAATCTTAGGAGGAGAGATCAGGCCCAATGACACGCTTCTTAAGTAACCTGCAATACATGACTACAGAGGCCCCTGACATTATTAGACATTATTAGACATTGTAGAGGAGAGAGCAGCAGGTACTCATTTCAGCTGCTGTCCTTGTTTTAGACAGATGCTGAGCCCTTCCATCCCATATTCTTCTGCTGACACTCACTGGGAACATTTCTCAGTTGGCCCATTCCTACTGTCACAATGGGGCCACAGTGTGAGTTCTGGCTTGGGTAATTTTAGGAAAAGTGTCATGTACTGCTCCCAAGCTTGAAATAAAATTCTTTAGCAGAGTTCTTAGTCTTAGAAACCAGGACTCGCAGGCAAAACCTGGCCAACTAAGGCAATTACATTACATTAACTAATTTTGGAATGCAGCTATGCCTGGTCATTCACAAATATTTCTACCTACAGTTTAGGGACATTGTCATGTTGAGACTTATAACAAAGACTAGTAGATAAACATCATAAAATATTTATTATCTGCCTCTTTATATCAAAAATAAAAGCCCAGTTTGTTTCCTTAGAGAGGTGAAAGGCTCAAAGACTCACTATTGTAATCAGCAGGAAGAAGAGAGGTAGTGGTCTAATTACAGATGCAAGAGGGATTTTTGACTTGGTAACAATTCCTGGGGTGTGTGTGCACATGCGAGCTAGTAAAGTCCATAAAGTAAATTAATGCAAAGGATGGAGAGGGCACAGGGATGGTTGATGTACAAATAGATGTTTTTATATGTGTAGACAGAGAAACCTACATTATCAACATATACACATATAATATTGCAGATATTATATATTATAACTTCTACAATGTTTTTCATTTTCTAAAACTAACTGCATTTTTCTCACAGGTAGTTCCCTGAAATCCACAGTGGAGGACATGAAATTTGAAATCCTTGTTTGAGGGCTATTTACCACTCAAATCAGGGAGGCTAGGGTCTGAGTAGCTCAGTCTTCCTAGGGGATGGCAGACTTAGCCCTTCTTAAGAGCCTGAGAGAGATGGTGGATTTTATTTGGTTCAGTGCTATCCTGCAGTCACATAAGGGAGACTTTAGAGATTCAAGTTGCACACATTCTTGGGTGACTTTTAAAACTCGAATCAACATAACATCATTCCACACTTTATGACTTTTGCTTGTGACTTTACACTGCACACCAAAGCTAAAGTACATTTTATTACACATCTTTTTGTTTGCTTCATTTCATTGCAGACCATGTTTTCCTGGGTCAAGTGGCTATTCAGGAACAAAATTGGCTCTACCTGACTTGAACATTATTGCACTGAGGGTAAATCATCTATTTAGAGACTTTCCCTTACAAGTTAAATGTGTATTTCACAAACTCAAGGCAATTCCTGGCTTGGTACTTTTGCTAGAAAGTCCCAAGAGTCATTATGTAAATTGCTTTGGTCTCAACAGTGAGTTTTTACTGAGATGATTCTAGCTAAATCACATAGAAAAAAAAAAAACTGAAGAAGAAGAAAGACTTTTTATACTTTAATCCCAAGATGATGACTTTCTGTTTGTCTCATATTTACATATCTAAAAGGGTCATACACATGACCTTTTTCAGGACAAAGAAGGTTTGCACCCAGCATGAACTTTTATTTGAACATGGTGGAAAAAGCAGCTGACAGTCTATTTTTGGCAATTTTGAAATAAAACCACCATACACTTGCAGTGATTAAGAAAAAAAATGTGAGTGTGTTTGTATTTGTGTGTGTGTTTATACTGTGGAGCAAGTGTGTGATTTTGTGTATATATATATATATATATATATATATATATATATATATATATATGCATATATCCATATCCACATATTTTTCATATATGTTATAATTATATATGTTATAATTAGGATACATGTTTATAGAATATATTTTAATATATTTCTATATAAAGATTTATTTATTAAAAGAATAATATAAACTCTATAGTATTTTTATCAACACAGCCAAAAATACTTAAAAGTCTATGTTGCAGAAAAAAAAGAGGCCTACATCTCTTTAATTAGCAGTTCTATCCTTGAAGGCCTTAATTAAAAACTTCCTTTATATATTATAAAATAATTGTATATATTTCTTTATTTCAGTCTAAAAATTAAGCCATAAGTTTTATAAATCATTTATTCCATCATTTTGTTTTACCAAAATGTGGTATTCAAACAATTCTTTGTGTGTACTTTTCAGCAATATAAATGATGAGCAGTCCTAAATATTATTACTATCCTCAAATTCATTTTGTTTTGGTTGGATTAATAACAATATATTTCTCTTTTTGCACAGAATTTAATTTTTTTAAAATTCCAAAACTCTAGATGTGTCTACTCATACCTATATTCCCAGCAGTAGAGAACCTGAGAAAGGAAAATAAAGAATTAGAGACTAGTCTTGATTATATAATGGTATTCTGTCAAAAAAAAAAACCCAAAAAACAACCAAAATGATACAGTTCCAGTAGATATTTGGAAGGACAGTTAGTAGGTTTTTCAAAGCTGAGCCACTGGCTAAACTACCTGTCTATTACATTTTTCTCTTCAACACCTCTCTGCTGCTGCTCCTTCTAAGCAGAAGAAATGCTAAATTCTTTATTTCTTTACATGTCAGAGTCACTAGCTGTTACTAAGATTAATGCTTTGCAGATATATAAAGGCCATTTGCTTGATTTCTACTTTCTTGTAAATATTAAATTTATGGATATCTAATAATTTTACAGAACTTGTTTTTATGTTCTTTTTGTCTTCCAAGTCTTCATCATTTTTTGTTACTCTTAAACATTTATTATTGATTGGTCTTGAAATTCGCATTATACATTCTCAGTGATGACAGACAACCTACATCCCTTCACAATATGTTTCAGCTTTCCTTCTTTACTTAAGGACTTCCTGAAAGCACATGATTAAATAAATAAGTGTTCTTTCAAGAAACTGAAATGCTTTCTGATTCTCCTGGCATTGGGAGCATCAACTGCTGAATCACAGTAGTATCCATTAATCCAGGAATATCCTTCTCTCCTTTATTATTTTTACAATAACCAAATTGGAAAACCAGGCTGGAATTCACTATACATCTGCAAATAGACATTGGCTTCCTCTCTCCATTTCTCCTTGGTCTATAATGTAAATGCTCATTAAAAAACAGCCAGCCCACTCTGCCATGAGTAAAGGTATTCCCAACCATTTTACTCTTTACCCAGAGCATTGGGAGATACTTATATGAAAAGCACATAGCTTCTTACAGAAACTATGAAGCTTGTGTTCAATATCCTCTTCAATGATTTTCTGAGAGCCAATGGCTAAAAGGAGATACTTAGCTTCCTCTCAACATGACCATGTAGGGGGTACCACAAAAAAAGAAAAAAGAAAAGAAAAGAAAAGAAAAGAAAAGAAAAGAAAAGAAAAGAAAAGAAAAGACCAAAGCAAACAAAAACAAACAAACAAACAAACAAACAAAAAACCCGAAAAAGACAAGAAAAAGAAAAAAAAAAATAAAAGCTCTTTTGATATTTTGCTATTATTTATCTCAAGATTTTCTGTCATGGTGAGTTCTCCAAGCCAATTCAAGCAATAGACATATTATGTACAAAAGGTATTTATGATAGCCGTTATCCTAAATTTATATAAATTGGTTTTAACAACAGGTTCAAATTAAATTTTTCATTGTGTCTACTAGGAGGTTTCACAAATAGCTAGAAGAATAGTTATGGGATTAATATTTAGATCTATATACTCCATAGAAAATTTTTGTTTCTCAGATTTTCAATTTTCTTGGTTTAAACGCAACAATTTCTTTTTATTTCTCAAAATCACTAGAAATGAATTCACATGGCCTAAATGAATCATGTGTTCAGAGACTAAGATCATCAAATGGCTTCAATTATAGACCTATCACCAGGGATACTGACAGCAAAAAGGCATACACACAGATCCAAGAAACCAGAATAACTGTAGAACTAACTTCTCAGGACAACAAAAGCTCTGGGTGAATACTGACTTTGGAGGTAAGAGTATAACAAAAACTGTCAGGGAAGAAACCACCTCCAGTAGATAGGTGCTATTCCTGGTTGAGGGAAGGGGTCCCCCACTCATCTCAAAGTTTTTTTAACCCAGAAATTTTCTTGTCTAAAGGAAGAACAGGGACAGAAATGAAACAGAGACTAAAGGAAGGGCCTACTGAAGAACAGCCCCACCTGGGAATGCATCATGTCTGCAGACAGCAAACCCAACACTGTTGATATGGTCAAGAGATGTATGTGGACAAGAGCTAAGTGTGGCAATTCCTGTGGAGGTCCGGCCAGCAACTGATCAATGCAGAGGTCGATACTTAGAGCCAACCATCAGGCTGAACTTAAAGAACATGGTGGGGGAGCTGACAAAAGGACTGGAGGAGCAGAGGTGGATTGCAACCCCATTGGAAGAACAGCATAGGTTGGCCTGACCACACAGTTCTCCCAGAGACTAAACCAACAACCAAGGAGTGGACCTAGAGGGATCTATGGCTACAGATACATATGTAGCAGGGGATGGCCTTGCCTAACAGCACAGAGTGGGGAGGCCATTGGTCCTGGGGAGGTTTCATGTCCCAGAGTAGGGGAATGCTAGAGTGGTGGGGTGGGAGAGTGTGGGTAGGTGGAGGAGTGGGGAATGCTCTCATACAGGCAAAAGGAAAGGGGAAGGCAGATGTGGGAAAGTGGGGTGGAGGAGGGGTAACCAAGAAGTGAGATATCATGGGATGGGGTATTGGTGGAGGGAGTAACCTGGACATGGGATTTCATTTGAGATGTTAATGAATGGAATGATTAATAAAAATAAAGGAAAAACTATCAGGGAAATAGTGTTCATGTGCTTAAACTAAAAACAAAACAAAACAAAAACAAAACCAACCAACCAAAACAAACAAACAAACAAAACAAACAAACAAACAAAAAATGAATTCCTAGTCAGATTTAGAAAACTTCAGGTTTGGAGATGGAGCACAATATTAAAGTACTTTCTTGCCTTTCCTGCATAAAGCCTTGTATTCCTTCCCCACCACAGAAGGAAGGAAGGAAGGAAGGAAGGAAGGAAGGAAGGAAGGAAGGAAGGAAGGGNAGGGAGGGAGGGAGGAAGGGAGGAAGGGAGGAAGGGAAGAAGGGAGGAAGGGAGGAAGGGAGGAAGGGAGGGAAGCAGGGGGGTAGGGAGGGAAGAAGGAAGGAAGGAATGAAGGAAGGAAGGAAATGTTACTTTTATTTTCTCAGATGAAGAGATACGTGAGAGCTGTACCCACAGCATGTGAGTGAACAGCTTGGGTTGAAGCCAGAGCATTTCTTTCTCTCTTGCAAATATCCCTAGGCTCAGGCCTGGAAGCTTCTTGCTTCTCTACTATCTAATCTTCCAAGACAATTGATTCAATTCAGCTTCTCTTGGCTTCTAACTGAATTACTTACTCTTTTTGGCCTCATACTGACTTTGGCAATGTGTTCTAATCTTCTGGCTCCTTCTCTTTCTCTGGCTCTTTCAGTCTTCATCTGTATCTAGCTTGTTTTCTCTCTACAATTTGTCTCTGTAAAACTGCCATACAGGTGCAACCACTACTCTTTCCCTGTGCTGCTCTTAAGGAGCCCCTCTTTCTCCCGTATTCTTCTATGAGTTATGCATATCTGATATCTGACTCATTCCATCAAATCTTTCTCTGATTTGTCACTTTGTCTGCCCATCAATTAGATGTCACTTTCAGCCGGGAGGTGGTGGCACACACCTTTAATCCCAGCACTTGAGAGGCAGAGGCAGGCGGATTTCTGAGTTCAAGGCCAGCCTGGTCTACAAAGTGAGTTCCAGGAAAGCCAGAATTGCACATAGAAACCCTATTTCCCCGCTCCCCCCCCCAAAAAAAGAAAATAGATGTCACTTTCAAACATGGCTGCTTCCTTCTATACATGAATCTTCTACAAACAAATGTTTTTATCTTCTGGATCCTACAAACTAACCCTATTTTCATTGTTAGAGACTAAAGATGTGTACTAAGTGGGTGTCTGTATTCCAGATAGATCATACTGTAATCCAGGTCATGTCTACATTCTGACTGATCATGTCTTTTAATGTGATCTCTTCCCAGAGCAACTATATTGCTGGATTAAAATTCCTCTAAAAGAAAGAAGAGGGAGAGAGAGAGAGAGAGAGAGAGAGAGAGAGAGAGAGAGAGAGAGAGAGAGAGGTTTTCAATAAAAATTTATACATATTAAGTTTAAAAAGTAAATATCTGTTTTTTAGTCATAGACGTCTTTGAGACTAAATAGTACATATAAATGATGCTTGCCATAAAGGAAATCTGTTGGTTTTTGTTTGTTTGTTTCCTTTATATTCCCATCAGTAATCCTAGTTAGTCTTGGAGCCTCAAGTCTGCCATAGAATAATAAATGTGCCAATGGGCCATGTAGTGCAGGTCATCTTGGGAGTGGACTCAACCGTGTGGACAGTCAGTCTTGTGAAGTATTGGAGTAGCAACGGCTACTCTGAGGCTCAGGTACACCTCTGTGGATGGTAATACTTTCTGCATGTCATCACATGTTGATGCTGGCAACCCAAGATGTTCTCAGACTAGGAAGAAGACAGAGGGACCTCTATGATTTAGCACTTCAGCTACATAAGCCATTATACCCATTCTCTCAGCTCAATTCATCCATATTTTTCCCTTAAGACCTGACATTAGTTTGAGAGACTTTCTTAAACACATTGTAGATATTGAAAGACAGAGCAATCATCTGTGGATGATTTTCTGTAATTGTGCAATGGTCAACATTTTTACATGATTTTAGCGGTTTATGATATAATTATTTTTTCATTTTTTTTCTTCAGGGCTACCTCTGAAAAGAAGACCAGTGCAAATAAGATAACATGGTGTCTACTACTTTGAATGGTATCACCCAACTACTCATTGACAAGATGTTAATTTAAACAAACAAAAAAACCAACAAAAATTACTTATAATCAGTCATTAATCAATGGTCTTATAACAGAGAGATAAAAAATTTTAGCTATTTTATCACAGAAAATAAGATATATTTTCCTTACTAGCTATGCAACAAAAAGTCCAATTATGGAAGCTTAAAATTATAAACTTTCACACTACAATAATATCTACATGCAAACAAAATCTGGGCATTATAAAAAGCAATGATATTTGGAACTTTGCTGGGTAAAAACAAGGAGTATATTTGATATGGGTCATCAGAAAAATCAAAAGTGCAAACAAAGAAGAAATGGTATCAAGTTACAAATAAGATACAAAACTGGGCATGGGTACTGTTGATTGTTCTTGAATGTCAATTATGGACTCTGGGAGAAAATAATGAGCTTGATTAGAAGTGGCCTGAAATCTCATGGACCGAGTATATGTCTATTTCCATGTCTAGGGTGCTATCCAGTGTCTGAAGCTAAGAGTCAGTAAATATTTTTACAAATGAATAATTTAAAAGTGAATGTTTACATGAAGGTTTATAATTTCACAAAGAATAAATGAACAGTATTCTAAATTAAATAAAATACTTGAAATATCTTGAAAAATGGAGCAAAGGCTGAAGGAAAGGTCATCCAGAGACTACCCCAACTTGGGATCCATCCCATCCACAGGAACCAAACCCAGACACCATTGCTGATGGCTTGCTGTGTTTGCAGATAGGAGTCTGGCAAAGCTGTCCTCTGAGAGGCTCTACCAGCACCTGACTGATGCAGATGAAGATACTTACAACCAACCATTGGACTTAGCTCAGGGACCCCTATGAAGAGTTAGGGGAAGGACAGAAGGCGCTGAAGGGAACTGCAACCCAATAGAAAGAACAACAGTATCAACTAACTGGATCCCTCGCAGCTCCCAGAGACTAAGTCACCAACCAATGAGCATAAATGGGCTGGTCCATGGTCCCCTGCTACATATGTAGCAGAGGATTGCCTTGTCTGGCCTCAATGGAAAGGCATACCTTTAGTCTTGTGGAGAATTGATGCCCAGAGAAGTAGAATAGTAAAGGGATGAGATGATAATGGATGCATTCTTGAATGTCATTATGGACACTAGTGGAAAGTAAACTTACTTTTTGAGGCAAAGGGGAGTGGCAATGGGGTGGAAATCTCATGGAGGGGGACCAGAAAGGGGAGCAAAATATGAAATGTAAATAAATAAAATAATTAATAAAAAAGGAAAATTGGATGCTACAAACTTTTAAAATACATACACATTCAATAAAAGGAGAAAAATAAAAAAAGATTGCAACATCTGAATCTATGTACTAGGGTGATATATGCAAAATATAAATAATGAAATACTTTTAACTCATTGTTAGTATTAAAAGGTAGCACAGGTATGTTTTATATATATTTATGTGTTATATACCTGAAATTATCTAAAACAAATTGAATTCATATTGATGCATCATATATATTTACTAAATAGTAATTATGTGCTTAAGTATTTACTTTGGTAAGTAAAATATTTTTTTAATTATCTTAAGTATAAATAATAGTTATTAAATTTGAAAAAAATTATATAATGTTCCTCAGTGAGTTTCTTTCTAAAGTTATTTTCTCTGAAAGTTTCATTACTAATAATGTCTGCACCTTTTCAAGAACTGTGTCTCAGAAATCTCTTCACATAAGTAATAAGTGAAATACATGCTCCTTAGGCCTAGAATTTATTTGTTAGCTTCAAATTCTGCCACCAATTTTTATAGGAAATTCTTACAAATAGTATGTACTGATTTAAGTTTTCACACCTTTTCCCTTCCCCTGCCAATCTCACTAACAAGCGGAGTGTTGAAATACTAACAAGGTGATAACTGTCCGAAAGCTGGACAGCAGGAAGAAAAAGGGAAGCCAAACCCTTGAATAATTGACAATCTAGATAATCAACCTCCGCATAATTACAACCTTACTGGATCCCACATATAATTCACAAATGTATTGTTGTGTGCAGAATTAATTTAGGTATAACTCTGAAATGGCATGCTTTAATCTCACGGGCTTGTTGTTATAAGCATACATTTTCCATTTTATTTGTATATTATTTCTTTTCATATAAATTAGTGCTCATTTGTCACATGTATATAAGTTAGGGTAAGATAAACTTTCAATTTCTTCCTTGCATTTAATAAGGAGTACATGAAAGATAACTTGATAATCTTGCTATTTTGCCAGAAAGTCAAGCAGTTTTCAAGAGAAATATCAATCAAGCAGTGCCAAATCAAGGCATTATATATAGTTTTCTGTGAATAATATGGTGTTTTCATATCCTCCATGCTGACACTAGTACTGTGGACTCGCTAACATTAGGATTACAGGACAATCGTACTTGCAGAATCTAATTTTAATCAGTTTTTTTTTTTAAATTAAAAACTATGAAGGCAAGTTTACATAAAAAATCTGTTCTTTTGGGTTATAGTCAAAGATTGTGTTGGATATACAAAAGTTTATAAATTATTAAATAAAATTTATCTATGAAAAATATGGGAAAATTTAGTGCCTTAAAAAATAGTCTATTGTCATGCAGAAAGACATGTGAAGTTGGTTTGTAGAAAACAGATCCCATACAAAATCAAATATCCAATTCTTCACCTGGAAAAATTGTTCTAAGATAATGGTGCATGTTTATTCCAAATTCTTTTTCCTATCAGTGAACACTGAGCCTTACCTATGAAGAAAAGCTCATATTTAAATGTAGAATCGTATGGTTATGTAGGATATCCTCTGTGATGCTAAACTTGATTGTCAATCCCAAGGGATTTTAAATAACTATGAAAAGAAGCCACTGGGCATATTTATGAGTGAGTTCCTAGATCAGTTTAACTGAAATGAAAATACCTACCTAACATAAGTGGTACATGGACTGGCATCCTAAAAAAAATTAAAAGAAGATAGAGTTGTGACACAAATATCCATTGCTTTCCTTTTCCTAACTACAAATAATGTGGCAAGCTATACAAACTCCAGTTTCTCTGTGTTCCCCACCATGATGGACTGTACATTCAAACTACAAAACAAAGTCAACTAGTCTTGCTTAAGTAGCTTTTGTCACTGTATTTAGTCACAAACAACTAGACCTTGGCTTCCCTGCACATATATAGCAGATGTGCAGCTTTGTCTTCATGTAGGTCTCAAATGACTGGACAGGGGCTGTCCTAAAACTTTTGCCTGTATTAGGGATATGTTCTTCCAGCTAGGCTGCCTTGCCTGACCTAAGTGCCTAGCCTCGCAGAGACTTGAAGTGCCAGGGTAGGGGCATACCCAGGGGATCCCCACACAATGCCAAATGGAATGCACCTCAAATACTGCTTAGGTAGTCAAGAGCCTGAAACCAGACAGTCCAGGGACCTAGTGGAAAACAACTACTACAGTTTAGCAAAGAGACCATGGCCATAAAAGGACTCCTCAAAACATTCTGCCGTACTCATAAATCAGTCCCTTGATCAAACGTAATTAGAGAAGCTTTCTTATACAGTTTATGAGAATGAATACAAAGACTCACAACTAGACAGTGTACAGAGAGTAAGGGACTTTGAACACTCAATCCTAATGGAGGTTCTCCATCAAATCTCTCTTCTCAGGGATCAGAAAACCTAGAGAAGGGAAAATGTTAAAACTGTAAGAGCAGGAAGGGGTGGAGGTCACTGAGGAAACAAGGTCTTTTGAACACAGCAGGACCAACACCCATGAACTCTAAGAAACTGTGGCAGCATGCACAGGGCCTGCATAGATCTAATCTAGATGAGGTTCTTATACTGAGATCAAGGAGACACAAGGCTCCTTCTCTAACCAAAACGCTATATCCAGTTGATAACTGCTTATCAATAAAAATTTAATATTCTCCAATGTAGTCTCACTAGGTGAGAAACCTATTCTTTTTTTTCCAATATTTATTAGATATTTTCTTCATTTACATTTCACATGTTATCCCAAATGTCCCCTAAACCCTCCCCCATCCCCCGCCCTGCTCCCCTACCCACCCACTCCCACATATTGGCCCTGGCATTCCCCTGTACTGGGGCATATAAAGTTTGCATGACCAACGGGCTTTTCTTCCTGTTCTTAAGGGTACATATTACTCTTAAGGGTAGGACACATGCTTACCAGCCAATGGACAAAACAATCAAACTCAGTGGTATCTTTGGAGGTTTTTTGTCTCACAAGATTTGGTCAGGGAGAGTATTGCTTTATATTTTTTGTTTGTTTATTTATTTTAATTTACATGCTGCTTGTATATATAATGACTTCGGTTTTGTGATTTAAAGGGATCCCTGTGTATGGACCATGAGTGTCTTTGCACATGTGTGTGCTTCTAGTACTTTCTCTTTGACTCCTTTCTTTAAGTTTGTTTTGTTCTATTCCAATTTGTTTGGTTTTGTTTAATTGTATTTTATTTCATTATTTTTCTTTAGATACATGTTTATTTCCTAACTAGAAATAGAAAGGTTATAGAATCTCATTGAATGCAAAGCAGAGAGGTTCTCTGAGGTGTTGGGGAAAGGGAAACAATCATGTGCCAGTCTATCACCATAGTCTTTACAGAAGGATTGAGGAAAACTGCTAAGCCTGTGCCAGTGTATCAACATAGTCTTAACAGAAGGATTGAGTGACACTAGTAAGCCCAATCAGAATCCCATTCGAATCATCAGAGTGAGCTGATATATAACTTCTCTTAATAAATGTCCTGGACAAAATATCAGCTATCCAGTTCTTAACTCTCAGCAATGAAACAAAAAGACAGAGTTTATTTGAGTAGTCTGTATTAACTGTCTACGCATTTTCTGTGGACTAGAAGCTGGCCATTAAAGAAATGTGGTTCTTTTATTGTTGAGATAAGTTTTTGCTAGTCTAGGTTTTTTGTTATTCCAGATGAACTTGCTAATTGTCTTTTCTAGATCCTTGAAGAATTGAGTTGGAATTTTGATGGGGATTGCATTGAATTGTAGATAGCTTTTGGCATGATAGCCATTTTTACTATATTGATTCTGCCAATACATGAACATGGGAAATCCTTTCATCTTCTGAGATCTTCCTCAATTTCTTTCTTCAGAGACTTGAAGTTCTTGTCATACAAATCTTTCACTTCCTTCGTAAGAGTCACACCAAGATATTTCATATTGTTAGTGACTATCACCATGCCTGACCTCAAGCTGTACTACAGAGCAATCATAACAAAAACTGCATGGTACTGGTACAGCAACAGACAGGTAGATCAATGGAATAGGATCGAAAATCCAGAAATGAATCCACACACCTATGCTCACCTGATCTTTGACAAGGGAGCTAAAACTATCCTGTGGAAAAAAGACAGCCTTTTCAACAAATGGTGCTGGCACAACTGGCAGCTATCATGTAGAAGACTGGGAATTGATCCATTCTTATCTCCTTGTACTAAAGTCAAGTCTAAGTGGTTGAAGGACCTTCACATAAAACCAGAGACACTGAAACTTATAGAGGAGAAAGTGGAGAAAAGCCTCAATTATATGGGCACTAGGAAAAAATTCCTGAACAAAACAGCGAAGGCTTGTGCTGTAAGATCAAGAATTGACAAATGGGACCTCATAAAGTTGCAAAGCTTCTGTAAGACAAAAGATACTGTCAACAGGACAAAAGGGCCACCAACGGATTGGGAAAGGATCTTTACCAATCCTAAATCAGATAGGGGACTGATATCCAATATATATAAAGAACTCAAGAAGATGGACACCAGAAAATCAANCCCAAGATACAATTTACTAAACACATGAAACTCAAGAAGAAGGAAGATCAAAATGTGGACACGTCACCCCTTCCTAGAATTAAGAACAAAGCACACATTGAAAGAGTTACAGAGATCATGTGTGAAGCTGAATCCAAAGGATGGACCCAATGACTGAGGCTGCCAGGGATCCATCCCACAATCAGCCACCAAACATAGATACTATAGCATATGCCAACAAGATAGTGCTGAAAGGGCCCAGATATAGCTGTCTCGGGGGAAACTATTCCAATGCCTGGCAAACATGGAGGTGGAAACTCACAGTCAGCTATTAGATGGAACACAGGGTTCCCAAGGAAGGAGCTAGAGAAAGTACCCAAGGAGCTGAAGGGTCTTCAACCCTATAGGTGGAAGAACAACCATGAACTAACTAGTACCCCCTGAGCTCATGTCTCTAGCTGCATATATAGAAGAGGATGGCCTAGTTGGCCATCATTGGGAAGAGAGGCCCCTTGGTCATGCAGACTTTATATGCCCCAGTACAGGGGAACGCCAGGGCCAAGAAGTGGGAGCGGGTGGGTAGGGGAGCAGGGCCGGGAGTGGGGAGGGTATAGGGAACTTTCTGGATAACACTTGAAATGTAAATGAAGAAAATATCTAATAAAAGTTGGAAAAAAAGAGAAATGATCATATTTTCAACAACAAAAACAAAACAAAAAAAGAAATGTGGTAGCTAGAGAATCTCTCCTAAGTCTTGCCAATGAATAAGGCAAAACACTGGCAGAGAAAATCCATATTAGTAAATATTTCTGAGGATTCAGGAGTGAAGGAATCTTGTCTACAATACTGTGCTGAAAAGAATAATGTAAATAAATGCATGAAAAAAAATTTTTTGTGCTCTGTGAGCCCTGCTTGTACAACTTGAAAAGATAGAAATAGGTGAGTCAGGAGTGTACAACCCCAGGGAAGTTTTATAAATAGCAAAAGCTTTGCATGAGGGTAAAATAAAAAAATGTTAGATGCAAGGTCAGACCTTCAAATACACAGTTTAAATTACAGCTTGAAGCTAAGTTGTTTTTGTTTTTTATGACTAGCTTGAAACCCAAAATCCCTCATATTTCAAAAAAACTACATTGAAATCCCTGAAAACTGTATAAGACACTTTATGATGCTAAACTCAAAGGAGAAGGATTAAGATTTAGTCAATCTGGGAAAAATTAAAGTTTGTGTGTATGAGCTAGGATTTGACCAACATGGTATATCCCAGATTCAATAACTTGATTTAATTTAAGGAGTTGTAGGAGGATCTAAATATCGGCTTAATTTATTGAAACATATGATCTCTGTCATGACTTATAATAAATGAGCTTGAAATTCATCAAAATTCTGAAGAAAATGCAAGGAAAATAAAAATTTAAGTAAATTGGGGTAACTTAATCAATTTCTCATTATTTTAACCAGTCATCAAATGAAAATGACAAAAGGTCACTGGTGTTTTGTTTTGCTTTCTCAAAATATACTGTCCTTGAAAAATACACTAATTAGAAACAAGATTAGTTTTTTAAAGGTTTAAAATCCACCATCTGTAGGTGAGAATATGACTTGCTGGTCTTTGAAGACATCTGAGTCTACAAGTTACAGTGTTGACAATGCTAAGGATTGAGTCACATCATGAACACCTCACATGAAGGTGAGGCTAGGTGAAGGATTAGAAATGACATCAGCTATGTCCTGTGAACTTTCCTGCAGTCTTCCTAAAGGGTATATGTGACAACTTATTAGTTAGCAGAACGGAAGCAGTGAAACACTTATGACTTCTGGCTTTGTGCAGCTTCTAATTTCTGGAGAGCCAGACAGTGATTGTGGAATAGAAATATCAAGTTCAGTAGTTGGCTTAAAAGCGAGTTTAACAAGACTCATATAGGGTAGGCTCAAATACAAAAATATATGTCCATAAATGTGTGAATGAACACAATTATGTCTGTTTTAACTATTGCTGTCAAATTAAAATGTAAGTAGACAAATGCATATATTACTTTCCTAACTTATATAAAGACTCTGAAATGCAGATGTAATACATTAAACTGCCTAGAAAATTGTTTATGAACCAATATGATAAACAGTAAAAACAAAACAAAATAAAACAGAATGTGGCCAATACAACACTACTTTACTAGAAACAATTTTTCAATTTCTATATTTTCAGTGTTTTTAGGAACCAAGAACACATTTGTATGTCACAGAATATAACACAGTTACATTACCTTTTTATCATCATGGTTTCTGGACCTAGAGAGAAATAATTACTATGTACCAAATTTCATTCATATATGCATGCATATAAATGAGAGAGAATGCAGTAAAAAATTGTAAGCTTCTATGGTTTCATATAATGAAAGAAAAATCTGCTGAGACTTGGACATTGAAGTTCTTAGAGATAGTGTATACATTTGCTTGGTTTTGGAGTGACCTTATCATATCTGGTAAGAGTCTGCATCCTATCATTTATTAAATAAAATGAACAACTTCACTAGCTTTAGAAGGATCCAAATCTGATCCACATTATTTATACAGGAAATTCTTCAACATTCTTTACCTGGAAAAAATGAATCTTTGTGGGACAATTCCAATATAGTATCTGCTTTAGACAACAGCCAGTTACAGGGCCCAACTCTTATCTTTGAAGTACCCATGGAGACAAACAGAGCATCCTCTTTCTCACTGTGCTTCATCTCTTAACAGTACACAACTGCAGTGGAGTTAGAATAACCTGGTAGTGAGAGCTTGCTCCTTAGTAAACTTGAAATGAGACTTATGTGCCATCATCTTTCTATGGTGTTAGTGAGAACAGAGGTAATACTTCAAGTGTATGTTTATTATTACAGCTTTGGAACATAACTCATATTGAACTTTGGTATATGAGCCAACAGTTGAAACTTTATATCTATCATACATAATTGAGAAATTTGAGAGTATCTTCACAAATCTATCACAAACATAAGTGTAAATATGTACGACTTAATTAGGTCCAAGATATCTGCTACCAAATTATCGCTGTAATACGTCAATTACAGTATTGGTACATAGTGATATCTTAGTAAAATTAGGAGAATTTTTATAAGTAAAAACATATTTTTCAAACACACTATAATTTCTGATTTCTTTTAAGCTTATTTTTTATATACCGACCAATGATTTGGATCACTTCCTCTTCCTCCCACAACATCTTGATTAAAACTAAGTCATTGTTTGTGATATGCAGACACTTTTTCAGAGCTCTGCAGAAAGTAGAGTTTTCTCTGCACCCAATCTTGTCCCACTTACTATTCTTACTAAAAATTTTATCTTGATTCAATTTGTCTTTCTATCCATACAAAATTAACTATTTTCTTGGTATTAGTTATTATAGATAGGGCTTTGTTTTGTTTTGTTTTGGTTTGTTTTGTTTTGGTTTGGTTTGGTTTGGTTTGTCTTGGTTCAGTTTTAGAATTGTCTTAGTAATCCTATACTCACTCCTGTGTTCTGTTTCATTGTTCTGGATTCTTTTAACTTAAGGTCTAGTTCTATGAGTATCACATATGGAATGGGTCAACTTTCTCAATATCAATACCACACAGGGGCAGCCCCTGACTGGGGAACCCCCCCCCCCAGCTACCTTGCTAAATTCCCAGGGTTGCAGGAGAGAGGGAAGAGGGAAGAGGGGAAGAAGTTCCCAACAGTGACCAGAGTGCTCAGCTGGCCTAGAAGGAGCAGAGACGCTCTATGATTTAAGAGCTTTATTATAGAGGGTAGGGAGAAAGAGAGAAGGCAGAGAGAGAGGGGGGAGGGGGGAGGAGAAGATAAAGAGAAAGGGAAGAGGAGAGAAGACAAAGGGAAGAGGAGAGAGAAGTGAGAGGTAAAGGAATAAAGGAATAAGAGTAAGAGTGAGAGTAAGAGTAAGAGTAAGAGTAAGAGTAAGAGTAAGAGTAAGAGTAAGAGTAAGAGTAAGAAAGCATGGTAGGGTCTGAGCACCCCATTTTATGGTCTTCACTGTTGCTAGGTAACTGGGGAGGAGTTTAGCCTGAAGGTCAGAAGCTTGGGCCATTGCTTACCTGACTACTGACCATGCTTATCTTGTGGGGGCTGTGGGAGGTGGTACCTTAGGCAGGGGCCAGAGTTCCAGGAACATGAAGGAATGCCTACCATGTCATGTAGGTGAATTATGACCATCGGGGTTCAGACCTCAGTTCAACTAGATACCAGCCTGCAATTCTCCACATGTTATAATCCAGAAATTAATTTTTCTTTGCCTTATTTATTCATATGATACTTTATGCTTTCAGTATAAGTCATGTATCTTATAGATATTAGGTTATTGTTGTGAGTAAAGTAAATTTCCACTGGTGTGAGACAGAAAATACGTAGAGAAATCAATGTTTAATATGTCAGACTGTGTTGAATGTTGTGTGGTAAAAATAAACTCATATGGTTATAAAAATGTTCTCAGATATGATAACATTGATGCAGAGAAGATGTAAAGTAAAGAAGAGATCAGTCCATACCCTATCTCGAAGAAGCTTTAGGCATAAGGCAAAAAAGTTGAAAACTCAACTATTAAAGTATCCATGGTCAGAGAGGAGGAATAGACTAATGGATAGGAGATGGTAAGGAAGACCTTATAGTCTTAAGTCACCAGAAATATGTTGAGCATGATTCATATAGAAATGAAAATTGGGGCATTTTGAGATAAATCTGCAAGTGGATCTGGCACATGTGCTAAGGATGCTATTCTAGTTCCTGTATTAAAGAGTGACTGTAGGGTGCTAAGGGTACAGTAACGAAGGGAAGAGGTAGTAGGTAGTACAGAGAAGCTTGGCCAATGCTAACTAGGCTTAAAACCTAATATTTACCAATAGAATGGACGGGGAGTGTAAAGTAAATAGACTTGAAAAGATAATCCCAATCTATGTGCTTTCCACTTAGTAATGCCTTCTCTATTTGTTGATTGGTATTTACTTGGACAGTAGCAGGTGACTGAAGGACGATAGTCAAGGGATAAAATTTAGTCATCATTTTGGAAAACAAAGTTTAATTCTGCTGTGACTACACTATAATTCTTCATACCTTTGGTGTGTGTGTGTGTGTGTGTGTGTGTGTGTGTGTGATGTTTAATTATTTTATTAGACTGATCAAATTATTTCAGTAGTTTGATTGCTGCTCAATGCTGTCAGTTCAACTCAGCTTGAAGAAGCCTTTTGAAATTTTCTAGCTCAGTGTGTTACAGAGCATCAAGTAAATGTGAACTTTCATAACATTTTAGGAAGATTACATTTTCTTCCAGCTGTGATTTTAGAGATGATAAGTATATTGTGAAGACAATCTAGCATGTAAGCAAGGATTAGGTTAATTTTAAAAACTAAGTTTGGCATTGAGAGGGCTTCTGGGTTCATCTGAGGCTGGCCCAGATGACTATGTTTTAGCGTCTCACTATGTATTGAGGATGAGTGATATCTATATACTATTTTTTTTTTTCTATTTTGGACCTGAGTCAAATCAGAATTTTAACTCAAACCACTTATCTTACAACTTGACCACAAACACTTCCACTCCTTTTTCATAACTAGGAAAACCAAAATACCCAAATGAAATTCTAGATTACCATGCATCTTTAGAAGTCAAGTAAGTAAATATTTTTCAAATGGGAAATTGCTTCATTGGTCTATAGGTAAGGCAGCAGGGTTTGTAAGACCAGTAATAATTCACTGTAGGACTCGGGCTGTCAGAGATTGTGAATTGTATACTAGGAAATCATAAGCATGAATAAGAAATGGAGGGCTGAAAACCTTCCTCTGTAAATTCAGTCTCATTTTTACTCCACACTAAGGTATACCTTTGTATACTATTGAAGTTTAAAACAAATAAATCTTATATATACGTTTTAATTTTGAAATATTAGGAGGTTATTGTTTTTTTTTCATGGTCTGAAACATAATATAATTTAATGTTCTATGTGGCTTTAGAGATAATGTCTACTTTTTAAAATTTTGACCTGTTTATTAATATTTTACAGTTCAAATTTTCTATGAAACTGAAGTTTTTGACCACTGGGGCTACTAAGTTTGAATTTCTCATTAAGATAATACTTGTACTTTTTAATATAAATGCTATTTTCTTTTAGAATTTCATTCTAAAGAACTATATTTATACCATTTCCACCTTTCCCTTTTCTCCCTCCAATTCCTCTTCTTTGCCAATCCCTACCTGCTTTCAAAGAGTTACAGAGATCATGTGTGAAGCTGAATCCAAAGGATGGACCCAATGACTGCGGCTGCCAGGGATCCATCCCACAATCAGCCACCAAACATAGACACTATAGCATATGCCAGCAAGATAGTGCTGAAAGGGCCCAGATATAGCTGTCTCAGGGGAAACTATACCAATGCCTGGCAAACATGGAGGTGGAAGCTCACAGTCAGCTATTAGATGGAACACAGGGTTCCCAAGGAAGGAGCTAGAGAAAGTACCCAAGGAGCTGAAGGGGTCTTCAACCCTTTAGGTGGAAGAATAACCATGAACTAACTAGTACCCCCTGAGCTCATGTCTCTAGCTGCATATATAGAAGAGGATGGCCTAGTTAGCCATCAGTGGGAAGAGAGGCCCCTTGGTCATGCAGACTTTATATGCCCTAATACAGGGGAACGCCAGGGCCAAGAAGTGGGAGCGGGTGGGTAGGGGAGCAGGGCCAGGAGGGGGGAGGGTATAGGGAACTTTCTGGATAACACTTGAAATGTAAATGAAGAAAGTATCTAATAAAAGTTGGAAAAAATACTAAAACAAAAAAAATTGAATTCTTCAAAAATTAGTGATATATATATATATATATATATATACATATATATATTAGTGAGATATATATATATATATATATATATATATATATATATATATTCTATACAATTTATTGAACATATTTAATCTCATTTTAAAATGTCTATTTAGTGCTGACCATTTGGGGATGGATAGTGTACCAGCATGGTTTTCTCTATAAAAATTTGGTATTTCCTCCAGTACAGTTGGGTGTCCAAAAACAAAACAAAAACAAAAACAAAAACAAAAACAAAAACAAAAACAAAAAAAATTAGACAGAAACCATGGGAGAAAGAGTGAGTACAACCTCTTAAAAAGGGATAGTAAGACACCAGATTCTGTGAAGCTAGTTCAAGTACTATCTGGGTGAGTGAAGAAGGGTGATACTGAGAGTGCGGGAAAGAAGACATATAAATATACAGGATGTTTGAAAAATCCACACTGAAACACAATTCTAAATTTCTATCTATCTATCTATCTATCTATCTATCTATCTATCTATCTATCTATCTATCTATCTGTTTCAAAATGTGTTAGGGTTTTACAAATGAAAAAAATTAATAGAATGGATATGTATATAATGAATGTATACATCTTCATACATATTTATATAAGATTTATTAGATTGGGTTGTTAGATTACAGGATGCCATCTAGTTTGTTCAATAATATATGCCTCAAACACACACAAAAAGACAAAACAAAACAAAACAAAACAAACAAAAAGGCTGAAAAATCCTGTGGTTGTTCAGTGGATGAATCTGGATGTCTTAGCAATCCCAATCAGGGGCTGAAGGCTCAGAAGAAGCCTGGAGAGATACTGGTATTTAGTATACACTGGAACTCTGAAGTAGTTGGTGTTTTTTCTTTTCTTTCTTTCTTTTTTTTCTTCTTTTTATATTGTTTTTTTCTTTCTTTCTTTTTTTTTTTCTTTTTATATCGGTGAAGGGATGTCACAAAAGCAGGTTGGATGAACTTGCCAACAAAACTAAGGAAAGCAGGCAAAAAGCTGTTTCCTTCTTCAGTGTTGCTTGTCTTTTGTTTTTGTTTTAATCTGGACTACTACAAAAATGTGCTGCCCAGCTTTAGAGGGGGGTCTTTGTGCTTCCAATAATCTGATCAAGAGAATCCCCCACAGAAGTCTTCACAGCAGCTTATGGTTCCATATGCAATCAAGTAGGAAACAAACATGTGTCTCTAATATGTGGCTCTGTGTGTGTGTGTGTGTGTGTGTGTGTGTGTGTGTGTATTTAATAGAATTCTATAACATGGAGTGTTTATTAGTACTGTCCTCAAGAACCACAGACCAATTAAATTCCAGTGGCAGGAAAGGGAGCCAGTTGGCTAAAGTCAAATAACACCTAAAACTGTAGCTATTGCTTCTGCATTCAATCCACTCTCAGAGCTTGAGTATAAGATGTCTTTGCTCTAGCCACCATACACTTGAGACACAGGACTTTGGGGAATTGTGCTGAAACTGACATGGAATCCTCTATTCTTGGAAACTAGCTATGAAAATATTGGACGTTGCTGTGATATGTGCTAAGAACAGAAAGCAATCAGCATTCTTGACTATTTGGAAAGCCTAATCATAAAAAATGAGCATCATGGAAAAATATCCCCAATGATGCAATAATCACATGACTTTTTGAGATAAGCAAGATCTAATTGGACTTAAGGGCTGCTCAATAAGAGAGAATTCATGTCTGGAACTGTAAAGTTAACCAGCCACCCACAGTTTGAGAGATCATGGACCCTAGAAAAAGACCTACTGCTCCTATTTTCATACACATAATATTAAAATAAAGACTCGATGCACATTTCGCAGAGAAGTCAATACCCTCTTCAGAACTATAGCTTCAATAATACCTAATTTACAAATTGGAACCAATAAAAAGACTTTCTGGTGGTTTGGTATGTTTGGAACTGTTAACAGTTGAATCTCAGACCCTCTTTTTATGAGAGCACTAGCTAATTACCACTAATGCTTTAGGTGCCTTTGGAAATAGCAATTGATATTAATTACTTGACTGAACCACTAGGAAAGCTATTTAACCAGAGGGCTCCATGCCCACATTTCAAAAATTCTTTTGAATTCTTTATTCTACCCTTTTTATGATTCCTCCTTAGCTAGACATATTTAAGTTTATATTTTCACAAGGAAGGATATTTGTGAAGTAATTTTTTTCTAATAAAAATTTAACTCGAATGATTTCTGTAATCTGTTGACTGGGCCTTTAAAAATTGATGTCCCAAGAGCCTGTGAAACTAAATCAGAAGGAAGGAGGCCTCACTGCTTTTTAGAATTCCAAAGGTCTGGCCCACAGCNGAGAGAGTACCCAAGAGTTGTAGGGGTCTGCAACCCTATAGATGGAACAACAATATGAACTAATCAGAACCCCCAGAGCTCATGTCTCTAGCTGTATATGTATTAGAAGATGGCCTAGTTGGCCATTATTCGGGAAGAAAGGCCCTTGGTCTAGCAATGTTTATAGGCCCCAGTACAGGGGAATGCCAAGGCCAAGTAGTGGGAGAGGGAGAGTAGGGGAGCAGGGTAGGGGGAGGATATAGGGGACTTATAGGATAACACTTGAAATGTAAATGAAGAAACTCTCTAATAATAATAACAAAAATTGCATGAATAAAGAAAGGAATGGCAATAGGCATACAAATAATAAGCAGTTAGTAAATAATGGTGATTTTATTAGGTTATTTAGACCTTGATTTCTTGAATACACACAAGACAAATCCAAGCTCGCTTACGTGTAAAACTAAGCAAGGCTTGCCATAAAGATGGGTTGTTGAGATCATCTAAAGGATATGTGCAGAATGCCTCTTTGGCCCTTTTATAGTAAAATGTTGGAATACTGAAGGATATGGGAAATGAATTGCTATTTAATCAGTATATGATTTTGATCAGCACTTAAAAATAGAGTCATTTGTCACAGTCTTTGTTTATAGCCAGGTTTTTATGACTTACAAATCACTAAGTAAACTAAGAAAAATCAGAAAGAGAAGTATCCATGTACACAAATATATTTGTCTATTAGTTTAATCAATTTGAAAGAAGAGTCTCCCTTTTTATTCCCAACTTGATTATGTTCTCAGTATAAACCTACAGTGTGAGAAATCTGAATGAGTTTTTCCATGATAATAATGCCATGCTGGTACTATAGTAAGAGTTTTCTCAACTGTTTAAGAGGAAGCAATGAGAAAGTACAGTAAGACTAGAGAGGATGGGCAGATTTATGTGCATTTGATTCCCTAAGTCTTTACATAGCTATGGAGGAAGGAAAGAAATCAGGAAAAACATCGTGGAAGAAATTGAAAACAAACTCAGCTACTATGTGACAGAGGACAGGTGTGTCCCTGATCATCAAAACAGGGTCCAGGAGATGAGAAGTAAGAATACCAGGACACACCATGAAAGCCTGCCCCCACCTGACCTGTTCCTCTGCTTCACTTCCCTTGCATCACAGTTCCTCAGTTCCTACTTACTCTCTGATGTGATTCCCTGCAAGAAAACCAGCATCAACCCCCTCCATTCTCTGTCTCTCACTCTCCTGCCCCCCACCCCCAACATCTGATGGCTCTTGAGCCTGCTATGCTGCCATGGGAACCTGCAGGAGACAGTAGGCACCCATTACATTTATTCTCTTTCATCTCTTTTTGAAAATGAATAAAGTGTTTTTTTTTCCTTTTAGTTTGGCATGGAAAATGTGTCTTAAATCCAAAGGTCTGAATTTTGCACATTCAGGATACTTCATTTAGCATTGAAAAGCAATGAATAAATAAATAAATGAATAAATAAAGGACAACAAAGCATGTGGTTGCTAACAGTGCAACAGCATTGAACTTTAAAAGTACTAACAAATTGTGGTCATTAGCAAATATTTACATGAGTATGATCCCCTTTAGTAATTGGTTCTGTTAATGAGAAGTTGTCAACATTAAAATAAGAGTTTGTGTATCTGGATGTCTAAAAACAGATGCAGTGGATTTAATTGCTAGCACATCTCTGTGAGTTGAGCAAGTGATTTCATTTACCAAAGATACGGTTTTCAACATCTTTACAATGGATTTCTAGGATAAGAGGGTCTCATTGGACTTAGGGAAGTATTAAGAGAAAGAGTTTATCTATCATGCTTACTAATGTGACTGGCACAGAGAATGTTCAGTATTAACAAAATGCCCTGTCAAACAAGGGCTTAGTGTGCATTATACAAAGAAGGTAATTTTGGTAACTGTAGAGGCAACACTTATGTACCTGTCACCTCTCTTTCACACTCTTTCTCTTTTTTTTCTCATTTTTAGAAATTATTTCATAAAATTTACTATCTTATCAGGGAATAATTTACACATAGATTATATGTTTAAATGATGGCTCCTTTCCCAAAGAATCTTAAAAATGAGTTAAGGAAATAAGTTTTTGAAAACTGAGAGTAAAGCCTTGAAAAGAGTTAATTCCTTCCTAACATGTTGAGGGCCAATGAAATTAAATGAACTGGTAGCTTTTTTTTTATTATATAGTGAACATGATTAAATTAATTTGTATATATGAATATTAAGCTGATTTAGTCGAGATACCACACACCTTAATTAAAATATTCTCTCATCAGATTAAGTTTCTCACACAGAAAATATCTTGTTAAAGCAGGCATTCTACTTTTCAGATTATATTTTCTATTTGATATATACAGTAGTTACCATATAAACAGGATTTTATGCAATTCATAAAAAGAAATGAACTGAGAAAAGTAGGAATTCTTTTTCTATTACTGCTATTAAAAAAGTTTCAGAGGTGATACTATATCTAATTAGTAAATTGCACAAATACAACAGGAGTTACAATGATGTGTTGTCAATTTTCATCTGTATAAAAGCAGCTTTGGAGAACTTCCGTTTTCTGAACTAGGAAGCGTGTTTGGTATAGTAAACAGCAACATACTCTGTTAGCCTCAGTACCTGGCTTGAGAATAGTGATCAAATGATCTGATCAGAATCCTTGACACTGTTAATAGACTTGAAAAAATAAAGACAATATTGAAATGAATCCTGTGAATCGTTCTCGTTATCAGCATTGAATCAAATTGAGAACTAAAGTATGGCTTGGGTCTAGCCAAGCTTAGTTTTCAGAGAAGTTGTTAACACACATTTTCTACATCTGTGACGGTACTTGGATTAGCTTAATTTCTGATATTTATAATGAAATCAAATGAAGACTGAGTGTCTGATTCCTCGGCAGTCAACTTCAGTTTTCTCTGTTTCCGTGAAATACGATAATCTTGTATGCACTTGTTCGTGGTATCTCTAGAGATGCATAAGACAATTAGGAGTGTTCTTATCTATATGCTCATCTTTGTAAAATTACAACAGAAGATTGCTTTCTCTAGAAATACGGTATTAACAAATGTTTCTATAAGATCCTCTATGAAGTATCAGAAAGTAAAAATCTCCTTAATTGTTGTGAAGTTGAACTTCAAATTCTAAATGCTTTCCATTTTTACCAAAATGTCAGATTATTTTTGGTGTGAAAGAGAAGGTACTCTTTGAGAAAACTGCCAGATTGTGTACCTGGTTGTTGAATACTGCCAAATTTTACAAACATACAAAACCCACCTTCTTATATTCATGGAAAATGTTTACTCACCAGAAAAATGTACAGGACAATATCACCGCAAATTTATCATATACGTTGTTATATTTTTAAAGACCCTTAATTATTCCCCTATACTTCAGAAGAATCAAAGCAAGTCTTGGTAGCTTCATTTTATAGCCAAGGAAAGTGGGAATATACAATAGTGAAAGCTAGCCAAAGATGGCATAGCTAATATAAATGGCAAAAATAAATAAGAAACCGGTTACTCTATTTTGCTCTCAGTGTTTTTTACTGTTATATGCCCTCTGATATATCTGTGCCTATGAAAGAACTCCTTAGCTCTCAAAAGTCTAAATATTCTAAATTAAAATATTCTAATTTTAAACTAAAATATCCTAATATTAAACTCAGAATGTTCTAATTTTTAAAATCAGAAACTATTAATGCATTGTAGGTTTCTTGGTGAAATGAAACTAAGTTTAATAATTAAAGATTATTTATATTAACCTAGATTTTTAGAGAGAATAAAATCAAGCAGTTTATATAAACATGAATAATATTTACATGAATTTCTGTATCTTATAAGATTATTTATATGTACATATATATCAATTATAATCATACAGAGATTACATGTCTAAAACCATTTACATCTTTCTAAATTTGTTCTTCTGAGTACATTCTTACTTTTGAAAATCTTAAACCAGAGCTGTAAACATACAGAAATGCAAACAAGATGGTCATTATATACTATATTTACTAACAAGTATTTTTCTTTCAATTTTTAAGGAGCTAGTGCATAGATCCTAATTAGACTTCAAGGAATGATGTATGTAGCTTATTTCTAATTTTCCCTTAAAATGTATTAAAAATAATGTGTGTTAGTGTGCTGAAAAAAAATAGGTTACCCAGTTTGACAGAAATACTGAAAATTGCACTAACAATTTTAAATAGATTAAGATCACATTTCACTTAACATGCTTCTGACAAAGTTCTGTGCTGAGTGAAGACGTCCTGTTTTCCGTGTTCTACTCATAGAAATAGTCCTACTTGCAACTTTTGAGAGGACACTCATTTCTTTTGTCTATAAGATGTAAAATTAGATGGAGGCTGCAGAAACAAACAGGCAATGCTACAGTATTTGAGTTGTCATTGCATCCAGGTGAGAGCAGACAAAGAGGGAGGGTGGGGTGATGGGACAGAGAAGACAAGGAGAACTCAGGAGGTACCTGTGAGAAGTGCACAACAGAGAATATACATTCCGGGAGCTTTAAAAATGCTCATATCAGATTTATGTGGATCAAGAAAGAACAATGGAAATACCACACAGCAAACCAGCAACCTATTTCATTCTTCAAAGAATATGATTATATATTGTAAAGAAAATTTATATTTATCATAAAAAACTAATATCTGAGTATTTTAAAGTTTGGTATAATGTGTAGAAAAACTTTAATTTCTGCATATAAAATTTAAATTAGGGAGCCTATGAGAAATCGGTACAATTAAAACTTAGTTTCATTTTCAATATTAAAATTCACAGGCCACAGTATAAGCTATGAAACCTTGCAAACAATTATTAAAATGCTCCCTTGCTTTCTTTGTGGCTTCATTAATCTAATGTATTGTCTTTAAAAAAAAAAAAATGTATGCATTCTGAGTCTTTTGCATAGTTTCTCAGATTCAGCAAAAGGAACCTGAGATGGATGCAGACTCACAGGAGAATGTTGGCCAGAGGAAGAATGTTTGTCTTTTAACATCTGAGTTAGCTTGTATGATGCAAATATAGATTTCTGAATAAATGAATGACATTATTTAACAAAGTAGAAAGTCATATTCAAATTTAAGCTTAAACATTATGATCTTAAGTATTTTGTCAAGATTATCGACAAGAGATTAAACTGAGGTAGTGACATTTCCATCAAGTTAAGTGTTGAGTGTTGAGAATAGTTTCTATGACTAGTCAAATCTGCTTTTCTTTCTGGTAACTGAGGGCTGTAGCTGTTCTATTGAGATTTTTCCTGCCTATTGCGGCAGCAATTTATAACTTAGCTTTACCTTGGTCATGTGTGCAGAACTACAAATACTCACACTTATAAAATACGATACAATACAATACAATACAATACAATACATATGAACATACATTCATACTAATTTTACTATATATTCATATGGGTATAAAATTTGCACGTGCAATTTTAGTTTCTTAGATTTAAAAATGACTTGGGTTTATATTTACCTTATTGTTTATCATGGATCAAATGTCTATATTGTTTCACATTCAGGTTTATACTTTTAAAAATCTAAAATATGAATTGAAAGAATGTGTTCTGAAGGTCCCTATTGAATACAAGGAGTTAACTTCCAGATTCACCAGAACATCCTGAGTGGAGGGATAGGTTTGAAAAGAACAAAGTAACAATCTCACTGAGAAGGCAGACTGCACTGCTGCATTGCAATCTGCCCAAACAACTGTGCGCTATTATGTTAATACAGAAAAAAATAATAATCCTATGACGTGGGTATTTCCAGCATCCATTCTTGTAAATAGAAACCACCCACAATGCATTGTACTTTTGAAATATGTAAATATGGTGCACAGTGATCACCTACAGGGTCTGGAAGGTATCACCTAAGGGTGGGCTAGCTACAATTTACAATGCTGTTTGGACTCGTGTTTGTTTTAAAATAGTATACGCTATTGCTTTTTGATAACACTCATAATGGAATTATTTTGCTTCCCCAGTGAGTTTTCGTTTGGAACAGGAAAAGTGCTAGATGGTGATAAGAGAAGAAAACAAAGCTCAGGCCGATTCTGGGGAGGAAAATGGTTGCTAAGCTTATTGAATGGGTCTGTTGATCTTATGAAAATAAATAAATATGTAGAGAAGAACCTCTTTCAATAGAAATGCCACTTAACTTGATTTATAATATGCAGCATTAATGGAACCGAGTCATAAAAATATCATGTGTGAACACTGCCCTGCATGTCCCGTGGCCTTCATTAGCTTACAAGAAGTTCCTTTGAAACCTGAAAATGCTAACAGACAAATGACAGAAATCAGTTATACTGTCCCGTCGGTTTTGGTTTATAATAATAATGATGACAAAAGTTTGGTTTAGGCATCCATTTATATGTAAAAAGTGAAGAGCACTCAGCTAGGCAGAAAAGTGGTGCCAAGACACAGCAGGCAATGTTTAAGAGAAAAAGCCCCGGCTGTAAATGTGCACAATATTCCACATTATATACATGTCATTTCTGAGTAGTGTTGGAACGATGCAGTGTCAAATCTGTATGACAGATTGAGGTGAAAGCTGGGAAGAGAGAGCTTGTGAAAAACAGCCCCGACTGAGTGGTGCATCCTATAGGAGTTATCCTGCAGGCTATAAGTAACCAACTTCATCACATGAAGGGAAGAGTGGAGCAGGGATAATTGTCTACTAATTTAACTAGCTCATTTGGTCATTGTATTATTTAAATTGTATTCAAGTGTAACAACGCCATCTAGTGATGAGATTACAAAGTGATCTTTTTACCATTAGACTTCAAATGTAAGAAGGGGAGCCTCTCGCTACTAGTGCTTTAAAGTTATAATCCTAGGACATAACACAATGCCTGCAAGCTCATTTTTAGCATTAAATATATTATCCCTACAAGATGATACAGAGAACAAAATGAATCCTCCTCTCTCTTGGATTCAATTGTGAGTGTGTGTTTGTGTGTGTGTGTGTGTGTGTGTGTGTGTGTGTGTGGGAGAGAGAGAGAGAGAGAGAGAGAGAGAGAGAAAGACGAGAGATATCAATAGAAAAGATCTGAGTTTCTATTTTTCTATGATCTAAGTGTAAAGAATATCTTCTATTTGCTCATTTACTAGATCTTTATAACAATTTGTACTGGAGGTATATTTTATGCCTCTTATCTTTGCCTTCTTATCTTCATAAAACTATAGCTAAGTAAACTATGACTGCTCTTAGTCTTGCCCTTCTTAGCTTTTTGTACCTGGTATAAAACCAGCTCTACTGAAGAACGGATGTCAGATTTCTTCACGTAATTCTTGTTGCTCTGTAGCCCTCGGTGTTTGTCATGTAGTCCCTCAAATACCTGCAAGTACATTCACAATTTCTTGTAAGAACTAAGAATTCACAGGGTGTGCACCTCGGTTTTAATTCTTGCAAAAACAAAAAAATTAGGCAAAATGCTTTAAGAACAAGACTTAAATCAAAGGTGGGGCATATTTAATATTAAGCATATTTGCTAGGAATCAACCTACAGGCTTGGGTTTCAGAGAGACAACTTTGTTTTGGTTTCCTTTGTGATGTGAATGACTTAGGACAAAGTTTCTCATAACTGTCTCAACAGTAAACTACTGGAATTCTTAAGTGTTTCTTAACTGAACTTGGAAAAAAAAAAAAAGCAAAGAAATAGGTAAACTTGTTCCACTGAATACTCACTGGGGTCACACAGTTCTTTTAACTCCTTTTCACTGCATGTTTTAAAAAAATGTATTTTTTATTTACTAGTTAGCTATATCTTTAGTGTGCCTAATATTATCAGGCAGCAGAAGGGAAGATACAAGAAAGGGTATCACTCAAGATATCACTTCAATATTAATTTCATGACAACTACTTCCTAACCAGTTTAATGTTGACACACAACAGAGAAAAAAAGAACAAAAATACATGCAATAAAGATATAGCATATTCTACATTCTTCTTTGTAATGACCAATAATTATATTTTATATTTTATTTATATTTATTCAATGCTTCAGTTTCAGTGGATATTCTAAGTGTTTAGTGCAGGAGCTTTTTAAAATAGAATAAGATGCTACCTGTTGCCATGGAAACCTATACATATTTTTAGTTTATATGTCAAAAATTAAAATATTCCTATATCAATACTAATAAACTGATATTAAGATTCCCCTTCCTTTCTGATGAATAAATTGAGGTGTCAGTTTCTACTTTCTCAGTAAACTAAAGGTCACTGTGCATTTGCTGCATTACTTCTGGAACTTGCTCAGTTTATTACTCGTTTTCTCACCAAAATCACTGCAAGGACACAAAGACCAAACACCATTTTCTTTTCTTTGAACTTTATCGAAGGAAATAACTTTTAAGATATTTATTTTGATGGTCTCTTTTGAAACTGTAATCAGTTAGACAGTCTAACTCAGTTTTCTTAGCAAACACGTGAGTGAGTGACACTTAGTAAAATCATTTGCCATAGAGAGAAGTCTACCTGAAGTTGTATGCAAATATTTCAAGGAACGGTGAAAAAAAAAATAGATCAGCAATAAATGTGGCAGTACACGCTTTGCCTAACACCACTGTGGAGAAAGAATGTGTTGAAGATTACTGTCCTGAATGCCAGTTAAGAGATAAAGGCCAATTATTTTGAAGGAGATAGGCTATAGGACTAAAAAAGAGTGCTAAAGAGAGCCTATCAGTTCTGCAAGTATGTGATTTTTTTGAAAACATTAATAAGTTTTTTCATTGCTTAGAAAACATTGCATTTAATCATCTTTGAATGAAAATTTTGCATTTTAGTTAGTGTCTGTTCTTTTTCCTCCTTTCATGATCTCTGCCTGCAGTCATTATATCTTCCTCTTTTTTTTTTTTTCTCTCTGCCATATAAAATACTGGTGTGATTTTATATTCCTGTCAGAGGATAATCTTAATGGTAAGCTATCCTACCTTATAAATTTACTGACTTTACTGTATTTCTGTTAACAAATGTATGTAATGTATCTTTAAGTACTTTGCATGCATGATACAATATTGCATAAAGGATTTTAATTTCCATAGAAGAAAAGCTATTCAAAATAATATTACATATACTGATAAGTTTTCAGCTACCAAAGGAAAGAATTAACTTTTGGAGAAAGGGTCTCAATGCAAAGCCATGGCTGGCATGACATTCTTGGTACCCACCCAAGATTACTGGATTACCTGTGCTGGGAATCTAGGTACACAGCACTCAGCCCAGATCTTGTTTTTAAAAGGAATTGAAGAGGCCATTTAAATGTAATGTTATGTGTACATTCAATTTATCTCATTTTTTGCAATACTTAATTGATTATCTAGTAACCAAAACTTGTGCGACAAGATGATTTCGTGCATCGTGACATAGATGGTCAAATATTAGGATGCTGAGTAACTCCTAAGCCACGAAAAAAAAAAGATACTTGCATATTTAAGATAAGCTCAATAAACAAGTCTTTATCTTAAGGTTTATCTTATGAGGTATTCTGACATAATTCATACCTTAGCATCCTTTTCATGGACAATGATTCTGTCCCCTTTCTGTTTTGTTTTGTTTTTTCCTAGGAAGATTAACTTGATAAAAATTATTGAGTAAAGTAGATTTTCTTGCATAATTTAAAAGCATAATACGTATGTGTGTTTGAAAAGATCAATAATTTCACCATTCAAAATGTTAGAAAACTTTTGATTAGGTATGTTACATGAATTTAAATGTACAGAAGCTTTCAGCGCATGAACCATACATCAGATTTCAATATTCTAGTCATAGCCTTTAAAGTAATTTGAATTTCTTATAAGATTCATTGCTTCTATTGTGTTAGTGCAACTTTAGCCTAAGAGTTCCTGGACTGTGTGTGTGTGGTCATTCATGGGCATATTTTTGATACTTTGGCTCTATCTAGTGGCCTCGAAAGAAATTACATGTAGGTGTCATACAGTACAGGACTTGGAATTATACAGTTAAAGAAAAAGAAAGTGAAAGAAAGGATGGAAAACTACATGTTTCTAATATATTCCAGCAGAGTAGTTTTTTGATCTTGGAAACTACTATGAGTTTTTTTTTTTTCTTCTGAATGTTCTCTTCAAATTAGTGAACTGCTTTTGTATGTAAACCAAATTCAAGCTATGTCATCTTACCTTTTACAAGAATCAAAGGGCTTCAGTTCTTTCATTATGTATTCCTCTCAGATTTTGGCCTTATAGAAGAATAGAATCTACATCACTTATAGCAGAAGAGAGACATCATCCTTACCACTCCTCCAAGTCCCCCATGCCCACGGCCCCCACTCCTGTGACAGGGGAAGAGAATTTTGCGGAGGTCCTCTCTGAGTGAGGAGGGGTGATCTGTTAATTTTAGTGATGGAGAGTTGGAACAAGATTATTGAGTCCGGAACATTATTTTTAATTGAACAATCTTTGGATTCTCACACCAAATCTATGTTTTCCTCCCCATTTCATGTTTTTCCACCTTGAAGGTCACAGCAATTCTTTGAGCAGTAAAACCACAGTATTTGCAGCAGAATGTGTGTTTCCTGTAATTGCTTTAAACAGGTAAACGCTGGTGCTCTAATCAAAACGACCATTTTATCTAAACAGTAAGCTGCTGGTTTTTTTTCCCCCTTCCAAGAGAACATGTAGCGTTTAACCAAGAACACCCTTAAGCTTGTAAAGGAATGGATAATTTAAAGTAGCTAATGGGGATGACAATGCAGCTTGTACTGCTCGAAATCTGTCAATATGAAAGCCTTTGCAGATTTTACCTGAAATAACTTCTGTGCTACTAAGCTAACCTGCAGCACTTCCAATTCAATCCTGCCAGAGCAGCCGCCATGTACACTCAGCATTGCGGCTCAATCAGTCTTGTTCTGAGCAGCCGGAGATTTCAAAATGGCTCAACTGATTGGCTCTCCATGAAACAGTGCACCTGGTTTGTGCCTACACAGATGGGCATACTTCGCTTATTGGTGGGCATCTTAGTGGCTTTTAGAGATGTGACTACTGAACCGGTTTGACTGTTTGAAATTGCAATGCAGTCTTCTGAGCGAAGAGAAGGTCATTCCTTTTGAAGAAAAACTTTTTGAAAAATAACAGGGCCTCCATAACGCTGTGCCCCTCCTGATTTAATTTTTAATGGCTTTAAAAGAGAAAACCTACATCAGAACAGTTTTAGGTTTGCGAAAAAAAAAAATACCGAGTGAGAGTGCTCAGACTCCACTCCCAAATTTCCAGGCATTTGATTGCAGCACACATATCGGAAATAATACTGAGAGATTATTAGATAAAAAACAATAGCTGTTTAGTTTTTCCTTAATCTTATCTTACTTTTGTGAGATACTACTCATTAGTAATCTCTTCTCTCTCACTTAATTTTACTCAGAAACTTTGCCATTCCCTAACTTGGAAAATTAATCAAGTAATTGTGCATGTGTGTGTGCTTGCATTTGTTTAATGGTTGGACTAAGGTGGTATATTTCTATGAGAAAACCAGAGAATTCAATACCATTGCTGACCATTTTCTGAATTCTGACTGTGAATATAACTTCTCAGTGTTATTGCTAACCTTAATATATTATCAAGGAGGCAAATGTCAGTTTTATTCAATTTTTTTTAAAAATAATGTGCATATGTGTGTGCCTGCATTAGCTTCTGTTCACCACATGCATGCAGGGGCCTGTGGCAGGCAGAAGATGGTGTCAGACAGCCTGGACCTGGAGTTGAAGGTGGTTGTGAATTACCTAATGTGGGTACTAGGAGTCAGTGTATTGGAAGAGTTAAGTGTACTCTTAACTGCTGATCCATCTCTCTATAGATCTTGTATTCTTCTTTCTTTCTTTTTTTAAAAAATTTTCGTTAAGATACTTGTTTTTTTTTCTTAATTAGATATTTTCTTCATTTACATTTCAAGTGTTATCCAGAAGGTTCCCCATACCCTCCCCCATCCCCGCCCTGCTCCCCTACCCACCTCCTCCCACATAATGGCCCTGGCGTTCCCCTGTACTGGGGCATATAAAGTCTGCATGACCAAAGGGCCTCTCGTCCCAATGATGGCCAACTAGACCATCTTCTTCCATATATGCAGCTAGAGACATGAGCACAGGGGGAACTAGTTAGTTCATGTTATTCTTCCACCTATAGGGTTGAAGACCCCTTCAGCATCTTGGGTACTTTCTCTAGCTCCTTCCTTGGGAGTCCTGTGTTCCAACCAATAGCTGACTGTGAGCATCCACTTCCGTGTTTGCCAGGCACTGGTATAGCCTCCCAGGAGACAGCTATATCAGGGCCCTGTCAGCATTATCTTGCTGGCATATGCAATAGTGTTTATTTTTGGTGGCTGATTATGGGAAGGATCCCTGACAGCCGCAGTCACTGGTTGGTCCATCCTTTTGATTCAGCTTCACACATGATCTCTGTAACTCCTTCAATGTGTGCTTTGTTCTTAATTCTAGGAAGGGGCTTCTTTCTTTCAAACAACTTTCTATTGGAGAATTTCATGTGTCAACACTGAATTTACATCATTTACACCTCACCTTCTTCCCTGTCCAACTTCTTTTTCCATCCCTGACTTCCCCTAAAAATCACATCCTTGTCTTTAATTGTATATATGCACACATACAAATGTATAGAGTCCATTAAGTTTTACTCATATATAATTTGTTAAGGGATGACCACTTGGGGTAGAATGTCCTAAGTTCTTCTTCCTTTCTCATCTCCCCATACTTCACTCTTTGAGATGGAGTCAGCTCATGCAGTGAGTTGACTACAATTGCAGGGAGTTTTGATGATGACTATTTATGCATTATTTGGACTATTTCTGTGTGGGAGACCTGTCTGTTCTCCATCATCCATTTACTAAATACTTTATCTTAGGATGGGTTTATTGATATTGGTTTTTATCAATTTGTGTTTTCATTAGTCACTTAAACACTCTTATACTTATAAAATCATAATGTAATTTTGGTAAAAATAATTATGATGGATGGTATTGGATCATCATCCTTACAGAAAAATAAAACTACAATGGATTCAATAAATAATATTTTCTGAATAATCAACTTTTTAATTGGTGATTTTATTTGTAGTTGTTAAGTTAGAAGTTCAATAATTTGAATCACAAAGATTCAACTCATAGGCTCTTCAGGGTTACTTATAGTATGGATATTTTTTTAGATTTTTATATGTTGTTTTTACATTTTGATGTCAACAAATTGTCTGTAAATTGTAATGTACAAATTAAGTTTTAGCAATATAATACCTTTACAATTAATTTAAATTTATAATATCTTCCTTGTATATATTTGATTAAAACAAAGTAAAAAACTATTTGGATCATTTCAGAATTGAAACAAAAGCTGTCTTCAAAGATACAATGGCCTGTAAATGTTGCTAGGTAAAGCTTCATAATAAAACATTTCAGTACAATATTTAGCATCAGATTTTACACTTATTAGCAAACTTTCCTTTTTGCCATTATGAAAATAAATCATGCATAAACATGCACAGACACCTTATAATACAGCATTTTATAAAGTAAAAAAAATACAACTACATATTTCTTCATCTAAACATCTTGTGTTAACTTTTTATATCATTTCTGGTTTTAGTTCTTTTAAGTTTTATCAGATTTTAAGTTTTATGCTTTAACTTTACTTCTGCATAATTATATATGCATTTTTATTACATTAGAGGTGAAAAATTAATCAAATTCATTCTACCGCCTAGGTTTTTGTTTTTCTCCCTATTTGCTATTTTTCCTGCAAATAATATTTTGAGCATTCTTTGCAGATGTGAGCATGCACTTCCCTGTGATCTCTGTGGTGCTAGCCAGAAAATGTGGTCCTCTTTATGTCTCAACACCTGTTTGTTGACTCCAAACCTTTGGGACTGTCCAGAGATATAATTACTTAGGTTTCACATTTACAGCATTTGTCATTCTCCTTAAAATTTGAGCAATCCTTCAAAAACCTGTGGTTGTCATTTGATTATAACAATCAAAAGATGAATAAAACACATTCATACAACCTTTAATCATAACTTGTAACCATGGCAAATAGTGTTCAATTTGCAAACGAAATAAAATAAAATAAAACCAATAAACAAACAACAAAACGAATAAACAAACAAAACCAGGAAGCATGGTGCTTGTCTTTAAATGTCTGTAATTGAAGTAACAAATTCAAGTGATTCATAACCTGCAGTAAATAAAAGCACTGACAGTTAAGTACTTTGTGATACTATAGTGCTTCTATACTATCTTTTCACTTTACTTTGATTTCTACATTCTCTTTCTCTAAGTTAAAAGGGACTGTCCATAGTTTAGAATCATGGTCACATGATTCTCGACAGCTTTCTGGATAAAGCAAGCTTGTCTGCTTACTCCTATAATTTCAGCAGTGGGGCAGAGACAGCAGCTCATGGATGCTTACTGGCCAACCAGCTTTGCTAACACAGCAAAGTTCCAGTTCACTGAGAGTTGTTCTCTCAAGACCACATGGTAGTGGGCTACAGAATGAGCCATCTTAAGTTCTTCTCTGGCCTTTTATGAACCCATGCCTACTCTAAAGGGTATGTACCCACATGCACATACATACCACACACACACACACACACACACACACACACACGTATACACATAATACTAAATAAACATAAAACTAGCTGACACCGTTTTCCTGTAACTGTGCTTGTCCCACTTAAATGAACAGCTGGAATCATCTCTACCAGGCACACACACTAAAGGACTTCACACGAGTAAGTGATGAACTATAGGAAAAATGGCAAAGATTGTTGGGTACCCTTTTAAAGAGGCGACTAAAGCAATGATAACTGCACAACATTGGGAACATGGGTTAACAGGAAAGGAAAATAATGCATTAAAAGTTCAATGACTTTTAAGGCAGATACAGTAAAAATTCCTCCAGTTAAATAGAGAAAGCACAGAAGTCTGAAGCAAGGAGCTGACGTCGACCACTGCAGTTGGCCCTGTTACAGAAAAGAAATATTTTGGCAGGAAATGCTTCTTCAGTAAAGCAAAGCCCATCAGTTTCAGTGAAACATTTCTGTTAATAGCTTGTCAGAGGAAAACGGTGCGGATGTTAGGTATCCATGCCAACACGTGCCAGTTTCTCACTTCTTAGAATAGTTTGCCAAGGTATAGATATAGAACAAGGTATAGATATAGGATGCTTTCAGGTTTTGACAGCAAAGGAGGATGGACTGAAACAAGGATCCAAAAGCTTTAAGCAGATATATTTTTATTTAAATAGTAAATTTAGAATCATTCACTTATCTCATCTGTTACAATTTTTTTCCTGTCATTTGCACAGACATGCAGTGTGCCCACTCATTTAATGGAAGTTATCATATTTTATTTTCAATGGATTCATATTGAACTTGGCAGTGGAGATGTAATATGGGCAACTTGTGCTAATGACAATATGGTTCCTTTAAAAAAGGAAGATGTTTTACTGCCATCTGCTGGCGTAAGAATATAGCAACTCTACAAATCTAAATTGATTGGGAATGGGAATGTTATATGTAACTAGGTGCTATTCAAAGGACAAGTCAGATAACTATCCACATATGAATGATTGGAACCAATCCTCTTTCCATACTAAAAGAAGTTAAGGACTTATTCTTATACTTAATCTTATTTTTATTCTTATACACAGTAAGTCACATGTAATACCACTAACTTGAAGTAGACTTAATTCTACTCCAGAAAAGTACCTTTCTTTGATACAATTGGAGTTAGATGTTTACCCAGTTATGGCCAGGAAACAGAGCCATACGTAGAAATGAGTGATGGGGAAAACGCTATTGTGGGTAACTCATGGAGCACAGGTAAAGGGCAAAGTGAAAGAGGGATGATGGACTGTTGTTGGAACATCCATTCAGTTCCTAATAGAGAGCAAATCTGTTATTTTCAAGATTAACTCTGTAGCTGGGAAGGGTCACTGAGCACCTTTACATAACAAATGTTGCAACTCTTTACTCCAATCCACTCATTTAATGAGATAGTAGAGGAGGCCACCCAAGGTCATTTCCTTAAGGTACAAGTCTATCATTACCGTCCACTCTTGCTTCACTCTCATCCTTGCTCAGTTCTCACTGATAGTCTGTGTTCAGCACCAGCACTTGTTCCAACCATACATTCTAGAAATGCTAACCTGTGTAAATCAACATGTGCTGTTTTTTTTTTCACTTCTTGGGGCAAATCTGTACAGGCCTGTCTGGGGCACAGTGCAAGGTCTTCACTTTATGAGGGCACTCAGAAGAAATCCAGGCCTGTACCATTGCCTTCAGAATATTAGCACATCTAGGAGTGAAAGGATCTTTGAACAACAGAAGAAAGGTCAATATGGATAAGTTCTGTAGGGCCAAGATTATTAAATCCTCTTTCTTCAGCAGACCACCCCCACTCCCCAGCAACTCCAGGAATGTGGGTTGGTCCTGAAAACTCACTTTGATAATCTTCAGGGAGTTTGGGTGGCTTATGCAGAGATTGACACTTATGACAGGGTTCTAAGTTTTTGCAAGACCACACAGTGAGTCCAGAAAACATCCATTTTAATTTCAGTTGAATTTACAGAATTAGTCTGGAGAAATTTAAAACATTAGAAAAGACATTGATGCAGACTGGATTCAGAGGATCTCTCAGCCCATAGGAGAATCAGGGTCCCGGCAGTATGAGGTGGACAAGGAGTAGGAGAAAAAAAGGACAAACAGATGCAAACACAAGGGAGTGTTGATCTGAATGTAATTTCTCAAAGTGAGCATCAGACTTATAATACAAAAACAAACAAACAAAAACAAAAAAAGCTAGGCAATATATCAGTCAAGGTACATCAAGATGCATAATGGCTCTTTCCTAAAAACAGAGAAAATGCATACATAAAAGCTTACAGGACCCAGACAGTGTTTATGACTGAGATAAGATCAGCCCTATCTAAAATCAGCTATTCACAGGAGCCAAGTAAAAGGGCGAATATGTGCAGGTGTAATTCTAGTCTATTGTTTCACCTACCACCAGGTGTCCCTTATTAAATACCTAATTATGCTAGTCCTCTGGGCCTAGAGAAAAACATAAACCAGAGAAGATTTATACTACTAACCCTTACATAAATAATACAATGCTCTAGTTACTCCTTAAACCACAACCCACCTTCTTCCTAGACCATTGTAAATTCCTGTATGTGGGAGCGACTTGGCTGTTATTCTAAGTTTACTTTGTTGAACTTGCACTGAGAATTTATCTCTTATCCAGTAAAATATTACAAGAAAGCATGCAAGACCCACCACACTATCAAAGAGAGAGAATTGCTACTTCAACATTAAAGGATATAAGGGATTTGTCAGTGATTGTTCTGACATGTACTTATTTTTCAAGATTAGTAAGCAAAAGCTTTATACATCAAAAATGAGGGAGGAATCTCATGGTTTGTTCTTTCTTAGTCTCTTCCCAGGTCCTTACCATCTTTTTTACCCAGTAAAATTCACACCCTTACTTACTCTCATTAGAAAACAAACAGGCACCTAAAAGAAAACAAACAAATCAGAATAGGACAAAATAAGCAAACAGGAAAAAATAAACATGCAAAAAAGAAGAAACATAAGAAACACACACAGTACTATGTCCAATTTTCTGAGGAAACTCCAGACTGATTTCCAGAGTGGTTGTACCAGCTTCCAATCCCACCAGCAATGGACAAGTGAGTGTTGTTCTTTCTCCACATCCTCACCAGTATCTGTTGTCACCTGAATTTTTGATCTTAGCCATTCTGACTGGTGTGAGGTGGAATCTCAGGGTTGTTTTGATTTGCATTTCCCTGATGATTAAGGATGTTGAACATTTTTTCAGGTGTTTCTCAGCCCTTTGGTATTTCTCAGTTGAGAATTCTTTGTTTAGTTCTGTACCCCATTTTTAAATGAGGTTATTTAAATTTCTGGAGTTCAGCTTCTTGAGCTCTTTGTATATAATGGATATCAGTCCCCTATCAGATTTAGAATTGGTAAAAATTCTTTCCCAATATGTTGGTGGCCTTTTTGTCTTATTGCCAGTATCTTTTGCCTTACAGAAGCTTTGCAGTTTTATGAGTTCCCATTTGTTGATTCTTGATCTTACAGCAAAAGCCATTGCCTTTCTTTTCAGGAATTTTTTTCCCTCTGTGCCCATATCTTTGAGGCTTTTCCCTTCTTTCTCCTCTATAAAGTTCAGTGTCTCTGGTTTTATGTGGAGGTCTTTGATTCACTTAGACTTGAGCTTTGTAGAAGGAGATAAGAATAGATCAATCAGCATTCTTCTACATGATAACTGCCAGTTGTGCCAGCACCATTTGTTGAAAATCCAGATGATCCAGCAATACCTCTCCTGGGCATATACCCAGAAGATGTTCCAACTGGTAATAAGGACACATTCTCCACTATGTTCATAGCAGTCTTATTTATAATAGTCTGAAGCTGGGAAGAACTTAGATGTCCCTCAACAGAGGAATGGATACAGAAAATGTGGTACATTTACACAATGGAGTACTACTCTGCGATTAAAAACAATGAATTTATAAATTTTGGGGGCAAATGGATGTATCTGGAGGATATCATCCTTAGTGAGTGTCTTAGTCAGGGTTTTTATTCCTGCACAAACACCATGACCAAGAAGCAAGTTGGGGAGGAAAGGGTTTATTCGGCTTACACTTCCATACAGTTGTTCATCACCAAAGGAAGTCAGGACTGGAACTCAAGCAGGAGCTGATGCAGAAGCCATGGAGGGATGTTTCTTACTGGCTTGCTCAGCCTGCTCTCTTATAGAACCCAAGACTGCCAACCCAGAGATGGTCCCACCCACAAGAGGCTCTTGATCACTAATTGAGAAAATGCCTCACAGCTAGATCTCATGGAGGCATTTCCTCAACTGAAGCTCCTTTCTCTGTGATAACTCCAGCTGTGTCAAGTTGACACAAACCTAGCCAGTACAATTGACCCCTTGTCAACTTGACACACAAATACATCACTAGTAAGCCTCTAATCCTTAGTTCTTACTCAACCCCAAGATCTTAAATAACTTATAAGTCCCACAGTCTTTACATATTAAAAAGTTCAATCCTTTTNCCTTCAAGAGGGAAAAACATCAGGGCACACACAGTCACAATCAAAAGCAAAAGTCAATCTCCAACCATCCAATGTCTGGGATCCAACTCACCATCTTCTGGGCTCCTCCAAGGGCTTGGGTCACTTCTCCAGCCATGCCCTTTGTAGCACACATGTTGTCCTCTAGGCTCCAGATGCCTGTACTCCATTGCTGCTGCTGTTCTTGGTGGTCATCTCATAGTACTGGCATCTTCAAAACGCTGCTGTCTTCCGCTGTAACTAGGCTTCAACACTAGCCTCTCATAGGCTCTCTTCATGGTGCCAAGCTTCAACTCCTTTGCATGACCCCTTCAGTCCTGGGCCATCAATTGCAACTGAGGCTGCACTTTTACCAATGGCCTTCCATGGCCTCTCACAGTGCTTCTGTGGCCTCAGCTGCTCTGCATGACCCCTTCATGCCTTCAAAACCAGTATCACCTGGGTAACTCTTACACATTACCAAGTCCAGTCACATCACAAGGTACAACCATGGCTATCTCTGGAACACAGCCTCCTTGTGCTTTCAGAAAACACTTCCCAGAAGATGTCACCTCAATGATGCTGGTCTCTTCTTAATCACTGCTAATTTCTTAGCTCCAGCTAACCAGCATCAATAGTCCCAGTAATGCCAAGTTTTTGCTTTAGTAGTTCTGGTATCTTGTTAATCATAGCTGATTCTTCAGCCCCAGCTAACCAGAACCACAGAATCTTCACAATCAAAGTAACAATGGCCATGAAAAGAGTCTTTAATTTTCCCTCTGAAATTTCACAAGCCAGGCCTGCATCTTCTGCACTGTTCTCAATATTATCTTCCAAGCTCCTACACATCTCACAGAGTTCTTAACACCGAATAGATCTTCTAACTCAAAGTTCCAAAGTCCTTCCACAGTCCTCCCCAAAACATGGTCAGGTTGTCACAGGAATACCCCACTCTGCTGATACCAATTTGTCTTAGTCAGGGTTTTTATTCCTGCACAAACACCATGACCAAGAAGCAAGTTGGGGAGGAAAGGGTTTATTTGGCTTACACTTCCATACAGTTGTTCATCACCAAAGGAAGTCAGGACTGGAACTCAAGCAGGAGCTGATGCAGAAGCCATGGAGGGATGTTCTTTACTGGCTTGCTCAGCCTGCTCTCTTATAGAACCCAAGACTGCCAGCCCAGAGATGGTCCCACCCACAAGAGGCTCTTGATCACTGAGAAAATGCCTCACAGCTCGATCTCATGGAGGCATTTCCCCAACTGAAGCTCCTTTCTCTGTGATAACTCCAGCTGTGTCAAGTTGACACAAACCTAGCCAGTACAGTGAGGTAACCTAATCACAAAAGAAGTCACTTGATATGCATTCACTGATAAGTGGATATTAGCCCAGAAACCTAGAATACCCAAGATACAATTTGCAAAACACAAGAAAATTAAGAAGAATGAAGACCAACATGTGGATACTTCATTCCTCCTTAGGATAGAGAACAAAATACCCATGGAAGGAGTTACAGTGACAAAGTTTGGAGCTAAGATGAAAGGATGAACCATCCAGAGACTACCCTACCTGGGGATCCATCCCATAATCAGCCTCCAAAGGGAGACACTATTACATATGCCAGCAAGATTTTTCTAAATGGACCCTGATATAGCTGTATCTTGTGTGGCTATGCCAGTAACTGGAAAATACAGGATGGTCATAGTCATCTATTGGATGGAACACAGGACCCCCAATGATGGAGCTAGAGAAAGTACCCAAGGAGCTGAAGGGTTCTGCAACCCTACAACTTGAACAACAATATGAACTAAGCAGTATCCCCAGAGGTTGTGTCTCTAGCTGCATATGTAGCAGAAGATGGCCTAGTCGGCATCAAATGGGAAGAGAGGCCCTTTGGTCTTGAAAACTTTATATGGCCCAGTACAGGGGGATGCCAGGGCCAAGAAGTGGGAGTGGATGGGTAGGGAAGCAGTGCAGGGGACTGGTTTAGGCTACTTTCGGGATAGCATTTGAAATGTAAATGAAGAAAATATCTAATAAAAATTGAAAAATAAAAAAGGAATAAAAAAATGAAAAAGAAACACACTGACACACACAGACAAGCACACAATCAACACAGAGAAATAGAGTAAAAGCAGATTATCAGAAAAAATAATACATAAAAGATAAGCAAAAACAAAAAACAACAGCCCAGAAAAAGCATCATGAGAGAAAATACTCTAAAAAGCACAATTGTGTTAGTTTCCTGTTGTCAGTCTACTACTAGGCATGGGGCCTGCCCTTAAGAGTGGTTTGTATACCCAGTGAGAATTCACTGGACAAAACTAAATTATTCCTTTGCAAGTATGAAGCAACTGAAGATAGTTTCTGTATTAAGAATGAAGGCTTAAGTCAATGTCCCTTCTCAGTATTGAGACTCAATCTAGTTTAGACCTGTGCAGGCCTCATTCATGCTCCCATAGTATCTATGAGTTTGTATGTGCATAGGCTTTGCTGTGCTTAGAATGTCTTATTTTCTTACTGTCTTCCATGTCCTCTAGTTCTTAAGATCTTTCTACCCCCTCTTCTCCAGAGTTCTCTGATCCCCAAGGGGAGGAATTTGAAAAAAAGCAATGGGTAATCTTTAGGATGATGGTTGAGCAAGATGCTGATCTACAGGTACAGCAGAACTTTAGAAAGAGAAATTTTATTGCTACATTCCCTTTGAAAAACAGTAGTATTGAGTTTTCCCTTAAGTCCATGCATGATCTGGTGTCAAATCTGGCTATTTGTGCAGTGTTGGAGTGCGTTCTAATTCATGGAATAGGCCTTAAGTCCAATCAGGTAGTGGTTAGTCCACTACAACATTTGTGCTACTCTTGCACCATTGCCTCATGCAGACGGGTCACCATTGTACATTGAATTACTTATAGCTGGGCTACTGCTTATCTTCGTCCTGTGGTTTTATGCAGTGTCACTTCCAGTATCATGGACACTAATCTGTTCCTTCAAAGGTTTTAGGATTTTTCTGTGTACAGTGAGTTATGCATGTGTTCCCTTCAGCAATGGAGCCTTACCATCAGTTTGTGAAGAGGAGCCAACAGCCCGGGCAACACCCTGGGTTATTTGCAAATTTTTACGGGTCCTCTTTGGCCAAAATTTCAATTAGATCTAATCTGTTTCTGACATCAGAGGCTTTATTTGATCACAAAAGTTATTTGTTTGGAGGTCTGTCTCCTGTTATTTGGGGATTCCATTCTGATTTCTTTCATATATTATCTATTTTAATAAGTTTCTACTAATAGGCTGCCGTATGACTCCTCAAATGGCCCTTAGTTTTAGATTTTTCCCCTATATTCCCTCACTTACCCGACACTTTCCTCTGCTTATTTTAATCCTCCCATTCTAGTCTCCACATATTCATGACTATATTCTATTTTCCCTTCCTCAAGAACGATCCTTCTTTCACCACTAGTCCCTTACTGTATACCTAACCTCTGCATTGCTCTACACCCAACCTATGAACTTGTTTTTTGAAAACTTAAAAGCCAACGTCCACATGCAAGTGAACACATAACATATATATCTTTTTGAGTCTTCATTACCTCACACAAAATGATTTCTCCTTCCATTTGTCAGTGAATTTCATGGAATTTTTCTAAAAATAAAATAGAACTAAATAACAATTCATTATGAAAATGTGCCATAATTTTTTTTATCCATTCATCTGTTAATGGTTATCTATGAACTTTCCAATTTCTGACTTAATGAATAGAATTGTGAATTTTTTTTCTTTTTCTATTTTGTATTATTATTATGATCATAAATTATTAACACATATCAGTGAGTTTCTGGGTGATATGTCCACATATGCAAAGAAATTCACTGATAAAAATATATATAAGACCATTTTTTGAGAGGTGATGGGAAGGCACTGTATAGGGAAGAAAAACTAGGAGAAAAAAAGAGCACTAACTAGATGAGGTGTGTGCCATAAAACTGCCAGAGTTATAAGATTAAAATAATAAACAATTTCTATATGTTTGACCAGTTTCCAGCTGGAAAAAGACTTGAGTTTATTCTCACTACATATGTTGGTCCATCAGCTAGGGCATTCTTACAAAGGGACAACAGCAGGAACTCCATTTTTTCATTCCTTGTATTTCAAATTTACCTTAATCTTCTATGTATACCTATGTTTAATTAACTAAAACTAATTTAGCATAGCTGTAAGCTTAATATTTCATATTTTAAAGAAAGATAAAATTCACAGATAATCAAAAATTATTAACTAGTAGCAAACTCAGAACTGAATATTTTCATAAGGAGATATATTACTTACATCTTTTCATAAAACATAGATTATGATGTAATATGAATACAATGTCTCCTTCCTCAACACATTCCAGTTCCTCCACTCTTTCTATCCATCTAGGTCAACTCCCTTTCTGTCTCTCAGTAGACAAGAACAGACTACTAAGAGATAACAACAAAACAAAATAAATAAAATATAAGATAAAACAAAAATGACCATATTGAAATTGGACAAGTCAAGCAAACAGAAAATTAAGAGATCCAAGAGAAGAGAACCAGAGACCCACACTTCTTTATATGGCGATTTAATATTTTTAAATGAAAAAAAATGTTTATAATTGACAGAAATATCTAAAACCTATATTATTTTTGTAGCAAGTTTACATCTCTATGTGTATATAACCACACATGAATATTGTACAGCACATATATATATATACTTTTATAAATTACAGAAAAATCTTATACTGTAATGCCGAAATATCTCTGCTACACTTTTGTATTTCTGAGTACTACAAATAAATCTTTAGTAATAACAGATTGGGAGGAAATAGCCGCAGTTAATATATACCAAGTAACTGGGACTTTTAGGCTTATTATTAAGAGCAGAAATGATTTATTAGAAATCTTTTGGAGACAAATAGAAGTCTCGGAAAATGTCTTGAGAATATGGAAATGTAATAAATGAACTAGGTGATTTTGGATGCAGATGTACATTTGTAAGCATTCCTTCATTTTTGTTTTCTTTAGTCAGATGAACATTTTCTTGATAATACTCTAGAGATTATAATGTTCTTGAAAATGAGATACAGTCCAGGATATTTTATTTTTAGTAGAAATCATGATTGATCATAGGGAATTATATTTAGAAAGTTGTGGCCAGTTATCTGCCAGTCATCCTTCCATCACTGAAATTATTTTCCAACAACATATCAAAAAGAAAGAATGCTTCATATTTGTACATCAATGCAAGATTATAATATGCAATCTTTTATTTTGAAAGATTTAATCTGTACATTCTTTGTCCCAGTTGACTAGAACTTATAGCAATCACAAGATACAAAATGTGATTTAAAACTACTAACTGTGAAACTTTCTGCTCATGAGATAATATGAAATAAACAAACAAAAGAATAAATATTAATCTGGGCGTGGTGGCGCACGCCTTTAATCCCAGCACTCAGCAGGCAGAGGCAGGCAGATTTCTGAGTTTGAGGCCAGCCTGGTTTACAAAGTGAGTTCCAGGATAGCCAGGGCTATACAGAGAAACCCTGCCTCGAAAAAACAAAATTAAATAAATAAATAAATAAATAAATAAATAAATAAATAAATATTAATTTTGGCTCATAGTTTTAGAGATATCTTTTCATGGCATGCCTGTGGTAAGGCAGAGCACTACGGTATAAGGGGCAGTTGTATCAAAGTTATTCATTCCATGGAAGTTATGAAGTGAGAGTGAGAGGAGGTATTGATGGCAGTTATGAAGTGAGAGCGAGAGGAAGTATTGATGTGCTAAGTTATAATCCCGAAGTGTAGACTCAGAAATTTCCTCTTTTCCTCTAGCTCATACCTCCTAAATTTCTACTGCCTCCTAACAGACCTACATATTCTTCACCTATCAGTGGAGAATTAATTCATTCACAGCCTTCATAATGCAGTCACTGCCCAAAAGTCTATTAGCTGACTTCAAAGCATAGTGCTTTTGGGGACCTTTTATATTCACACCATAACATCAATAAACTGTGATTACAAATTATTCAGAGTTCATTCATTTCTGCTTTGTGCTTTAGGCTGATTTAAAATTGCAACATTTTTAAAGTGAGTCTTTTTAATTCATTTCCCATAAGCCAAAGAAGTTGGAAATGTATAGTTTAGGAAACATATATAAGCTAGATTATATTAGCAAACAAGGACACATTCATTATAGATTTTACAAAGCATCCTAAAAGGATCTACAGACTTTTCACATGTGGGGAAATAGGTAAACAATGCACTGTTTGAATTATTTCTGGTATTAATTCTATGAGTTGTTGCCATTACACTATTAAAATGCTTGGTATGCTAACACGTTAAGTGTCTCAAATGTGCATTTAATTTAGATTTAATAACACAAGTTTTGCTTATGAAAACTAAGTCAATTATTGAAAGCATTTCCCAAGGTTTAGCAATTATTTAAGAGCTGCATTTACTATAAAGTAATTAGCTCAAATGGCATGTTCATGAAAACAGATTTAGAACAACTTTACATATTGGAATGGAAGGGAAATGTTTAATACCAATATAACTGAAAGCATTCAAAGTTATCTGGCCCGACAGGCATTTAGCTTGGAAGAATATCCCACACAGTTATTCTCAAGGGACTTTCCTCCTCCTCTGCACCTCCACCTTCCTCCTCTCTGTCTTGTATGCTTTTCTGTGCTGACAATTAAACCAAGGGCCTCTGCACATGCTACATGGTCTTTGATCTAGAAACCTGTCTCCTCATTTTTCTTTTCTTTCTTTATTTTATTTTAATTTATTTACATTTACTTTCTTTTACTTTAATTTAATTGAGATGGGTATGTACTAAGTTACTTAGGCAGTCTTCACGCTTTTAATCATTCTTCTCTCTAAGCCTTCTTGAGCACTTGAGATTATAGGCATGTGTTAAGTGACAAAAATTTTCCTGCAGAAACGACACATTTCTACTGACTCCACATAGGAAATATATGACAGACCAAAATAGGGATACCACCAAGTAAGTCCAACTTGGTGATTCAGTGAGGTTTACTGGTGTTACTTACAGGAATATGGTTGAGGAGTTACAGGAGTAGAAATGACTCAAAGACAGATGATCTCCAAGGCCCATTACAGTATGGGTAACAGGGCACAGTGCTGAGAACTGGAGCGTACTCCCCTGCAGGGAGCTCAGTGGGTGGGAGAGAGTCCTTTCTAGGTGTTGTAGCTGGTCTAAACTTCTTCCAGGCAACTCAGCTGTTTGTGTATCCTTCCAGACAGTGGTATTGTCTTAGAGTATGCTTGTTTGTTTGTTTGTTTGTTTGCTTGTTTTTTGAGACAGGGTTTCTCTGTGTCACCTTGACTGTCCTGGAACTCATTTTGTAGACCAGGCTGGCCTTGAACTCAGAAATACACTTGCCTCTGCCTCTGAAGTGCTGGGATTAAAGGTGTGTGCCACCACGCCCAGCTTGCCATAGAGTATTCTTTACAGCTCAGCTTCTTTACCTGAGGGGAATTCTCTTTTGCCATTCAGTTTACCAGGGACATCCTTAGTGCCTGTGGCCATTTTCAGGAACTTCTGAAGCTAATTTGAAGTGTTTAAAGAGCTTCCCTGCAGGAAGGGATGCTTCAACCTTAGAGAAAACTGTTAAACAACAACGGTTAGCATAACCCTTAGTGAAATAGTACATATTCATAGGAGGTATAGGAGAAAACTTTAGTGATTTAAAGTAGGTGAGAATTGTTTTTGTTTGGGACAAATTAAAGTAAAAATCCCAACACTCAACAAAGTTGATAAATCAGAACCCATTTATATTAATAGACTTTTATATTTGAAAGATATCACTAAGGAAATTAATTTAATTTTGAAATATAATCTATTGATTTAATAAGATTAGAAAGATTTGAAATATAGGTATGTACCAAGAAATTTACATTTACACTGGAAAGAATGATTGTAAATCAATACTAGAAAGAAAATACTTAATGAAAATAGCTCATTGTGGACACAAAATTTAAATCTTTCATTCTCTTTTTCTCCCTCTTTCTCTCTGTCTGTCTGTCTGTCTGTCTGTCTGTCTGTCTGTCTATCTATCTTTCTGTCTGTATATATGGGCACCTGCTGTGTGCGTGCATGTATATGCGTGTGTGGTGTGTGTGTATGTGTGTGTGTTGTGTGTGTGTTGTGTGTGTTGTGTATTTAGCTTGGTTGGTTTTACATACTGTATAATATCTATACAGCTTGATTTTTTGAATTAACTTTATTTATCCTTTTTCTTTTTTTTTTTTAAGATTTATTTTATTTATTATATGTAAGTACATTGAAGCTGTCTTCAGACACTCCAGAAGAGAAAGCCAGATCTTGTTACGGATGGTTGTGAGCCACCATGTGGATGCTGGGATTTGAACTTATCACCTTCGGAAGAGCAGTCGGGTGCTCTTACCCGCTGAGCCATCTCACCAGCCCTATTTATCCTTTTTCTAACTGGCTGACTGAAATACTACCTTTAATGTGCTGGTTCTGTGTAAAAACACATGTAATGAGAAGTCCTTTATTCTTAGCCTATGGACTTTGTCCTATTTCTACTAAGGCATTCTTTTTCTTTTTCATTTTCTTTTTCTTTTTCTTTTTTCCTTTTCACTTATTGGATATTTTCTTTATTTGCATTTCAAATGTTATCCCCTTTCCTGGTTTCCCCTTTGCAAATCCTCATCCCATCCCCCATGCCCCTGCTTCTATGAGGGTGTGCCTTCACCTACCCACCCATTCCTGCCTTCCCACCCAGGCATTCCACTACACTGGGGATCTTTCACAGGACCAAGGGCCTCTCCTCCCATTAATGCCAGATAAGGCCATCCTCTGCTACATATGTTGATGGCACTATAGGTCCCTCCATGTGTACTCCTTGGTTGATAGCTTAGTCCCTGGGAGCTCTGGGGGTTCTGGTAGGTTGATACTGTTTTTCTTCCTGTGAGGTTGCAAACCCCTTCAGCTCCTTCATTCCTTTCTCTAACTCCTCCATTGGAGACCCTGTGCTTATTCCAATGGTTGGCTGTCAGCATCCACCTCTAGGTCAAAGCAACAGGATAAAAGATTTACAAATAAGTGAAATACTGAGAAACATTGTTCCCTGGCCTGAGTTTTACTACAATGGCCTGATCATTGTCATTGTCCTTGTCAGTTTTGCCCTTTGAGTAGTTCATAAATTTACTAATCTACCTAAAGAGGCAAAAAACAACCCCTGTCAAACTTATATCAGTTAGCATTCTAATCAAGCTGTGTAGAGAAAAACATTCAGTGGTTTAATTTTTATCCATTTTACCAAAGAATGTCATTTTGATTTTTGATTAGAATTTTTACCTCAGTGCTAATTTGCTGTTAAGTCTCTGAAAGTTCAAAATTAAATGAGGTATGTCTTTTGCTTCGATTCCATCTGTTTAACATTTTGCTTTAGTTAATGTATGCTTTAGTTCAGGGCTTATAATGCCATGTATTAAGACAGAAACTACAGTAGCTTAGAAGACTTGACACAGGTACACACAACAACAAAGGAACTGGAGCAAGACAGAAGATGAAGAGAGAGGCAGAATGAAATGGAGTTTGATCTGTGACAAGGTTGATATTGGAGTGCTTTGGTGAGTAGTGTTTGATCTAGATACTCAGGGTGCATTGATCATGCATATTGAAAAATGTAAATTTTAGCTCCCTTTCTCATCCCAAAGAATCAAATCTGTGTGCACTTAACACCTGAATTTCTAACATATACAAGAAAAACAAAAATCCCTGAATAGATATAAAACTCTCCTTCTGAGAAAATCATCAAGCAGGGGATTGAGGCAGTAAATATCATGGCAAAAATAGATAAAACTCTTTAAAAATAAATAGCTAACAAAGTTGTGCAACAGGAAACATAGACTAAGAAAATATGTGTACATAATACATGCAACTGACAGAAGTCACATGTCCAGAACGTGCAAAATGTTCCTGAAATCAGTAATAAAGACAGCCTCATCTGTGGGAATAATAGCCCAGTATAGAGGTGCATGATGCATTCATACACCAGAACAGAGAAAAAAAGGCTTATGTCAAGCTCCAGAAAGGACAGAGGAAGACATACATTCTTGCTCTTGAAGGTAATGACAATTACTTTTTGAATAATGTCTTTGAGAAATTCTTTTTTTTTTCAATTTTTATTAGATATTTTCTTCATTTACATTTCAAATGCTATCCCAAAAGTCCTCTATACCCTCTGCACACCCTGCCCCCCTACCCACCCACTCCTACTTTTTGGCCTTGGCATTCCCCTGTGCTGGGGCATATAAAGTTTGCAAGACCAAGGGGCCTCCCTTCTCAATGATGGTTGACTAGGACATCTTCTAATACATATACAGCTAGAGACACGAGCTCTAGGTGTACTGATTAGTCCATATTGTCCCACCTATTGGGTTGCAGACCCCTTTAGCTCCTTCGGTACTTTCTCTAGCTCCCACCTTGGGGACCCTGTGTTCCATCCTATAGATGACTGTGAGCATCCACTTCTGTATTTGCCAGGCACTGGCATAGCCTCATATGAGACAGCTATATCATGGTGGTTTCAGCAAAATCTTGCTGGCATATGCAATAGTATCTGGGTTTGGTGGCTGATTATGGGATGGATCTCTGGGTGTGGCAGTTTCCGGATGGTCCATCCTTTCATCTTAGCTCCAAACTTTTTCTCTGTAACTCTTTCCATGGGTGTTTTGTTCCCTATTCTAAGAAGGAATGAAGTATCCACAATTTGTTCTTCCTTCTTCTTGATTTTTTTGTGTTTTGAAAATTGTATCTTGGGTATTCTAAGTTTCTGAGCTAATATCCACTTATCAGTGAGTGCATATCAAGTGACTTCTTTTGTGATTGGGTTACCTCACCAAGGATGATATATCCTCCAGATACATCCATTTGCCCAAGAATTTCATAAATTCATTGTTTTTAATAGCTGAGTAGTACTCCATTGTGTAACTGTACCACATTTTCTGCATCCATTCCTCTGTTGAGGGACATCTGGGTTCTTTTCAGCTTCTGGCTATTATAAATAAGGCTGCTATGAACATAGTGGAGCATGTGTCCTTGATAGCAATTACTAATGCAAAAAAGCCAAACTGTCCAATCAAAAGCCATAGATATTTCATCCATTTGTTCTAGATATGTATTCCTAACATAAAACCAGTTTACCTATACTTCATATTTGTCACATGTAGCTATACATACTCAATTTAAAGTCATGCATATAAATCTATGATTTGTATGTTTCTAATATATTTCTGTATGCATATATATATACATACACACATATATAGGCATTCATATATATGTATACTTTGTATGTTCATGTTTTTCATACATGTTTTTGCATACCTAATATAAATTCAGACATGCATATCTTCAGTAAAAGGTTATCATAAAGGAATACTCATGGAGGCATGATTTGTAAGAGAAGCTATGACCACTTGGATTAGGTACAGGATACAACCAGACACCAGATTCTATCCTGTAGACACAAAGATTTACTATCCTGTAGGGGCAAGTGACAGTCTGGGGCTGAAAGGCAGGCAGGAAGCCACAGCAGCAGCAGCAGCAGCAGTAATAGTAGCAAGCAAGAAAACATGTGTTGTTGCCTTTGTTGTTTTGACAGAAGTGGGTTAAAGATAATTGGGAGAAGTGGGGAGTTGTGCTATGGTAAACTGTGGATCTGGTTCTTTCAATATTTCAGAGGCTAGTGTATCTATCCTAGGTGCTAGATACATTGCTATAGCCCTTACTATAATCTTCATTCATGTTCTCTGAAATTGTGTTAGAAACAATCTCTCATATTTGAATTCCTCTGTAAAACCAGACAGTGGTACACTCAAGAGCCCTATAGTCCTGTAGGTCTTATTCATGGTGTTTAGCTTTTTCTTTTCTTCTTTTTACTAGTTTATCAACATAAGTCCTAATGATTTTTGTATTTGTAAGGATCTGAGAAAATAATGACTGCTGTTTCCTTGCCTACAAGTTTATTTATATTCATACCTAAAGTAATTTTTTCTTTCCATATGAAATAAATTGATTGGTATAGTGACTAACCTCTGTCTTCTGGAAGTACTTTCTTTACCACTTTGTGTTCAGTACATCCTGAAAGGACTGAACTAAGCCAGCAGTAGTTTTCTTTTGCCTTGGACTAAGTATTAAGCCAAGTTATATATGAACCAAGTCAAAACATTCCAGGTTTTCTATTGACCCTAAGAGGGATTCTCAACTCACAGCAACAGGTAATCTCAAAGAGAACCAAAGAGACAATATTGGATAGCATGGGGGTCCGAAACTATCAATAAAATTGTGTGTTGTTATATGCAATTTTGGCTTGGCTTATACCCAATTTCAGTACAACACTTTGTCCTTGCACTTGACTGAGTATAGCCAGGAAACAGGATCATTTATTTGATGTACAAAATACTATTTCATGAATGACAGTTATTCTCACATGGTCCTTTAAGTTTCCTGAGTCACATAGTCTTTCTTAACTAATAACTTGCTATAGGGTTATTTTTAATGCTAAAAATGGCATGAAAATATCTTATAATCTCAGGAGACACTCTTCTGCGCCTCCCCTTATCTTTTCCCATTATGCATACTTGAAGATAAGGGCCACCGAATTTCATGTATACAATCATTGAATCTGTTTCCCTAAGACCTGGACTTACTAGACAGTACTTTGTGTTCTAATCACACTCAAAACTATAATCTTTCATGTTATGACTTATATACAATAGACAAAGAAGTCCACATGCAAAATGTACATGGACTCCAAATTGAATATGAAGGAATCTGCAAGCATTGTGTTTCTCACTGAGGAAGGAAGGGCAAAACCCAACTTACTCTTTGAGAAAGGTTTTCATGGCAGACCTAAGGACAATGCATTCTTGATCTGGTTGATAATATATCATGGGGCTAATTTTTTTAATGGTTTAATTCTCAATATTTTAAGGGTACACTTTTTACAAACAATAGCATACCAGATAACTCTTGTTCTTTGGCTCCAAATAACAGCTGTCAGTTAATGTTCAGATTTGACAGAATGTTGTGAATAGATCAACTGCTTCGTTTTATGTTTTGGGAAAAGGCAAAAGATGAAATATAACCTTAGATTCAGACAATAGATAATTTTATTCTTTAACCATGAATGGGGATGAATGGGGAAAGAAAAGTCCACAGTGGCAAACCAACCATCCCGGGTCAGGTAACTGACATGGTGTTGATCTACTTCAGTTGTGTTGATAGCATGCTCTGCTTTTCATTGCGGGTGTGCTGGTTGATTACATGGGAGCATTCAGAGATCAGATTATTTAGATGTTATTTCTATTAATTAAGTACAATTAAGTAATTTGTGTGGTAGAGACAGACAGATAGGCAGACACACATGCAGAGAGAGGGGGAGAGGAAGGGGGAGGGGGAGGGGGAGAGAGGGAGGGGGAGAGGAGTGGGGAGGGGAGACTTACTATGTTGCTCTGGCTGTCCTGAATGTCATTGTATAGACCAGGCCAATCCTGAACTCAGAGATCCTCCTGCCTCTTCTTCCCAGTGTTGTAATTAAAGGGTTGTGCCACCATAGTTTTTAAAATGTACATGTACACCACCTGCATTGTTTTTAAAGATAACATTCCTACCAATGAGCTTAAGGTTCTTTTGCTCTTTTCTAGTTCAGTTTTCTTGACAGTAGCAGCTTCGACCTTTGGGTTTCATCAGTTCTGTGGGTTTTGAATTACAACTGTGTTGTTGTTTTTCTGCTTACTGCATTAATAGTTGTTAGTGTGTCTAAGAGCTCTACTGGCAGGCAGTATTCTAGATGTCCTATAGTTTCCATTGTACAACTCTTTGTTCCACGGTTTTAACTCTCTGCATGATTTCACGCCCACAGTCTCCACTCCTAGTTTTGGCTTTTTCATAGTAATTAGCATTAATTTAACTACCTACTACCAACTCCTCTTGACTCAAGGTATGATGATTTCTAGTTTTATCCATTCATATAAAATTTTCATTATTTTATTTTTCTTTGTAGCTGAATAAAATATATTGTGTATTTACCACCTTTTTTAAAAAAAATCTATTCATTAGTTGATAGATATATAGAGTGGTTCCATTTCTTGGATACTTTGAATCAAGGAACAGTAAACTCAGTTTTTGTTTTGAATATTTTATATGTTTATTTCAATGTCATCATTTTTTGTTTCACTCTGTTTAAAGAGTTTATCTCATTTTATTTCAATTTTGTGGGTTCACCAGTGTCTATGAATTGATCCATTTCTTCTAGATTTTTTAATTTAATGAAATACAAAAATTTATTTATGTCTTAATGATTTTCTGGATTTATTTAGAATGTGTTGCAATGTCCATAGTTGTCATTTTATCTCTGACTTTATTAGCATTGCTTTTATCTCTTTGTTTTCATTAGTTTACCAAAAAGTTTGTTGAATTTTCATTTTAAAAGAACATCTTACTTTCTTTGATTCCTTGCATTCCATTTAAATTTCATTTATTTCTACTTTGATTTTTATTTGTTCAGTGATTCAGGGTATGTATTGTTCTTGTGTGTTCTATAGATGTTTGTTAGGTCTGCTTGAAGTATGATGTCATTTATCTCAGGTGATTGTGTTCATTTTGTGTCAGGATGTCAGGATGGCCTGCCTTTTAGTGAAATTGTAGTTTTGAAGTCATCCACAATTACTGTGTTGTGGTTTATCAGTTCTTTTAAATAGAGCAGTATTTATTTTATGAAATATGGTATACCTATTTTCATTATATATACTTTCAAAATCCTGTTTTCTTGAAGGATTTTTTTCTGTAATAGTATAAAGTGACATCTTTTATATGACCTATCTTTTATAATTTATTTTGATTTGAAAACTATTTTGCAATATATTAGAAGAGCGACATGGGTTTTATTTCTTTATTATAACTATCCATTTCACCATTCCTTATTATAACCTTATGATCCTATCTATTTCTGATAGTGAGGCAGATTTTTTGGAGACAGTAAATGAATAGATGTTGCCTTTTTATCTAAGCTGATGGTTTGTGTCTGTGGATTGGAAGAATTAAGACCATTCATATTCAGTTATAATTAAGAGAATGGTATTGATTGGCTCAGTTATTTTTTATTTTGTAGTATTTTACGTCTTGCTATTCCTTGTGTGCTTATCAACTCTTCTGATTTGGTGTATTGTTTCCTGCTGCATCACAAATGTATTTATCATCCTCTTCAGTAATCATGAATTCCTTTAGAATGTTTTTAATCAAGACAAGTTTTTTTTTTTCTCTTCAATTATGATGACAGCTTTACAAGGTATGGTTTTGAGTGTTTTTATCATTCACAATGTAGGATACATTCTTTCAAGCCATTTTTTTTCTGGATTTTTAAAAAAAATGTATATTTTTTCTATTTGTGTTTTAAAATTTATTTTTCTACATTTATTTTTTATGTATACATGTATTTGGGAATTTCTTAGAATCATTTTTGGGTACATCCTCAATAAACTGTCTACTTTATTTTGAGAAAAGGTTTCCCACTGGCCTAGACTGGTTGGTCACCTAGATACAGAGACATCTAGATACAAGCCAGATAACAAGTATTCATTCATATCTATAGTACTGAGATTACTGATGCACAGACTACTGTATCTAACATTTTACCCTATGCTCTGGAAATAAAAGTCATATCTTCCTGTAATTCATTGATAGATCTATTCCCTTATCTCTTCCAGACTTTCCCATTTGAGAAAGATCACAATCTTCTTCATTTTTTTTTTATTTTGTTGTTGCTGCTTTTAGACTTTTACTTATTTGTTTACCTATTTGTTGCTTTTTGAAAATTGGTTTACTTTGTCTTCCTTTTATTAAAACTAGTTTTTTTTCCACTCATGATGAATCACAGTTAGGGTTTCTACTTCCTCTACTCCTTCCAGTTCCTCCCACATCCATTCCTTTTCAGATCTACCCCTTTTCTGTCTTTCATTAGAAATCAAACCAGCTTTAAGTGGATAGTAGCCATAATGTACAGGATAACCATGCTTCAATCTACACAACCAAAGAAGCCAGATAACAAGTATTCATACATCCATCTATATCTATCCTATTTTTCTTTCCTAGGAAGATTCATCTATCTCCTCCCAGGTTGCTTATTATATACCTAATCTCTACAGTTCTATAGATTTTAGATTGGTTATCATTTACTAAAAAGCTAATGTCTACAAATAAACAAATGCATACTATATTTGACTTTCTGCATTAAAGTCACCTCACTCACTATGATTTTTTTTAGATCCACCCATTTACCTGTGAATGCCATTTTTTAACAGCCAAGTGATACATCATTGGTCAATGTTCTATTACTGTGAAGGGTCACTATGACTGCACAGTTCTTATAAAGAAAAGCATTTAATTGGGTCTTGCTTATAGTATCAGAAGTTGATTTTATTATATTATATTTATGTCAGGAAGCATAGCAGCATGTAAGCAGACATGGCAGCTGGAAGTTCTACATCCAGATCTGCAGGGGGCTGAGAGAGACAGTGGACCTGACTTGGGCTTATGAAAACCTCACTGCCCATCACCAATGACACTCTTCCTCCAACGAGGCCACACCTACTCCAACAGGGCAACAACTTTCAATACTGGTGCTGTCTAGTGACCAAGCATTCAAAACTATGAGCCCATGTAGGCCATTCATATTTAAACTACCATATCCATTGTGTAAATATACACATTGTCTTTATCCATTCATCTGTTAAGGGACATCTAGGTTGTTTCTAATTTCTGACTATTATGACAACAGTAGCAATGAACTTAGTTGAGCAAATGACTCTGCAGTAGGATGAAGTGTTGTAGGATGTATATGCTAAACAGTGGTATAGCTAGATCTTGAGGTCAATCTATTCTCATCTTCCTGTAGAGCTACAACACTGAATTTCATAGTGGCTTCCATCAGCAATGAAAAAGTGTTCTTACTTCTCATCATTTCAGTGTGAGATATCACTTGTTTTATTTATTTTATACCATCATAATGAGTATAAAATGAAATATGAAAGTACTATTGATTTCCATTTCACTGACAACTAAGAATGTTGTAAACATCCTTTAAGTTCAACTCACCCATTTCGGTTTCCTCTTTTGAGAACTATCTGTTTAGATATATACCCAATTTTCATTAGTTTGTTTTCATAATATACAGTATTTTGAGCTCTATGTATATTTTAGATATTACCCAATTCCAGATGTGTAATTGGTAAACAAAAGCAAAAACAAAAACAGAAAAAAAAAAAAAAACCTTTTTCCTTCATAAAGGCTGCAGCTTTATCTGACTGATGGTATCCTTTGCTATGCAGAAGCTTTTCAGTTTGATGAGATCTTATTCATTTATTGTTGATCTTTGTGCTTGTGATAACAGTTTTCAGTTCAGAAATTCTATGATTGTGCCAATGAGATGAAGGTTGTTCTCGACTTTCACTTCTATCAAGTCACATTGAAGCATTTGCTCCATTTGACATTGAGTTTTGTGCTGAGGCACAAGTTTCGATCTATTTGGATTCCTCTACACGCAGTTATTCACTTTGCACAGAACCATTTGTTGAAGTGTTTTCCAACGTGTATTTCTGGGTTCAACAAAATCAAGTGTCCTTTGGTGTATGAAACTTTGGTTTTGTCTCTAATTGAATTTCAATGATCAATGTTTCTGTTATGGTGCCATCCTTGCACTTTTAATTACTAAGGCTCTGTCTTACAGTTTGAGATCAGGGATGGTGATACCTCCAGCATTTCTTTTATTATTCAAGATTGTTTTAGCTATATTCTTTGTGTGTATATGCATGTGTGTGAGCATGTGTGTGAGTGTGTGTGTGTGTGTGTGTGTGTGTGTGTGTGTTTTCATATAAAGCTCAAAACTGTCCTTCCAAAATTTGTGAATGATAGTGATGCAAGTTTGATGGAGATTAACATTGAATCTGTAGATTACTTTTGGTAAGATTGTCACTCTTACTTTAGTGATTGCATTATTCCATGAGCATGGATGATATTTTCATCTTCTGATAACTTTTTCAAATTTCTTTCTTCAATTAAAGTTTTAATCATAGTGACCTATCAGTTGCTTGGTTAAAATTACCCGATGCCTTATTTTAGACATGTTTTGTTTCCATGATTTCTTTCCTAGTTCATTTTTCATTTAAATATAGGAAGACTAGATTTTTATGAGTTAAGTTTGTACTCAGCTACTTTAAAAGGCCCCCATAACTCAGATCTTAGCACAACTTTTGCCATGGTGGTTAGGCCTTGGAATCTAGGATATAGGCAGCAACACCTGCCAAAACAAATATAATCTTCATATTTTGGGTAAAGTCCCTAAATGTACTAATCATGCTCTTTGGTTAACTGATGTGGGTTATCCAAGAATGAGCTTTATTTTGTCTCCTTAAAAGCTCATTTTGAAAAGGATTCAGATCTGTATTTGGTTCCCAAATAACCAGTGTAGTTGACAGTCAGCTAATAGAGATTTTTAATTGGCTTGAACCTGTATGAGTGTTCTCTGGTTGATATCATTTATCATTTCTGGAGGCCCCAGCAAGATCCTCAGACACTAGAACTATTAGTAGTCCTGGAACTCCTTGGAGTGGGAAAAGTAGTCAAGTAAGGGTGTGTGCAACATGAGATGTTCCAAGAACCTGGGAGTCACTCTGATCACTTACTGCCTTATGTATTAGTGAGACTTGACACTTCCACCCCATAAGAGAAAAAAAAATGAAAAGTTTTTCAACTCTGTAGTTAGGTCTCAAAAAGATGCCTTCTGTTGGGGACTCAAGGGAAAGGCTATCCACTGCCACTAATCTAGTTTCTGGGAGCTGTGTGAGATGTCACTGCATTCTCCTTGACTGTTCAGGTAAATGAATGAATGATGGCCTGTAAGAAGACAGTAGAAAGATTGATGCATAGTGACCAGTGCCTTGGGAATCCTTTTAAGAGGTTCCAGGAAAAAGGCAGAGGGTGTTTATTTGTTTACCTCAAAGCATTTTGTTCCCCGTGTTGTTCTTGGATGTCATTTCATGACTCCAATAACAATATTTACATTCAATTTATACATATTTATTTTTGCTTGTCTGATTATAGGTATGGAATTCAATATGGTCAGTATACATGGAATCTGGATATGGCTTTTTGTCTTGCTTTTATGCTATCCCAGATATAATTAATAGTCCATACCGGGCTATTGTGTTTAAATTGGTCTGTCCTGAGAAAATACGTGGAAAAGGCTGCTCTGTCAATATTTAGTATGTGCTTACAGGCAGTTATTTACATGTTTTTCTGATCACGTTTTTCTGAACTCAAACAACATTCCTTGGATCATTGCTGTCTTCTTTATATTCGTATAAAATCTACACTGAACCTGAAGTAAGATTGCCTACAGCATTAGACTGTAGTCAGCCACATTCTTTCATGTCCTCAGATCCAAGATCTTGTAAACACTGATCTGTATAGTTCGGTGAAAGTAGACAATGGCCACCCATGGGTGTCTTTACTGTGTGTCTCCCTGTGTGTTTTTCTCAGTCTCATTTGTTGAACAAACAGCTTAAGAATGGGAGAAGCAGTGAGCCACAGGGATGACTGTGGCTTCTGATGCCTACTTCCTGCAGGTTCATGAGTGACACAAAGCCAGCATGTGTGCCATATATCCCTTACAATGGTGACTTGTTTGTGGAGCATGCTGCTGTGGTAGAAGTGATTCTTACTGAGGCAGTAGTTCCCAGGCAGCTACAGTAGGTTTAGTACATGGCACCCTCCCACTCTTGGCTCTCCCTGTTTTGTCACTTATAGTCCAGTATATTTCCTTGTGTAGAGACAAAAGGGTCTAGCCTTTTATCTAGAGTGCCCTGCAATCTAACAAAACAAAACAAAGCAAAACAAAACAAAACAAAACAAAACAAAACAAAACAAAACAAAACAAAATCCTGGGCATTAATAGGGGCTATTTGGCTACTAAGGGTGTAGATAATTGTCTACTACAAAGTGAATCAAATGGGAAATCCCAGGAGATCTAAGTTAACTGGACAGGAGACTCAGCTACTAAGAAGGCAGCCCTAGAACCAGTGGGGCATCTCCAGATCTTAGTTTCCTTGCTTGAACTTGAATAGCTTCAACATCCATTTTATGCACAGAAATAATCCAAATGAACAGGGGCACACACACACACACACACACACACACACACACACCTTCCAAGAGTTATTTGGTTTGCCACTCACTCCTCTCCTTGGGGTCTGAAAATTGTTCAGCTTTCATGGTCAATGTTTCCCTAAATATGACAGATTGTCCCTATAGACCACAATGCTCATAACAGGTTTAAAAATATAAAACAACTAAATGACAATGACAAAAAAAATATTATGTATGTCTTTGAGGACAGAAACTAATTGGCCCAGCCTTCTATCTTATGTCCTCCTAAGTTCCAGGTACATAGCTTATCAAGATATTCACAAGGCAAAAATGTGTTCTCTCCTCAACTCTTTAATTACAGAAGCTGTAAAAGACTTTGAGGACTATTTATTAGATTTCTCAACAGGAGATACCCTTGTCCCTTTCTGAACCTGCTCAAAAATTTCAGCCTGGTGACCTTATATAGGTTAATCAGATCCTGACACAGTGCCTGGAACCACTGTGAAAAGGCCAATATAGTGTGATCCTTACCACCCATACAGCAATTATGGCACATGGTATCATTCCATCCACCTACCGCAGTCAACTAAAGTAGACTACAGTAAATAATGACAAATGGGATATCAATAGGTTCTCTAACCTCCTAAAGATAAACCTGATATAGGCCCTGCAACTATTGTTGTCCTGTTTTGTCCTTTAGTCTAACCATGGGAAATGTCAAAAATCTACATAAGCAAGGACACTGGGTTATAAAAACTTAAAAATGATAGAAACTGGGGAGCTCATAGACAATCTATCCACTAAGGCCCATTTCTAGGAAGAGGTGTGTAAAATATTGCATCCAGAGACTATAGGGGAATGGCTTGCTTACTTCTGGGGGAGAAGTATACCTTTGGTTCATAAGTTTACATGCTCCAAAATAGGAGAATCTAATATATCCAGTACTATTCCTCCACACCCTGAGACTCTAGGCTCCAAGCCAATATCATTGTTCTTAGTGAAACTGTAAAACCAAATCCTCTTAATCCCATTATATTTCTAAAAGGAAACCATCTTGCAATCCCATGAACAATGGAGGAGTGTTCCTCTTTCTCCACATCCTCTCTAGCATCTCCTGTCACCTGAGGTATATATATATATATATATATATATATATATATATATATATATATATATATATATCTTAGCCATCCTGACCAGTGTAAGGTGGAATCTCAGGGTTGTTTTGGTTTGCAATTCCCTCGTGACTAAGGATGTTGAACATTTAATTGGGTGCTTCTTACCCATTCGAATTTCCTCAGTTGAAAATTATTTGTTTAGCTCTGTACCACATTTTTTAATAGGGTTAGTTGACTCTCTCGAGTAAACACCTTGAGTTCTTTGTATATATTAGATATTAGCCCTATATCAGATGTAGGATTGGTAAACATCTTTTCCTAATCTGTTGGTTGCTCTTTTGTCCTATTGACAGTGTCCTTTGCCTTAAAGAAGCTTCTTAATTTTATGAGGTCTCATTTGTCGATTTTTGATCTTAGAGTAGAAGCCATTGATATAGTCAGGAAAATTTCCCCTTTTCCTATGTATCCAAGGCTTTTTTTCACTTTCTTTTCTATTAGATTCAGTGTATCTGGTGTTATGTGGAGGTCCTTGATTCACTTGGACTTGAGCTTTTTACAGGGAGATAAGAACGGATCAATTTTCATTCTACATATAGACCACCAGTTTAACCAGCACCACTTGTTGAAAGTGCTATCTGTTCTCCACTGAATGGTTTTAGCTTCTTTGTCAAAGATCAACTGACTATAGGTGTATGGTTTAATTTCTGGGTCTTCAATTCTATTTCATTGATCTACTTGGCTGTCCTTATACCAATATCAGGCAGTTTTTATCACTATTGCTCTATAATACATCTTGAGATCAAAGATGGTGATTCCCCCCTGATATTCTTTTATTGTTGATAATAGTTTTGCTATCCTTGTTTTTATGTTATTCCAGATGAACTTAAGAATTGCTCTTTCTAATACTATGAAGATTTGAGTTGGAATTTTGAAAGTGATTGCATTGAATTTGTAGATTTCCTATGGTAAGATCGCCATTTTGTTATATTAATCCTTCTAATCCATGATCATGGGAGATCTTTCCATCTTCTGAAATCTTCTTTGATTTCTTTCTTCAAGACTTGAAGTTCTTGTCATACAGATTTTTCACTTGCTTGATTAGAGTCACACCAATGTATTTCATATTATTTGTGAAGGGTATCATTTCCTTAATTTCTTTCTCAGCCTATGTATCCTTTGAGTATAGGAAGGCTACTGATTTTTTTTTTTTTTTGAGTTAATTTTATATCCAGCGACTTCACTGAAGCTGTTTATAAGGTTTAGGAGTTCTCTGCTGGAATTTTTGGGGTCACTTAAGTACACTATCATATCATCTGTAAAGAGTGATAGTTTGACTTCTTCCTTTCCAATTTGTATCCCTTTGATCTCCTTTTGCTGTTTAATGGCTCTGGCTAGGATTTCAAGTACTACATTGAATAGGTAGGGAGTAAGTAGGCAGCCTTCTCTCATCCCTCATTTTATTGGGATTACTTCAAGTTTCTCTCCCTTTAGTTTGATATTGGCTACTGGTTTGCTGTATATTGTTTTTCACTATGTTTAGGTATGGGCCTTGATTCATGACCTTTCCAAGACTTTTACCAAGAAGGGTTGTTTAATTTTGTCAAATGCTTTTTCAACATCTAATGCAATGATCATGTGGTTTTTTCTTTGACTTTTTTAATGTAATGGATTACATTGATAGATTTCCATATATTGAACCATCTTTGTATCCCTAAGATGAAGCCTACTGGATCATGTTGAATGACTGTTTTTGATGTGTTCTTGGATTCAGTTGGCAAGAATTGTATAGTGTATTTTTGCATTGATATTCATTAGAGAAATTGGTCTAAAGTCTCTGGATTGCCTTTCCTTTTGACTCTGCTCCATTTTGTCCCTAAATTTCCTTTAGACAGTACAATTCTGAGTTAAAATTTTTTAGAAGGGTGGGTGGTCCCATCCCTCTAATGGGTATCATGGCTATCTACTAGAGGTGGTCTCTTCAGGTTCTATATCCCAGCTGTTGGGTATTTCTGTTCATGTCATCCCCATTGAGTCCTGAGAGCCTTTTGCATCTCTGGCATCTGGGAACTGCTAGTTGTTTGCCAAGTTCCTCATCCCCCACTGCAACTTATTTTTATTCATTCTCCTGGTCCTCTGGACTTCTCCCATGTCTCTTCCTATACCTGGTCCTTTCCCCTTTTATTACTTGCTCTTTCCTCTCCCACCTAGGTGCAACCCTCCCTCTGCCTCCTCTGATTATTTTGATCCATAATACAAGTGGTTTGAAAAATCCACACTTTGGCCTTCCTTCTAGTTAAACTTCATATGGCTTGTGAGTTATATCATGAGTATTCTGAGCTTTGGGGCTAATATTCACATATCAGTGAGTACATACCATGAATGTACTTTTGGGTCTAGGTTACCTTACTTTGGATGATATTTTCTAGTTCTAGCCATTTGCCTACAAAGTTTATGAGTTCCTCATTTTTAATAGCTGAGTAGTATCCCATTGCGTAAATGCACCAAATTTCTGTATTCATTCATCCACTGAGGAAAATCTAGGTTATTTCCAGGTTTTGGCTATTATAATAAGGCTGATATGAACATAGTGGAGCACTTGTCCTTGATATATGTTGGAGTATCTTTCAGGAATATTCCCAGGAGTAGTAGAGCTGGGTTTTCACATACAGCTATTCCCATTTTTCTGAAGACTGCCAGCTTGATTTCCAAAGTGGTTGTACAAGCTTGCAATCCCACCTCAAATGGAGCAGTGTACTTTTTCTACATCCTCACCAGAATTTGCTGCCACCTGAGATTTTTATCTTAGCAATTATGATTGGTGTAAAGTGGAATCTCAGGATCGTTGTGATTTGCATTTCCCTGATGACTAAGGATGTTGAACATTTCTTTAGGTGCTTCTCAGCTATTCAAGATTCAGCAGTTGAGAATTCTTTGTTCAGCTCTGTACCCCATTATTAATTGGATTGTTTGTTTTTCTGAAGTCTAACATCTTAAATTCTTTGTATATTTTGGATGTTATCCCTTTATTAGATGTAGGGTTGGTAAAGATTTTTTTCCCAATCATGTAGATTGCTGTTTTGTCCTACTGACAGTGTCCTTTGCCTTACAGAAGCTTTGTAATTTTATGAGGTAACCTTTGTCAATTCTTCAACTTAGAGCATAAACTATTGGTGTTCTGTTCAGGAAAATTTCCCCTGTGCTTTATGATCAAGGTTTTTTCCCAAATTCTCTTCTTCTTAAAATAAGCATATCTGGTTTTGTGTGGAGGTCCTTGATCCACTTGGACTTGAACTTTGTACAAGGAGATAAAAATGGATGAATTTACATTCTTCTACATGCAGACTGCCAGTGAGACCAACACCATTTGTTGAAAATGCTGTCTTGTTATCCACTGCATGGTTTTGGCTTCTTTGTCAAAAATCAAGTGACCATAGGTGTGTGGGTTTATTTCTGGGTCTTCAATTCTATTCAATTGATGTATCACTCTATCTCTATACCAAAAGCATGCAATTTTTTAAAATCACTACAGCTTGAGAACAAGGATGGTGATTCTCTCAGAAGTTCTTTTATTGTTGGAAGTTGTTATCATTATCCTGTTTTTTATTATTATTATTATTCCATATGATGTTGAGAATTGCTTTTTCTATCTCTGTGAAGAATTCAGTTGGAATTTTGAAGGGGATTGCATTGAATCTTTAGATTGATTCTGGTAAGATGGAAATTTTTACTATGTTAATTTTACCATCCACAAAAATGAGAGGTCTTTCTATCTTCTGAGGTCTTCTTCAATTTCTTTCTTCAGACACTTGATGTTCTTGATGTATAGAACTTTCACTTGCTTGGCTAGAGTTATGCCAAGATATTTTATATTATTTGTAACTATTGTGAGGCATGTTGTTCCCCTAATTTCTTTCTCAGTCAATTTATCCTTTGTATAGAGGAAGACTATTGATTAGTGTGAGTTAATTTTATATCCAGCCACATTGCTGAAGTAGTTTTTCTGTTGTAGGAGTTCTCTGGTAGAAATTTTGAGGTCACTTATATATATACTATCATATCATCTGCAAATAGTGATACCTTCACTTCTTCCTTTCTGATTTGTACCCCTTTGGCCTCCTGTTGTTGTATAATTGCTCTAGCTAAACTTTGAGTACTATATTGGATGAATAGGGAGAGAATCGTCAGCCTTGTCTTGTTCCTGATTTTAGTGAGATTGATTGCTTCAATTTCTTTTCATTTATTTTGATGTTGACTGTTGCTTTCCTATATATTATTTTATTATGTTTTCATTATTTTTATTATTTTATTATTCATGTTTTATTATTTATTATGTACCTTGTATTTCTGATCTTTCCAAAACTTTTAATTTTATTATTTTTTAAACATTAATTTAATCTTTTTTTACAGTCCAGATTTTATCCCCAGCCTGGTCCACTCTCTGACTGTTCCACATCCCATACCTCCTCCCCCTGTATCCATGAGGTTATCTTCACTATTCTACCCCCAACCCCACCAGACTTCCCCACTCTCTGGGGACTCCAGTCTCTTGAAGGTTAGGTACATCTTCCCTTACAGAGTCCAGATCCCTCAGTCCTCTGTTATATATGTGTTGAGGGCCTCATATCAGCTAACATATGTTGCCTGGTTGGTGACCAAGTATCTGAGAGATCTTGGGGGTCCAGGTTAGTTTAGACTGCTGGTCTTCCTACAGGGTTTCTCTCCTCCTCAGCTTCTTCCAGTTTTTCCCTAATTCAACCACAGGGGTCAGCAGCTTCTGTCCATTGGTTGGGTAAAAAATATCTCCATAGACTCTTTCAGCTGCTTGTTGGGTGTTTTAGAGAGCACTCATGATAGAGCCCTTTGTGTGAGCACACCATAGACTCAGTAATAGTGCCAGGCCTTGAATCCTCCCCTTAAGCTAGATCCCAATTTCAGCCTGTTGATAGTCCTCCTTTTCCTCAGGCTTTTCTCCATTTTTGTCCCTGAAGTTCTTTCAGACAGGAACAATTATGGGTCAGAGTTTTAGACTGTGGATGGCAATCCTATCCCTCACTTGATGCCCCATGTTTTCTGCGGGAGGTGGGTTCTACAAGTTCCCTCTCCCCACTGCAGGGCATTTTAACTAAGGTCCCTCCTTTTGAGTCTCTCATCTCCCAGGTCTCTGGTACATTCAACAGGGTCTCCCCACCCCCTATATCTCTGCTGCCTGTTTCCATTCTTTCTGCTGGCCCTCGAGGCTTCAGTCCTGTTTGCTTCCCCCACCTAATACCCGATCTTGTTCCTTTCTTCCTCTTCTTGTCCCCTTTCCCATACGAGACCCTCCATCCCTTTTGTGATTGCTTTCTTCTCCATCCCAAGTGGGATTTAACCCTCCTCAGCTTGTTAAACTTTTTGAGATTTGTGGATTGTATCCTGGGTATCTGTACTTTTTTTTTTTTTTTTTTTTTTTTTTTTGGCTAACATCCACTTAATACTGAGTACATACCATGCATGTCCTTTTGTGTCTGAGTTACCTCACTCAGGATGGTATTTTCTAGATCCACCCATTTGACTGCAAAACTCAGGATATACATGGTCTTAATAGCTGAGTAGTGTTCCATTGTGTAAATGAACCAAATTTTCTCTATCCATTCTTCTGTTTTGGGACATCTGGGTTGTTTCCAGCTTCTGGTTATCACAAACAAGGCCATTATGAACATAGTGGTTTGTGAAGTTTTCTTCTATGATTTTGTCGAAGATGTTTCCTGGACATCTTTGCATTGGGAATATTCTCTCTCTTCTACTCCTATCATTCTTATGTTTGTTATTTTTCATTTGAATTTCTTGAATATTTTGGGTTATGAGTTTTTTGTGCTTTGTATTTTCATTGACTGTTGTATCAATATTATCTATGGTATCCTCTTTTGTCTTTCTTTTTTATTTCTCTCTTTCTCATTCTCTCTTTTTCTCTTTCTCTATGTCCCGTCCTTTCCTTTCCTTTCCTTTCCTTTCCTTTCCTTTCCTTTCCTTTCCTTTCCTTTCCTTTCCTTTCCTTTCCTTTCCTTTCCTTCCTTCCTTCCTTCTTTCCTTCTTTAGATATTTATTTCCTTATGGTATCTTCTATACTTGAGAATCTCTCTTCTATTTTTTGAATTCTGTTAGTGATGCTTGCATATGTAATTTCTGATCTCTTTCCTAGGATTTTTCACCTCCAGGTTTCCCTCCCTTTGTGCTTTCTTTTTGTTTCTATTTTAATTTTTAGATCCTGGACTGTTTTTTTCAATTCCTTCACCTATTTGGCTGAGTTATCCTGTATTTCTTTAAGGGAGTTATTTATTCCCTTCTTAATATCCACTATCATCTTCATAAGATGAGATTTTTAGGTTGGAATCTTGATTTTCAGGTGTGTTATGGTATTGAGGTGGGAAAACTAGCTTCTGATAGTGCCAAGTAGTATTGGTTTCTGTTCTTATACTTAACCAGAGCCTCTCCTTTCACCATCTGGTTACCTTGGTTATCTTCCTTGCTGTGTCTGACTGGATCCTGTCCCTCCTGTGATCCTTAGAGGTTGCTTTTGATAGCTGTCCTGGGAGTCAATATACCTCTTGTTGTGGAAGGGGATCTGGAGCACAGGCTCTGCACCAGGCTGAGTTGTGGGCCATCCAGATATCTTGAACTCTAAATTATTGAAGTAAAATATTTCCCTGAAGTTAAAATCAGGAAGTGTGGTTTTGTTTATTAACATAGCATAAGATATTAAAAATAAAAATGTAACTTACATAAATTTCTCTCTCACCAAACCAAACAGCAATATATCTGTTTGTTTTTTTTCCCTTATTAAGTGTACATGCTCTCCTCTATCCTAAGCATATCAGAAAAAAATTCAAAAAAAAATAAAAGAGCAAAATAATTCCTCTGGTTACATCAAAGGTGAATAAAGGTATATTAGAGTCTAAATTTAACCATCATTGGATTTTATTTGTTTTATATAATCTATTCCCTTATAATAACTGAGAGACAGATAAGTTCATACCCCCGTAGAGATGTGCATATTTGAATATAATGCCATTTATCTTTTGGCAGAAGATTTTACAGAATGCACTGCCTAAAGCAAAAGTAATTTTGCAAGACATTTACTCCACAAAATCAGCAAGGAAAATGATTTGGAGACAGGATAAGGCCACCAAAATCCATGTTGAAAGGGATTATCTCCCTGGAGAAAGTTATCCTGCAGTTTACAGAAGCTTTGAACTCCAGGGACACTGGAGGTCATGGCGCCTTTGACAGAGATCTGGAAAATTGTAAATATAAAGTGGCTGAGAAGGAGCTAGAGGAAGTACCCAAGGAGCTGAAGGGGTCTTCAACCCTATAGGTGGAAGAATAACCATGAACTAACTAGTACCCCCTGAGCTCATGTCTCTAGCTGCATATATAGAAGAGGATGGCCTAGTTGGCCATCATTGGGAAGAGAGTTCCCTTGGTCATGCAGACTTTATATGCCCCAATACAGGGGATCGCCAGGGCCAAGAAGTGGGAGCGGGTGGGTAGGGGAGCAGGGCCGGGAGGGGGGAGGGTATAGGGAACTTTTTGGATAACACTTGAAATGTAAATGAAGAAAATATCTAATAAAAGTTGGAAAAAAAAAAAAAAAGAGGGTATCCTTCAGGAAGGATTAGATTCACAGCAGCCGAAAAACTCAGACCAACTAGATTTGGGAGAAAGACATTTGGAAGAAATTAAGCTTTCCCTGACCAGCAGAGTAGTTGAGAAATAATTCTACATGCAAGGATTCTTAGAACATTAGCAAGACTTTAGTGATAGCTAATAGCACACCAGTTTCCTTTAAGATTAGACATAAATCATTTAACATTAAGTCCATCAATGTTTTCTAACACTCTGCATCTATATGATTTCCATTGTATTCAACCTTATGAAAACTTACATTTCTTTCCCATGCTTTTCTCCTGTATGAACCTTTCTTCACCAACTGTACAGAGAGTGGGGAGGGGATTTAAGTTTAAGTCATCTATGCACTATTGCTTAAAACATTGCAAACAGGGCACAATGTTTCATATCCTCAACTCAATTTATTACTATAATTTCTCTTTGTGAGACAGGTATAAATTGAAGAACTTCTTCCCACAAGAAGTAATTCAGATTCATAAAAGTCAAATAAAGTACATCTAACCATATTATTAAGAGTAAGAGGAATCACCTAGTCTCACAAAAGACTTGACGTGTCAGCATGGGGGAACACAGAGAAGGACCCCCAGCTGCTCAGAGAACAGGATGGGGATAGGGGATAGATTTTGAGAGGGGCTAACTGGGAGGGAGCAGTGACCAGGATATAAAGTGAATAAGTATAATAATAATAATAATAACAATAATAATAATAATAATAATAATAAATAATAATAATAATAATAATAATAATAATAATGACTGTGATAGCCAAATAAATACTTGTGATTGCCAGTATGCATCATGAGATGGCATGAATATATGTGTGTGTGTGTGTATATATATATATATATATATATATATATATATATATATATATATATGATGAGACTATAAATTAATTTATTTCACAAGTACTCTGAAATTATATAAAGTTGCACTTTGTGCCCTGTACAATTGTGATTCAGAATTATACTCCTATGTTTATGCCCAACAGAAAGTCATACAAATATGTAACAAAACATTAAGAAAGGTTTATGGCTTAACTTCAAAGGTTCAACAGTGGCAGATTTGTACAAGAGGATGCACATTTTCAGTAGCCTGCATAGGGCAATGTCACCAATACAATATCAAATATAATGAGTCAGGCACAAAACACTATGGTCTTAAATAAGCTGATAAGAATCTAATAAATCCTAAACTCTAAGTTGATATTTTTGCTTGTTCTATTTCCTTTTACTCATACTTTTTGTTTGTTTGTTTGTTTATTTGATTTTGTTTTTTGTTTTTTTGAGACAGGGTTTCTCTTTATAGCCCTGGCTGTCCTGGAACTCACTCTGTAGACAAGGCTGGCCTCGAACTCAGAAATCTGCCTGCCTCTGCATCCCCAGTGCTGGGATTAAAGGTGTGCGCCATCACGTCTGGCATTTACTCATACTTCAACCTCAACAGCTAAGAGACAATATTTTATTATGTGTCCCAGCTAGCCTGGCACTAACCATATTTTTCTGCCTCATTTGTCCTAGTGATTTGATTGTGAATGTGCTCCACAATACTTGTCACAAGTCACAAGATAGATTTAAAAAAACAATGTGCCCTGGAGAGATGGCTCAGTGGTTAAGAGCACTGACTGCTCTTCTGAAGGTCCTGAGTTCAAATCCCAGCAACCACATGGTGGACCACAAACATCTGTAATGAGATCTGACGCCCTTTCTGGTGCATCTGAAGGCAGCTACAGTGTACTTAGATATAATAATAAATAAATCTTTAAAAAATAAAAATAAAAAATAAAAAACAATGTATCTTGGATTTTTATGATTCTTGATATCACAAAGTTGTTAGTTGATTTTGTATTTTCCACCTCTCTTTCTGCACCAATTTCAAGTTACTAAAATGTAACCTATGACATATACCTCCATAATGATTTAATTAAGTTTCTGAAGGATGAACTATTTAACACAAAACTATGAAGTATCTCTAATATATCTTTCAAATATTATTTTCAGGTGATAGTATATTCCATTTAAGTAAGGTATCATATATTAAACATAGGACATTTATTTGTATGAATTTATTTTGCTCATGTTTCTTTCTTTTATGATTCTTTTTACCAAACAAGTATATTATTTATAATTTTATTCCCTGTGGCAGTTGTTTGATGCTCATCATCTTCTTTAAAGTGGTATAGGAGTACTGACAAGAGCAGGCATGTATCATTGTCAAAAAGGGCTTAATTTAATAAAACATCTTTAAATGCCATATTCTGGAGTTTTGGAAGACCATGTATCTATCTGGTATTCCTGAAAAGCCAATGGTTGTTTATTCAGACAGCACTTCACAACCTGATTAATTTTGAAAACAACATACCATAATTAATTAAGCTACTATCTGACATGACTGTGAGTTGGATTGACTATTATGCTGTAATTTTTACATATCCTTAACAGCATATAATAGCAATTTTTAAAATGTTAGAAATGTTAAAGTACATTTTAAAGAATTATACAGGTACAATACCTCAAATGAAAGTTGGAAACATAGTAAGTTGTAGCAAAATATGACCTCAATTTTGTATCAACATACAAAGACCTGTACCAAAGGAATAGTTTTGGCTTGTTAATGCTTTCTAGTTTAAAAGTAGATTCAATAATCTACCCTTTATTCCTATTATTTCTATTTCATTCCTATAGCCCCCTCTTTCTTTTCATCCCTTCTCTCTGCTTCACCCCAAACATTAGATAGAAAATAAAGAGGATAGAGGAAAGAAAAAGAAAGAGAAAAAGAAATTCCTGAATCTCACCCTTCAATTTTGTTTCTTCACTGAACAGGACCATGACTAATTGTGACCAGTCCTGTTAAGCAATGACAAGCATCCACCATTCATTGAAAGACCCAAAACCATTCACCTGTTTCTTGGAAATGTAGCATAGTTCTCTTAAAATTGATTCCTTGTAATTTGGGGCATTGCCTTTTTTTTAGTGGGGCAAGAAATTTTAGAAAAGGTTTAGTTTTAAGAAAGCTAGTTGTACCAGTTGTTGTCTGTATACACTGTGAAAATGCAGGTTTATAAAAAGCCCTGGCTGGAACAGTGTGTAAAACTGGATGAACTGAGGTCTTCTGGGTTCATCAGCTTTCTTTGAAGCTGTCTTGGAAGAAAATTTCCATGAAACAAATATTTAGGGATTCTGAGGTTAGATCAGGCAGGATGCTGTAGCAAGATGCCTCAGTATTTCAGCAGCCCTGACAGGTAAATTTTGTCAGGGCTGCTTTTCAGGTAGCATTTCTCTGTGAACATGTAAGCTTTTAAAGGTTAATACATACTTCTATATTACCATATGTATGGAATGTGCCATGCACTTGGATCAGTTAAGGTTGATTTTCTCCTCTTATATGAGCAGATGGAAGACATCTATCATTCCTTATAAGTTAGATTGGATTGTATAACCAAACTATAATATAAGTCCTTATTTATGTCAACTGAAAGGATGGCATGATAAGTTGTGAGGATTTTATATCAAAGATTTATTGGCTATCCAGACCTGAGGTTCTGGCTGGAGACATTTTTATTTCTTTCTCAGTCAGTCTCAGATCTATTCCCTTATGGAGGGATCACAAACCATATTATTTTTTATGTTTTATATTCTTCATTTCTTTCTTCACATCTCAACTGTAATCTTCATGAAGTCTTCCCTTGTCCTATCTGTTTTGTTGTTGTTGTTGTTAACAATTTGGAAGGAATCCATAGCTTTCTTTTACTGTGGAAAGAAATACATGACCTCTCTCCCAGCATCACACATTTCCTGCCTTCCATTCTGAAGTCAGGACTCGTTAATACAAACAGGTTGATTTTGTCCAGCAGTGTATTCCATAATCCAGCGTCTTGCAGCAGCTGTTGATTTTTTTCTGTTATCATATTAAAAATTTAAAGTCAATGAAGTATTATGTAATCAATCTCTGGGGGACTTTGTTATCTTTTTCTTTTTTAATTTTGTATTTAATATTTTATTTTACACTCCACATTTTATTCCCCTCCAGGTACACTCTCCAACTGTTCCATATCCCATACCTCCTCCCCAAGCTCCTGTCTCCACCAGGATGTCCCCACCCCCTCACCCCCACCCAGCCAGAACTCTAAACTCCCTGAGGCTTCCAATCTCTTGATGAATAGGTACATCTTCTCTGATTGAACTCAGACCCCATAGTCCTCTGTTGTATATGTGTTGGGGTTCTCATATCAGCTGGGATATGCTTCCTGGATGGTATTCCAATGTCTGAGAGATATGGGGTTCCTGGTTATTTGAGACTTCTGGTCCTCTTACAGGCTGGTGGACTCTTCTATATGTTGAATCTCCAGCTGCACTTGGACTAGTTGCTCTAGTGCTTGCAGATTTTTCTTTTCTCATAGAAACGTTGAACATTTTTTTTTCTCATTGCTCTATCCAAATAGATTTATTAGTCAGGTGTTCTGTCAGCAGTGTCTCGCCCATGTAAATTTGTAGAGTCAGCTTCTGCTGTGTCCTGTCTATGAACAATTTAGACAATCTGTGACTGTTCTTTTATTTTTTTTTATATTTTTATTAGATATTTACTTTATTTATAATTGAAATGTTATTCCATTTACTGGTTTCCCCTCCAAAAATCCTCTATCACATCTCCCATCCTTCTGTTCACCAGCCCACCCACACCCGCTTCCTGGTCCAGCCATTAAACTACACTGGGGCATAGAGCCTTCACAGAACCAAGGGCCTCTTCTCCCATTGATGACTGACTAGGCCATCCTCTGCTACATATGCAGCAGGAGACATGAGTCACATGATGTGTACTCTTTGGTTGGTGATTTAGTTCCTGGGAGCTCTAGGGGTAGGGGTTAATTCATATTTTGGTTCTTCCTATGGGGATGCTAACCCCTTCAACTCCTTGGGTCCTTCCTCTAGCTCCTTCATTGGGGATGCTGTGCTCAGTCTCAACGGTATGCTGTGAGGATCCACCTCTGTATTTGTCTGGCACTGGTGGAACCTCTCCAGAGATAGCTATAACTGGCTTCTTTCAATAAGCACTTGTTGACATCCATAAAACTGTCTGGGTTTGGTGATTGTATAAGGGATGGATCCCCAGATGGGGCAGTCTCTGGATGGCCATTCCTTTAGTCTCTGCTCTGTACTTTGTAACTCCTTCCATGGGTATTTTGTTCCCCCTTCTAAGAAGGATGGAAGTATCCACACTATGGTCTTTCTTCTTCTTGAGTTTCATGTGGTTTGTAAATCGTATCTTGGGTATTCCGAACTTCTGGGCTAATATCCACTTATCAGAGAGTGCATACCATGTGTGTTCTTTTGTGTTTGGGTTACCACACTCAGGAAGATATTTTCTAGTTCTATCCATTTGCTTAACAATTTCATGAATTCATTGTTTTTAATAGCTGAGTAGTAAGTATTCCATTGTGTAAACATACTACATTTTCTGAACCTATTACTCTATTGAGCGACATCTGGATTCTTTCCATCTCCTGGCTATTATAAGTAAGGCCACGATGAACATAGTGAAGCATGTATCATTATCACATGGAGTATCTTCTGGGTATATGCCCAGGAGTGGTATTAGTTTGTCCTTAGGTAGTATTATGTCCAGTTTTCTGAAGATCCGCCCAACTGAATTCCAGAGAGGCTGTACCAGCTTGCAATCCCACCAGCAATGGAGGAGTGTTCCTCTTTCTCAACAACCTCACCAGCATCTGCTATCGCCTGAATTTTTAATCTTAACCATTCTGACTGGTGTGAGGTGGATTCTCAGGGTTGTTTTGATTTGCATTTCTCTGATGACTAAGGATGTTCAACATTTTTTCAGGTCCTTCTCAGCCAGTCGGTATTCCTCAGTTGAGAATTCTTTGTTTAGCTCTGTACCCCATTTTTTTTAATTAGGTATTTTCTTAATTTACATTTCAAATGCTATTCTGAAAGTCCCCTCCCCCCTCCTCCCTCCCTGCTCCCCTGCCCACCCACTCCCACTTCTTGGCCCTGGCATTCCCCTGTATTGGGGCATATAAAGATTGCAGTACCAAGGGGCCTCTCCTCCCAATGATGGCTGACTAGGCCATCATCTGTTACATATGATGCTAGAGACACGAGTTCTGGGGGTTCTGGTTAGTTCATATTGTTGTTCCTCTTCTAGGGTGGCAGACCCCTTCAGCTCCTGGTGTTCTATCTCTAGCTTCTCCAATGTGGGCCCCGTGCTACCTCTTATGGATGACTGTGAGCATCCACTTCTGTGGGAGTCAGCTATATCAGGGTCCCTTCAATAAACACTTGCTGTCGTATGCAATAGTGTCTGAGTTTAGTGACTGATTATGGGATGGATCCTGTTAGGTTAGTCTCTGTATGGCCCATCCTTTCATCTTAGCTCTAAACTTTGTCTCGGTAACTCCTTTCATGGGTATTTTGTTTCCTATTCAAAGGAAGAATGAAGTATCCACACGTTGGTCTTCCTTCTTGATTTTCATGTGTTTTGCAAGTTGTATCTTGGGTGTTCTAAGTATCTGGGCTAATATCCATTTATCAGTGAGCACATATCCAATGACTTCTTTTGTGATTGGGTTACCTCACTAAGGATTATGTCCACCAGATTCATCCATTTGCCCAAGAATTTCATAAATTCATTTTTTTAATAGCAGAATAGTACTCCATTGTGTAAAAGTACCATATTTTCTGTATCCATTCCTCTGTTGAGGGACATCTGGGTTCTTTCCAGGTTCTGGTTATTATAAACAAGGCTGCTATGAACATAGTGGAGCATGTGTCCTTTTAACCAGGTGGAACATCTTCTGGGTATATGCCCAGGAGAGGTATTGCTGGATCCTCTGGTAGTACTATGTCCAATTTTCTGAGATAACGCCAGACTGACTTCCAGAGTGGTTGTACAAGCTTGCAATCCCACCAGCAATGGAGGAGTCTTCCTCTTTCTCCACATCCTCGCCAGCACCTAAATTTTTGATCTTAGCCATTCTGACTGGTATGAGGTAGAATCTCAGTGTTGTTTTGATTTGCATTTCCCTGATGATTAAGGATGTTGAACATTTTTTCAGATGTTTCTCAGCCATTTGGATTTCCTCAATTGAGAATTCTTTGTTTAGCTCTGTACCCCATTTTTAATGGGGTTATTCATTTTTCTGGAGTCTAGCTTCTTTAGCTCTTCGTAGATGTTGGATATTAGTCCCCTATCAGATTTAGGATTGGTAAAAATCCTTTCCCAATCTGTTGGTGGCCTTTTTGTCTTGCTGACTGTGTCTTTTGCCTTATAGAAGCTTTGCAATTTCATAAGGTCCCATTTGTTAATTCTTGATCTGACCCTACAGGCCATTGCTGTTCTGTTTAGGAATCTTTCTCCTATACCCATATCTTCGAGGGTTTTCTCCACTTTCTCTTCTATATAGGGTTATTTGGTTCTTTGGAGTCTAACTTCTTGAGGTCTTTGTATATATTGTATATTAACCCTCTATTGAATGTAGGCTTGGTAAAGATCTGTTCCAATCTGGTTGTTGCTGTTTTATCTTATTGACAGTGTCCTTTGCCTTACAGAACCTTTGAAATTTTATGAGGTCCCATTTGTTGATTCTTGATGATCATACAGCACAAGCCACTGGTGTTCTGTTCAGGAATTTTTCCCCTCTGCCCATATTTTCAAGGCTCTTCCTCACTTTCTCCTCTATAAGTTTCAGTGTACCTGTATCTATGTGGAGGTCCTTGATCCACTTGGACTTGAGCTTTGTACAAGGAGATAAGAAGGGATTGGTTTGCATTCTTATACATGCTAAGTGCCAGTTGATCCAGCACCATTTGCTGAAAATGTAGTCTATTTTCCACTGAATTGTTTCAGCATCTTTTTCAAAGATTAAGTGACCATAGATGTGTGGGCTCATTTCTGGGTCCTCAATTCTATTCCATTGATCTACCTGCCAATGACTGTGCCAATACTATGCAGTTTTTAATTACAATTGCTCTGAAGTATTGCTTAATGTCAGGGATGGTGATTCCACCAGAAATTCTTTTATTGTTGAGAATAGTTTTCGCTGTCCTAGGTTTTTTGTTATTCCAGATGAATTTGCTAATTGCTCTTTTTAACTCTGTGAAGGATTGAGTTGAAATTTTCTTGGGTATTGCATTGAATCCATAGATTGCTTTCAGCAAGATGGCCATTTTTACTATATTAATCCTCCCACTCCATGAGCATGGGAGATCGTTCCATGTTCTGAGATCTTCTTCAATTTCTTCAGAGTCTTGAAGTTCTATTCATATATATGTTTCACATGCTTACTTAGAGTCACACTAAGGTGTTTTATATTATTTGTGACTATTGTGAAGGATGTTGTTTCCCTAATTTCTTGCCCTGTCTGTTTAACTTTTGTGTAGAAGAAGGTTACTGATTTGTTTGAGTTAATTCTGTGTTCAGCTACTTGGCTGAAGTTGTTTATCAGGTTTAGGAATTCTCTGGTGGAATTTTTGGAGTCACTTAAGTATACTATTATAGCATCCGCAACTAATGATAGTTTGACTTTTTCCTTTCCAATTTGTATGCATTTGATGTCCTTTTGCTGTCTAGTTGCTCTGCTTAGGACTTCAAGTACTCTATTGAATAGATATGGAGAGAGTGGGCAGCCATATCTAGTCCCTGATTTTAGTAGGATTGCTTCAAGTTTCTTCCTACTTAGCCTGATGTTGGCTACTGGTTGCTCTGTATTGCTTTTACTATGTTTAGGTATGGGCCTTGAATTCCCAATCTTTCCAAGACTTTTATCATGAAGGAATGTTGGATTTGTCAAACGCTTTCTCAGCATATAATGAGATGATCATTTTTTTTTGTTTGTTTATATAGTGGATTTCATTGATGGATTTCCATATATTGAATTATCCCTGCATCCCTTGGAGGAAGCCTACTTGATCATGATGGATGATCATTTTTATGTGTTATTGGATTTGGTTTGCAAGAATTTTATTACTTTTTCATCAAGATGCATAAGGGAAATTGGTCTGAAGTTCTCTTTCTTGGTTGGGTCTTTGTGTGGTTTAGGTATCAGAGGAATTGTGGCTTCATAGAATGAATTTGGTAGAGTATCTTCTGCGTTTATTTTGTGGAATAGTTTTAGGAGTATTGCTATTAGGTCTTCTTTGAAGGTCTGATAGAACTGTGCACTACACCCATCTTGTCCTGGGCTTTTTTTGGTTGGGAGATTATTAATGACAGCTTCTATTTATTTAAGGGAAATGGGACTGTTAAGATTGTCAATCAGCTCCTGATTTAACTTTGCTACCTAGTATCTGTCTAGGAAGTTGTCCATTTCATCCAGATTTTCCAGTTTTGTTGAGTATAGGCTTTTGTAGTAGGATCTAATGATGTTTTGGATTTCCTCAGGATATGTTGTTATGTTTCCATTTTCATTTCTGATTTTGTTAATTAGGACACTATCTCTTGCCCTCTAGTTAGTCTGGCTAAGGAATTTATCTATTTTGTTGATTTTCTCAAAGAACCAGCTCCTGGTTTGGTTCATTCTTTATATAGTTATTTTTGTTTCCACTTGCTTGATTTCATTCCTAAGTTTGATTATTTCCTGCCGTCTACTCCTCTTGAGTGAATTTTCTCTTTTTGTTCTAAAGCTTTTAGGTGTGCTGGCAAATTTCTAGCATATGTTCTCTCCAATTTCGTTTTGGCGGCACTTAGAGCTATGAGTTTTCCTCTTAGGCATGCTTTCATTGTATTCCATAAGTTTGGGTATGTTGTGGGTTCATTTTCATTAAACTCTAAAAAAGTCTTTAATTTCTTTTTCATTACATCCTTGACTAAGTTATCATTGAGTAGAGTGTTGATCAGCTTCCACGTGTATGTGGGGTTTCTATTATTTATGTTGTTGTTGAAGATCAGCCTTAGACTGTGGTAATCTGATAGGATGCATGGAATTATTTCAAACTTTTTGTATCTGTTGAGGCCTGTTTTGTGACCAATTATATGGTTAATTTTGGTTAAGGTACATGAGGTGCTGAGAAGGAGATCTATTCTTTTTTTTTTTTTTTTTTTTTTTTTTTTTTTTTTTTTTTTTTTTTTTTTTTTTTTTTTTTTTTTTTTTTAGGATAAAATGTTCTATAGATATGTGTTAAATCTGTTTTTTTTTTTTTCATAACTTCTGTTAGTTTCATAGTGTTTTTGTTTAGTTTCTGTTTACATGATCTGTTCACTGCTGAGAGGGTGGTTTTGAAGTCTACCACTATAATTGTGTGCGGTGCAATGTGTGCTTTGAGTTTTTGTAAAGTTTCTTTCATGAATGTTGGTGCCCTTGCATTATTAGGTACATAGATATTGAGAATAGTGAATTCTTCTTGATAGACTTTTCCTTTGATAAGTATGAAGTGTCCTTCCTTATCTTTTTTGTTAACTTTAGGTTGGAAGTTGATTTTATTTGATATCAGAATGGCTACTGTAGCTTTTTTCTTCGGACCATTTGCTTGGAGAATTGTTTTCCAGCGTTTTATTCTGAGGTAGTATCTGTCTCTGTCACTGAGGTAGGTTTTCTGTATGCATCAAAAGGTTGGGTACTGTTTACTTATTTAGTCTGTTATTCTTTTTTTTTATATTAAGGAATTGAGTTCATTGATATTAAGAGATATTAAGGCAAAGAAATTGTTGCTTCCTGTTATTTTTGTTATTAGATGTGGAATTATATTTTTTTGTTATCTTCTTTTGGTTTGTTAAAAGAAGATTATTTTCTTGCTTTTTCTAGGGTGTAGTTTCCATCCATGTGTTGGTGTTTTACATTTATTTTCCTTTCAAAAACTGGATTTGTGGAGAGATGTTATGTAAATTTGTATTTGTCGTGGAATATCTTGGATTCTCTAGATATGATTATTAAGAGTTTTGCTGGGTATAGTAGCCTGGGCTGGCTTTTGTGTTCTCTTAGGGTCTATATGACCTCTGCCCAGAATGTTCCGGCTATCATAATTTCTGGCAAGATATCTGGTGTAATTCTAATAGTTTTGCCTTTATATGTTACTTGACCCTTTTTTCTTTTTTTATTTTTTATTAGATATTTTCTTCATTTACATTTCAAATGCAATCCCGAAAGCCCCCTATACACTCCCCCCACTCCCTGCTCCCCTACCCACCCACTCCCACTTCTTGGCCCCTGGCGTTCCCCTGTACTAGGGCATATAGAGTTTGCATGACCAAGGGGGCTCTCTTCCCAATGATGGCATCTTTTGCTACATATGCAGCTAGACACAGGAGCTCTGGGGGTACTGGTTAGTTCATATTGTTTTTAAACCTGTAGAGTTGAAGACCCCTTAACCTCCTTGGGAACATTCTCTAGCTCCTCCATTGGGAAGCCTATGTTCCATCCAATAGCTGACTGTGAGTGTCCACTTCTGTGTTTGCCAGGCACTGGCATAGCCTCACATGTGACAGCTATATTAGGGCCCTTTCAGCAAAATCTTGCTGGCATATGCAATAGTGCCTGCATTTGGTGGCTGATTTTGGGATGGATCCCTGGCTGCAGCAGTCACTGGTTGGTCCATCATTTTGTCTCAGCTCCACACTTGATCTCTGAAACTCCTTCCATATGTATTTTGTTCCTAATTCAAAGAAGAGGAAAAGTGTCCACATTTTGGGCTTCATTCTTCTTGAGTTTCATGTGTTTTGCAAATTGTATCTTGGGTATTCTAAGTTTCTGGGCTAATATCCACTTATCAGTGAGTACATGTTATGTGAGTTATTTTGTGATTGGGTTACCTCACTCAGGATGATACTCTCAAGATACTTCCATTTGCCTAGGAATTTCATAAATTCATTGTTTTTAATAGCTGAGTAGTACTCCATTGTGTATATGTACCCCATTTTCTGTATCCATTCCTCTGTTGAGGAACATCTGGGTTCTTTCCAGCTTCTGGCTATTATAAATAAGGCTTCTGTGAACATAGTGGAGCATGTGTTCTCATTACCAGTTGTAACATCTTCTTGATATATGCCCAGGAGAGGTATTGCGGGATCTTCCAGTAGTACTATGTCCAATTTTCTGAGGAATCACCAGACTGATTTCCATAGTGGTTGTACAAGTTTGCAATCCCACCAACAATGGAGGAGTGTTCTGCTTTCTCTACATCCTCGCCAGCATCTGCTGTCACCTGAATTTTTTATCTTAGCCATTCTGAATGGTGTGAGGTGGAATCTCAGGGTTGCTTTGATTTGCATTTTCCTTGATGATTGAGGATGTTGAATATTTTTCAGCTGCTTCTCAGACAGTCAGTATTCCTCAGTTGAGAATTCTTTGTTTAGCTATGTGTCCCATATTTTAATGGGGTTATTTGATTTTCTGGAGTCCACCTTCTTGAGTTCTTTATATATGTTGGATATTCTTCCCCTATCTGATTTAGGATTGGTAAAGATCCTTTCCCAATCTGTTGGTGGCCCTTTGGTCTTATTGACAGCATCTTTTGCCTTACAGAAGCTTTGCAATTTTATGAGGTCCCATTTGTTAATTCTTGATCTTACAGCACTCGCCATTGCTGTTCTATTCAAGAAATTTTCCCCAATACCCATATCTTCGAGCCTTTTCCCCACTTTCTCTTCTATAAGTTTCAGTGTCTCTGGTTTTATGTAGAGATCTTTAAACCACTTAGACTTGACCTTCGTACAAGGAGATAAGAATAGATCAGTTCCCAGTCTTCTACACGCTCACCACCAGTTGTACTAGCACCATTTGTTGAAAATGCTGTCTTTTTTCCACTGGATGGTTTTATCTCCCTTGTCAATGATCAGGTGACCATAGGTATATGGGTTCATTTCTGGGTCTTCAATTCTATTCCATTTATCTACCTGTCTGTCACTGTACCTGTACCATGCAGGTTTTATTAGAATTGCTCTGTAGTACAGCTTGAGGTCGGGCATGGTGATTCCACCAGAGGTTCTTTTATTGTTGAGAAATTTTTTGCTATCCTAGGTTTTTTATTATTCCAGATGAATTTGCAAATTGCCCATTCTAACTCAGTGAAGAATTGAGATGGAATTTTGATGGGGATTGCATTGAATCTGTAGATTGCTTAGGCAAGATAGCCATTTTTACTATATTGATCCTGCCAATCCATGAGCATGGGAGACCCTTCCATCTTCTGAGATCTACTTGGATTTCTTTCTTCATAGACTTGACATTCTTATCATACAGATCTTTCACTTCCTTATTTAGAGTCACACCACGATATTTTATATTCTTTGTTAGTATTGTGAAGGGTGTTGTTTCCCTAATTTCTTTCTCAGCCCATTTGTCCTTTGTGTAGAGAAAGGCCATTGATTTGTTTGAGTTATTTTTATATCCAGCTACTTTACTGAAGCTATTTATCAGGTTTAGGAGTTCTCTGGTGGAATTTTTAGGGTCACATATATACTATCATACCATCTGCAAATAGTGATAGTTTGACTTCTTCCTTTCCAATTTTTATCCCTTTGACATCCTTTTGTTTTCAAATTGCTCTGGCTAGGACTTCAAGTACTATATTGAATAGGTAGGGAGAAAGTAGGCAGCCATTTCTAGTCCTTGACTTTAGTGGGATTGCTTCCATTTTCTCTCCATTTACTTTGATGTTGGCTACTGGCTTGCTGTAGATTGCTTTTATTATGTTTAGGCATGGGCCTTGAATTCCTGATCTTTCCAAGATTTTCATCATGAATGGGTGTTGGATTTTGTCAAATGCTTTCTCAGCATCTAATGAGATAATCATGTGGTTTTTGTCTTTGAGTTTATAAAACTATGGAATGCTTCATGAATGTGCTTGTCATCCTTACTCAGGGGCCATGCTAATCTTCTCTGTATCATTCCAATTTTAGTATATGTGCTGCTGAAGCGAGCACTTGACCCTTTTTTTCTTACTTATTTTAATATTATGTGCATTTGGTGTTTTCACTATTATTTGATGGGAAGAATTTCTTTTCTGATCCAATCTATTTGGTGTTCTGTAGGCTTCTTGTATGTTCATGGGCATCTCTTTCTTTAAGTTAGGGAAGTTTTCTTCTATAATTTTGTTGAAGATATTTATTGACCCTTTAACTTGGTAATCTTCATTCTCTACTATACTTATTATCCTTAGGTTTGGTCTTCTTATTGTGTCCTGGATTTTCTGGATGTTTTGAGTTAGGATCTTTTTGCATTTTACATTTTCTTTGATTGTGTGTCAGTGTTTTCTATAGTATATCCTGTGCCTGACATTCTCTCTTCCATTTCTTGTATTCTGTTATTGATGCTTGTATCTATGGCTCCTGATCACTTTCCCTAAGTTTTCTATCTCTAGAGTTGTCTCCCTTTGTGACTTCTTTATTGTTTCTACTTCCATTTTTAGATCTTGGATGTTTTTTTTTTTCAAATCATTCACCTGTTTGGATGTGTTTTCCTGAAATTCTTGTGTTTCCTCTTTAAAGGCTTCTACCTGTTTACCTGTATTCTCCTGTATTTCTTTAATGGAATTATTTATGTCCTTCTTAAAATCCTCTATCAGCATCCTGAGATATGATTTTTTAACTCCACATCTTTCATTTCCAGTGCATTGGGGAATCCAGAACTTGCTGTGGTGGAAAAACTAGGTTTTGATGGTGCCAAGTAATCTTGGTTTCTGTTGGTAAGATTCTTGTATTTGATTTTCTCCTTCTGGTTATCTCTGGTTTTAGAGGTTCTTCCTGTCTCTGGCTGGAGCTTGTTCCTCCTTTGGGTCTGTAAGCCTGTGACAGCACTCCGGAGAGACGAGCTTTCTCCTGGTGGAACTTGTATACACAGGGCTCTGGAACAGCCCAAACTCTTGGTGCAGATGGCCAAATAGAATGATCCTGTTCCTACTGCTCCACTGATTCTTCGCCCCATGTGCTCCACACAATTATTGGATAGAAAATAGCTGTCTTACCTCAGAGACAAGGAGTAAAAACACTACTGGAACAACTCCATGTTTTGTTTTGTTTTTTTAAGATAAAATATCTTTATTATTATTTTTTATTAGACATTTTCTTTATTTACATTTCAAATGTTACCCCCCCTCTCCTCATTTTCCCTTCTGATAACCCCCTATCACATCCTCTCTCTCCCTGTTTCTATGAGGGGTCTTCCCTACCCACCACCTATAGGTTGTCAAACATATTATTCATATCCTTGATTTTCAGCATTTCTTGTACTTGTTATGTATTAACCAGCTAAGCTAAGTTTTGTTTTCTAACAATCTTTTGCTTAGTATCCTAATTTTGATTGTATGGTTGTACATTAGGCTCTGACTTTATTTTTTCTGCATCTGTCTTAGTATGTATTTCAACTTTATTTATAGTTCTTTCCAATTTTTTCTTTAGGTTGCCTCCAGTTTTCTTCTAAGGCCTGTCTCTGTTTTTCATGTTTTTTTTTTTTCTCTTTTTTTTCTCAAAAGGACTTTTCTTTGTGAAGGTATGGAAAACCACCATGATTACCAAGATAAGTGTTATCAGCATGGAAAACCACCATGATTACCAAGATAAGTGTTATCAGCATGGTAATATTCATAATTGGTAATGTATCCATCTCAGCAAAGACATTTAATTTTTTTTAATTTTGTTCCTATCTTTGAAATATTTAAAAGAACATTTATATAAATTCCAAAACTTCTATGTTATTGTACCTCTCATTTTATATTATTATTTCTTTAACTTTACCAATTTGAGATTATTAATATTTATGCATGGATTTTCATGTGTACTCTTTCCCCTATTAGCATGAAAGCATGATTTTAAGATACTTTTTATCTGGTCAGAAATTTAGCTGTTTTGGATTTCTTCTATATGTCTTGCCTTAGTATGTGTTTGGCTTCTGCTTCCTGCCATGGAATTCATCATTTTTCTTTGCTTTAATTCACATGAAGAGGTGTTTCTGCCTCTCTGGATTTGCTTCAGCAGTTTCCAAACTCTTTGCCATTTTAGGAAGAATTTGGACTCAATAGGTGGTGGCTTCTGTAGCCAGAACAACAGGCTAGCAGTGCTGTTTTTTATAAAAAGGAGCCAAGATATGTTTTGAAGAACCAGGTTTGGTGAGTTGGGAGGGGTGCCATGGTGAGCCCATGCTCAAACATCCCTTCCCCCTGAGGTATCAGGCATACAATGGGTATAGTATAGAATAGAGCTTATTTAGGCACATGGGAAGGGTAGTTGAGAAGAGAGTAGAGACAGAAAGAGAGAGAGAGAAAGAAATGAGAAGAGGAGAGGAGAGGTTGGGGCCAGGAACATGTGGAGAGAGAGATGGGAGGGGAAGGGGAAAGAAGGAGAAAGGGGTCAGAAAGGAAAGAGTCAGAGAGAAAGAACAGGCAAAGAGAGTAAGAGGGTGAGGAAGGGCCAAACAGTCCTTCTTATAGCAAGCCAGGACTACCTGACTTACCTAACTGTTGGGTGGAGCATAAAAGGATTGCTAACAAGCAGGAGCTTCCTGTCAAAATTCCTGAGATATTTGGATTTTAGTATTGGTCTAGCTTTCTGGGCTTCAGGTGTTTTTACATGATGTTTCTGTTTGTGGCTTAATCCTCTTTTTCTTCTCTCTTTCTGCCCTCCTCTGGCTGGCAGAAGCCCAGCCCTATTCTGTGTTCTTCTGAGCCATTGGCTGATAAGCTTTTATTGATGAGTCAGAGAATAAACAAGGAGCAATGTTTACACAAACTTGAGATGGGAAATTCTTAGAATAAGCATTAAAGTGCCATATGCGGATTGCCACAAGATATGCGGGCAGAGAAATCAGCATTGAAATAATACAAGGACAACTTTACGCAGTGCACAGAACCATGTTTATGGGCTGCCCTTGCCTTGAGTATGGAATTTTTTGAGATGCTATATAGCTCTTTAGGGGAACATTGTCAGCACAAATGGCAAAATTTCATCTAAATTCTAATTAATAAATTAAAATTATTAAATTAAATTATATTAAATTATATGTGTATATGATGCACTTACATGTCTTATGGATAGTTTTAGGTAGATAGTAAATAGTATACATTTTATTGTTTCTTTTTCAGTCATCCTTACTGTTATTTTGTGCATCTTCTTCCTTTCTCAATAGTATCTTATTCCTTCCCACATTAAATTTACCTTATTTTCTCTATTAGATTGGTCAAAACCTGTTATCCGCCTTTACTCTTCTGTATTTTTCTCCCTCCCCCTTCCCAAGGATCCCTCTTTTTACCTTTTCCCAATCACATCACTTGTAACCTGCTTGTCCCTTCTTTTTGGTTCCCCCAACACCATCCCAGAAATAGTTCCATTTCCTGAATTTACTCCAAGATAAGCATACACATCTGAAGCTTTCAAGCTAGGATATCCAATAAAAGATAACATTTGAAGTTTGTCTTCAAGTTACCACATTCAATATGGTATATTCTATTCATTTTCTTGCAAAGTTCACGAATTGATTTTTATTTGCTTCTACCAGCCAGAGGAGGGCAGACTTTCATAGTATATATTTTCATTATGCATTCATTGTTAATTTCTCACCAGTTTTCTATAGGATTTAAAAGTTTTCAATTTCCAAATTTCAAATTCTTATAGTTGCAACAATACCTTAAACATATTCTTACTAAAATTGATCATTTTGATTATTGCATTGTTTTGTTATGCTTTATATGGATATCTGACTTAGACAGTTCTCACTTCAGTTTCATTACTCAATATGTTACTGCAGATCAATAAAGTATTGGTTTACCAGATATGATCGTTCTGTCTTGAGAATTATCTCCATTCTCATTATTTATTGTATTCTTTTTGTTATTGATTTAGTAAAAGTGCATCTTCTCAAACACTTATTGTATTTCTTTTCATATGTTAAAATTCTTTGAACATAATGGATTTTTTTTATTAGATAAAAAAGAAGAGTTTCAATGTAAACATTTCTTAACTTTTGTCATACATGTAGAATTTAGTTAATTGTAATTAAAACCTTCTTTTCCACTCTATTGTATTTAAAATATGGCTGAAATAAACGATCTGGTGTCAGACTCTAGAAGTTTGTGACAGTGATGTCTAAAGAAGTCAAGCTGAACCAAGTTTTATTCATTCCTCATGCAGTGCATGTCCCTGCTGACTGTGGCACTTGAAGATACATCATTCATTCTAAAAGTTCTATTTCTTCTGATAACTCTGAGTAATGTACCTACCAAGTCAGAAAGTGAACATGAGCAACAGCAATCTATTATCAAGTACCCTTTACATGATTGTACTTGAGCAGATCCTGAACAGACAAGCAAGTTAAATGAAAAAGTTTCCTTATTACCTAACTTTTATACTCTTGCTATTTTTTTCTGTTGCAAAGCATGCAACTATAGTTGCCTGAGGTATGTCTTATGATTAATTGAGGAAGAGGAGAAGAGTTCCTGGTATACTGATGATTCTGCATTGTACGCAGGAGCCACCCAGAATTGGACAGCTGTAGCTGTCCTCAAGGACACATGAAAAGGCAAACCCTCACAGGGGACAAAATTTTTGACATTACACATGATTGTACGTTCTGTTTGGCAAAAGAAATGCACAGATGTGTCATTGTTTACCGATTGGCTGTAGCCAATCAATTGGCTGGATGTCAGGATTGGGAAATTGGTGAGAAAGACATCTTGGGAAGAAGTATGTAGATAGATTTCTCCAAATGTGTGATGTAATTTAAAATACTTGAGTCCTTTGCTCATCAAAAGGTGTCTTCTGGTGAGGAGGAATTCAATTCAATAATCATGTGGAATCTTGCCATGGTGACAGAGAGAGAGGTTATATATGGGCTGGACAATATTGACTGTCACTTAGCAAGACTGACCTTGCTATAGCTGCATCTGAGTGCCAGATCTGTCAACATCAGAAACCAGAACTGAGCCCCAGATATGTTACTATTACTTAAGGTGACCAGACAGTGACCTGGTATCAGATTGACTGCGTTGGAGAATTTCCTCTATGGAAAGGACAATGCTATTTCCTTATTGGAACTTATGGTTATGGATTTGCCTTTCCTAAATACAGTGATTCTCCCAGTCACCATCCACAGACTTGTAGAATTAATTACCTACTGTCATAGTAATACACACAAGTTTCTGACCAAAAATCTCACTTCACAGTCAGAGAAGTGCAACAGTAAAGCCACAATCATGAAATCCAATGGTATTATACTCCCTACTCTCTAAAGCTGCTAGCCTGTTAAAAAGATGGAATTGTCTTTGGAAGACACAGTCATAGTACCAACTAAATGGCAGAAACCTGGAGGCCTAGGACAGGGTTTTCTAGAAGACAGCAAATGCTTTTTCAATCATTATTCAATATAGAGTATGCTTTCTCCAATATTCAGGATCAATGGGTCCAGTCCAAGAATCAAAGGGTTGGTAGGTGTTATTTCTACTCTATATCACTCTGAGTAACTGAGTAGGAAATTTTTTGTTTCCTGTTTCTACAACTTTAAGTTCTTCTGACCTTCTAAATGTGACTTCAGATGTGGTGGTGTTGGGGTGCTCTTGCCATGAGGCACAACAGAAATTTCATTGAACAGAGAGTTGAGACTTCCCCCAAGGCCACTTTGGTCTTCTGATGCCTTAAAACAACAGGCTATGAAAGAAACAGTGTCAGGAGAGATGATTGACCCAGATTACCAAGGGGAAACTGGATTGATTATTCAAAAGGGAGGTTAGAAAGATTATGTTTTTCTGGAATGCACAATATACTTCAGGGCATCCTTTGGTGGTACCATGTCCTGTGATTAAATGCATTGATAAATTACAATAGCCTAGTCTTGGCTGGATGATAAAGGAACCAGACCTGTAATGAATGACTGTTAAGGATGTGTTTGTACAGATATTTTTGTTTTCTTTCCTCAATTTCTTTATTATGTGATCCTTGACTACATTTGTAATTACCTAAAACCCAAATGACTATGAACACCACAAGGGAAATGTTTTTAATTAAATCATTTGAAGTGGGAATATACACTTCAAATCTTGATCTTTGGAGTGGCAAAATAAACCATTAATGCAGATCCTTTGAGGTAGAAAAATCAACCTTTAATCCGGACCACACCTTTTGCTGGCAGCCTATATAAAAGACATGAAAGAAAGAAGTTTGGAAACCTACTCTATTTTCCTGCTTGTTTTTGTTCCTCAGAGCAAGTCCACACCTTCACTAAAGGTAGAGCTTACTTCTTCAGGATTCCAGCATGTACTAAAGAAAAGATGAAATACCTAGCGTCATGTACTAAACAACTAATGGATTCTGGGACCAGCCATTTATAGGCAGCCATTATCTGGACCACAGCCTGAAAACTATTCTAATAAATCTTTCTCTCCCTCTAGATTTATTCTTTTTATGTTCTCCTAAAGAACCCTGACTAATACATCATTTTCTAATGCTTTCCACAATCTATCTTCTCACCTTTGTTTTAAATATAACAACAACAAAGTTTCAGGAAGGCCTGGCATTTCCAGTTTTGGAACAGTAACTACAACAAAACTTTAGAAGGCTCTTTCAGCCAATGAGTCTTGGCTATAAACATTAATATCAGAAACAATTTTATCTTCCTAAAGTCTACCTGAAATATCCATGGTATTTGCTGTAGAGACTAAGTAACGAAGCTTCAACAGCCAAAAGTCTTACAGATCATGCAGGACCTAGATCTTCCTATTACAGAAGTAGGAGACATATGGTACCTTCTTCATGAAACCTGTTTTATCTGGGTTAATACTTCAGCAGAGGTATATGAAATCCCTTGGGGAACAAATAAGGCAGAAAAATGCTTAAAGGTTTATATAATATTGAATATAGACTTCTTCTCTGTACAAGGAGGCTATGGGTTTGGACTCAGCTTTTATAGGTGATTTTAAAATGTTCTCAGTGTCTTGGATCCTGTTTATTTAACCTTCTCATCTGAATTGTATCTTATAGATTACAGGCTATTAATTTCTGGATGGTATTATAGCCAGTGTATTAGGCTATAATATTTTAGCTGCAAGATATACTACTAATTGGTCACTTATTTTTGGGACAGTGTAAATTTAACTAGAAGTTAGGCTAATTGGTCATTTGGTGAGGCATAGAGACTTGGACTTTAATTTATTTCTGAGACAGTTAATTTAAATTGGAGTAGAGGAAACTGGCTCTACAAATTACCCCGATTTGGGAACAATAAACTGTACTGTGGTAACAGGATTCACATCCTTTGAGGGCAACATTTTTTATAACTTTGTTTATGCATTAAGTGGAGCAAACAGGCCTTTGGCTTCTTTTCATTGGTGGTCATCTTCAAGCTCCATCTCCCACAATCCTATTAAATACACCGATGTTGCAAAAATTATATATATATATATATATATATATATATATATATATATATATATATTACTGTGATTGATAGCTTAGTCCTTTTTTAGTGCCATTTTAGAACACATTTCTTATCACCAATACCTTAGCAAAAGATCAAGTTTACAATATCTGGAGCAAATAGCTCCTCTAATTAACTCATTACAGAAGAAACTTAATTTCATGTAAGGTAACAACCAACTAGCAAAATAAACAAATAAATATATTTTAAGTATTGATAATTCTGACCCTGAAACACACATTTCTCATTAATACAGACAAGAAAAACAAGCCATTGTGTTATTTTACATTAGCTTTCACATTCCTCAAAACTAATTTTTTCTTCAAGACAATATAGAAACTTTTTGATCTCAGTTGGCTCATGTAAAGTCTGTGATCATGATCGGTTTATTGAAAAAACCTTAAAATAATCACATTTTACAGGTGTACAGAATCAATGTTATAGGTAGTGTTTCAACATCTCTCAGAATGTATTTGTATAGTAAAAATATTGTGAATTCATAAATTTAGGAACTCTTTTACATAGACTACATGCCATTTGAATTCAAGCCACAGGAGGGAGCTCTAACCTAGACGATACAATCTGTAAGTGCATGGTGAGCTCTGCCTTTGATGAAGTTAATAAAAAAGACACTGGCCCAGTTAGAATTTTCTGCTTTTACTGGGTTTGCATTATTTTTACCAAGCTTTACTGCTTGTAATTGAGATGCTCTGACTCTTAAAATAAGTTGGGAAAAAGTCATTATTTTGATGTGTTTAAATCTCAGAATTCTTTAAGGTTCTTTCATTAGCATTTTAAAACTTGCAAAAATATGAGAGCACCTTAAGAAATATGATTTCAAAAACTGGGGAGTTATAAGATACAACCAAATTATTTAAAAAACATACTTTTTAAATGCATATGTCATAACAATTGCAAAACAAACTGGGAAGTTATAAAAACAATTGAGTTATTAAACAAAAACCAAAACTACCTTAATGCTGCATTTTGTCATTTGACGAGGAAGGTCTTTGGCCTGCATTAACATTAGGGCATTTATTTTCTCTGGTGTTCCAAATTTTCCATTTGAGCATTGTAAAGAAAAATAGATTTTTGTTAGTCACAAAATAATAGTTTTAAAGATATGGCTTTAAGAAAATTGACCTTTAAATATGTATAAATAAATAAGAACTCTAATTTATCTATCAATAGAATAATTCATTTTTATCAAAATATTTTTATTCTAACAAATAATTTTGTAACAATAGTCTAAGTTATATTGTGTTACTAATTTTTACTTTTTTTTATTATTGTTGCCCTACATTGTGACAAATTTGTCCCTATTCACTGCAATGGTTTTATTCTTTTCTTATGAATACTTTTCTGTTAGCCTTACATTTTTTTGTTAAGTATCTAGTTACTTATTATCAGGCTTGGGTGTCATTGAAGATGACCCATTCCACCATAATAAACAGTAACATCAGGAACTAAAACTAGTCTCTGGTCATTGGTGAAGCCATGACATTGTGAACTGTTCTGAAAGTCAAAAAGATTCCTTTATCACTGGAGACTTTCTTTTAAACAAAACAATTCAAGAAAAACAAAGCCACAGGCATATCACTCTTTTTAAAATTAAGACTTATGCAAGTGGACCTTTCTATCACTAGGTCAGGAAAATTTACTGCAAGGAAAGAAGTCAGGTATAGAGATTTTAGAAAGAGAAATATAAAGAATTCCTAAAATGTGGATCAACTCAGGGATCTCTTTGGATACTGCCCAGTTTTCTTATATGCCCCAGTACAGGGGAACGCCGAGGCCAAGATGTGGGAGTGGGAGGGTAGGGGAGCCGGGCGGGGGATGGGGGAGGGTATAGGGGACTTTCAGGATAGCATTTGAAATGTAAATGAAGAAAATATCTAATAAAAATTGGAAAAAAAGAGTGTACTCTATGACAATACCCTTTTTGGCTTTAAATGTAATGCTTTTTTGTTTTAAATGTAGTATTAATGAAAATGAGTTTGCTTGAGATAGTCTGTCCCTAGGCTGCCTTGAAATCTAGGACTTCCTGATTCATGGAAGTTAAGTACTCTGGAAAATGAGATGCTACTCCATCATAAAATTTTGTTTTTATCTTAAAGTTAAATTTGGCGAAAATACCTGAATTATCTCCCTAACCTTTTTGAAAAATTAAAGAAACAGATTTTTGTCTGTTATTTCTAATAGTACAATAAGTGTGCCTTTTCAAATTCAGTGTGTGAAAAATTGTTAAAGTTTAATGTAAAAATTATGAAAATTAAGGACTTGAGGTTCAAGCAAGTTTTAGAAGTCGCAAGATATATATTTTCTACAGGCCAAGCCTTTGAACAATGATTATTTAATTCCCATGCAAATGTCAGTGATATACTTAAATTTATAAGACATTTTTTGGAGTGAGATTAGAGGTGAATCTTCTTATTTAAGAAGGCATGCAACAAGCAGAAAATATTAGAAATTCCTACACAATGTCAATAATGGGGAGCATAATAACTCCACTATGGACCCTTACAAATTTGGGTTGGAGAATATCAACTTAAAGTATAAAATTCAGAAGCAATTTAAAAATTAAAAAATGGGTGTAATAAAAAATACTCATATTTGGGAGAAAATGAAAAATATTTAATGTGAAGAGAAAACTGCCAAATCCCATCCAAACTTATTATCACTAAATGAAGCCTGGACACACAGTAGAGAGAGTGTTCCTTAAGGTGCATGAGAGAATTCTTTAAAAGTGATATGACTAATTCGGTGACATTCTGCCTTTAAGTTTATACTTCAAATGTTCTGTATAACTACTCAGTGTTCATTAATTGCTACCTACTTTCAGTGATTCATTTTTAAACAAATATTTCAGTCAAAACTAGAGTGCATTTTTAATTGCCTTAAGATGTAAAATACAAATGTGAGTGACTTACTGGAAGAAACACTCAAAATTTATTTTTAATCTTTTATTTGAAAGGTGGCAAGCAAGTGAATCAGAGATTAAAATATACAAAGCTACTTTATGCTCTTCAATATGATCCCAAGAGCTAGATACAGAGATTATGAATGTGTCTCAGGAGAAGAGGAAGACAGTTATCAACTCCAAACCTGGGTACTCTTACCTTCATTTTTTATCTTCTTACAACTTTCTTTGATTTTTTTATTTTGTACAACTAATCTTGTTTTAGAAAATAAAGTAATGTATGAAATAAGGGGTTTAACTTCTGAATATTTGCATTTTAAAAAACATTCCAGAAGGATGCTAGTAAATAATGTATATTATTTTTCATGTAAGCAATAATGCCAACAATAGGGTGAAAACTTATTCACTATGCAATAACTATTCAAGGTTCTTTTATGTTCCTGATAGTATCCATGGGCTACCATACCATCATCAATAAAACTCACCACACAGTATATTTATAAAGTGGGTACAATTTTTCACCCAATAATTAAGAAGAACTGTGATTCAACAGCTCCTTTTTTCTAAGAATATAATCTACTTCCATAACTGGGTGTTGTCTGGCTTTATAAATTCTTTTTTTAACTATTAAAATCTATGAGACAGGTCTTGTGAATTATTCTGGCAAATTAGTGTTTTAAGAAAGCTTGCTTGCTCTAATCCTTGATTCAGATCGCAGTAACTACTCAGTATGGGGCTCCTATTAGCTGATAACAAACTATCTGGGAGAGAATCAAGTTTTTCCTCCCAGATGATATTGATATGCCAAGTAGAACCTGGCATAGTTGAGCTTGTCCTGGTTTATATGCAGGTAAAATTAAAATACTATATGGTTTTAGAGGCTTATACCTATGTTTCATAATAAAGTTGACACCCAGTATTGTATTATGGTCCTGGTGTCTAGCTGGTGGTGCTTTTAGGGATGCTATGGAACCTTTCCAAGTTGAAGCCTATCTGAAAGAAGTGTGTAACTCTTGTTCACTTTTGAGGGTTTATAACCTGGTCCCACTTCCTATTCCCCTTTCTGTTCTGTATGTGGATGGAATTGTGATCAGCCCATTGAACCAGTACTGTGCTATCTCTACTTCTACAGACTTTCCCTCTGGAACTGTAAGCCAGAATAAAGTCTTTTATATAAATAGTTTTTGATATTGTGGTATTTTAGCACAACAACAGAAAAGTAAGCAGTATAGTAAGTCAAGATGACCATTGGTAGGATTGACACAGTGAAAATGGCCATCCTACCAAATTTGATCAATAGATTTAATGCAATCCTCATCTATATTCAAACACAAAATTTCACAGCTATGGAAAGAGCAATTCTCCAATTCATATGGGAAAAAAGGATAGTGAAAACAATTCTTGACAATAAAAGATCCTCTGGGAGAATCTCTATCCCTGACCTCAAGCTGTACTACAAAGCAATAGTGATAAAGTCCTCATGGTGTTGGTACAGAGACAGATAGCTTGATCAATGGAATATAATTGAAGACTGAGAAATAAACCCACACACCAATGGACACTTGATCTTTGACAAAGAGGCCAAAAACATGCAATGAACAAAAAGAAAGCATCTTCAGTAAATAATGCTGTTGTAGCTGGTAGTATGCATGTAAAATAATGAAAATAGATGGGTGGTAGTGGCACATGACTTTAGTGCCAGCACTTGGGAGGCAGAGGCAGGCAGATTTCTGAGATCAAGGCCAGCCTAGTCTACAAAGTGAGTTCCAGGACAGCCAGGGATATATAGAGAAACCCTGTCTCGAAGAAAAAAAAATAGACCCATATTTAACACCTTGTACAAAGCTCAAGTCCAAGTGATCAAGGGTCTTAACATGAAACTAGGTACACTTAGTCTAATAGAAGAGAAAGTGGGAAGGAGCCTTAAATTCATTGGCATATAGGTAAATTTCCTGAACAGAACACCAATGACTCAGATTTTAAGATCAACAATTGACAAATGGGATCTCATGAACCTTAAAACCTTCTGTAAGGCAACAGACTCTCATCAGGAAAAATCTACATCCCACAGATTGGAGCAAAATCTTCACTAACCCTATATCTAATAGATGGCTGATATCCAAAATATGTAAATAACCCAAGAGGTTAATATGTAAAAAGCCCAAATAAGCCAATACTAGCACAAGCTGCAAATCAAATCTAAAAGTTGTAAATGGGACCATCCTCCAAGAGAGGGTTAACTGTAACCAAGATCCCCCTGGATAGTTCTCTTTACACAGATTCCTATAGCCATGCAGAGAAGATTAATCCCAGGAATGGTGGTCAAGTAAATTTCCAAGTTCTACAGGCAACTTCACTTGCTTGCACAAATGGCTTAAACAAGTTTGTGTCTTGTGAATTGTTCACACGGGGGGAGAACTCACTCTTTTGTGTACTCATGCATGTTATACCAAAGGTGCCATTTATAATGGAAAAGAGGCCAGAGATGAACTAAATCTAGATTTTGGGTTTCCTCATGCATTGTATTGTTTCCACATTACCATTCCCATTCCTCTGATTTTGTTTTTGGGGGTGGGGAGAAAGATGTTGGTGGAGCAAGGATTGTGGGATTCAATGCAATTGGAACTTCAGCTCACATTATGGTGGATAGAAACTTTAAAACAACCAGGTGGTCAAGTAGACCTAGAGTTCCTGGGACATCTAGAAAATCTTTCCAAATGGAATCCTTAGATTCCTTAGCCATAATTTTTCTTCAGAATGAAGAGGATTGGACTTTCTCCAATGAGACAAGGTAGTTGGTCTCTGTATACCAGTGGGAGAAACTTGTCACAGTTATGCCAAATAAGAACATTCTTTTTGTTCCTAGGTCTCACTTGGGATCTTGCTTGCTCAACTGCCTACTTAGTTATGTAAAACTTCTATTTAATTCTGTTAATCTACTAATCCTAAATGTCTCTTTATATAATTCCCTTGCCCTAGATGAGTCTATGATTTGACTCATATCCATAAAACTACTAGGGAATAAAATAGTCTTCTAGACCTCAGCACAATTAACACCATAATAGAAGTGCCATTCAGGCTTTGGGAACCAGAACATAGGTAGCAACACCCACCAAAATGAGAACAAAGATGTAATCCATCAAAGGCCATAGTTTTGGGAAAGTTTCTAAAGAAGTTACTAATCTTGCTTTTTTATTTGTGTAATTATGCTTCTTGCTAACGATTTTTCCTAACTGCTGTGTGTCAATAACATGTGAGTTTGTACTTAAAATTTTGCCCTATGTGTCTTCAACCCTATAGGTGGAAGAATAATATGAACTAACTAGTACCCCCTGAGCTCATGTCTCTAATTGCATATATAGAAGAGGATGGCCTAGTTGGCCATCATTGGGAAGAGAGGCCCCTTGGTCATGCAGACTTTATATGCCCCATTACAGGGGAACGCCAGGGCCAAGATGTGGGAGTGGGTGGGTAGGGGAGCAGGGCCGGGAGGGGGAGGATATAGGGAACTTTCTGGATAACACTTGAAATGTAAATGAAGAAAATATCTAATAAAAGTTGGAAAAAAATTTGCCCTGTGAATAATTCAGGTAGCAAAGTCTTAGACACTTAGGTCACAAACATCCTGTGCAGTCATTAGCCAGCTAATAAACAATTGCTGTTGGTTCGAATTCATGTCCAAGTGGTCTTCTATGGAGAATACCTTACTATAGTTGTATATTACATATTTATTTTTATATGCATAGATGTGTGTGTGTGTGTGTGTGTGTGTGTGTGTGTGTGTGTGAAGATTGGGAGAGAGAGAGACAGAGACAGAGACAGAGACAGAGAAGAGACAGAGAACTGGGAGAGCATGCTTGTGGGTCTTCCAGTAGCTTGTTTTATAGAATTAACCTAACTACACAGAGATTACTTTACTACTCGATAAGTTCTTGACCTCGTTCTATGGAAACCCCTAGACAAAGGAGTTTAATGAGGGTTCTTCTCTTATAAACCTTTCTACTCTCACTATTTTATCTCATTTTTCTTTGATTTTTTTCAATTTATTACCTATCTGTAATTCTTAATCAAAATTGCTTCTGCTTTATATAGTCCCCTGAGCGACCACACCATTAATTTTTACTGACATGACACAATGAACTCCAGCCACTGTTTTAAGTTTGTCTTTAATAAGTGTTAAGTGTCTGACACCTTAGGAATCTGTGCCAAACATGAACAGTTATAGAAAGGTCTCATCCTATTCAAGAGTTCCCACATCAATGTCATGAATTTACTGGTCAGACAACCATCCATAACCTGATCTCCCAAATGACAACTAAGAGGCATAAACAGGATTAAGAACTCGACTCCAGGAGGACAAATCAGAGGTATGACCAGCATCAGAGAATCAGCTTTATGAAAGAAAGCTTAGTGTAGTGACAGGTGTCTTAGAGCTTGGGCTAGAATTCCAAAGCATTTGAGTCAAATATTGGTAGGCATACCAGAAGGCCAGACTGCATTCATATTCTATACCTGTATTATTACATCTTCTTTTCATATTCATTTATTTAACACCAAATGTCAATTTAGCAGCTAAGTGCTATAGTGAAAACTTTCACTACTTTTTTTCAAAAGTAGTATATATTGGAAAAATAATGAATGAATGTATGATGTTGGCTTCCAAGATTCCAAAGTAATGATATAGGAAAATAATTTTCTGGAAGTTAGCCTGAAATATTGTCTATGGACATTACTCCAACAGTCCTTTATTTTAGAACCAGGACTGCTGTTTTAAAACTTGCCTTCCAAAATTATTTAAAGGCTGTGGTTAGCCCGGAACAGAAGGGATGATTGCAGATGGACACAGCTCTTTCTGTATACTTCAGAACATCCTTGTAATGGGCAAAGACCCCCACCAGAATACATTATCATAACAATGAGCCACCAATTCTTAAATTGGGGAGGAAAAGGAAAGTGAAATTTTTCAAAAAATCAACTGGGAACTGATTCTTAATTATTTCCCAAATCCTATCATTGGATTCTTAATTGCTTTCAAATCTTCTGAGGCAATCAGACTTTTCAACAATGAGTTTGTGTGAACTCTGAATTAAGGTACAACACAGTCATAGATACTACAAATTCCAATCTGGTGGTTCACTTTCATCACCATATTCTTCTGTCTGTGGGTACATATAACTCTATGGCAAGCAAACTCAGTTCAGGGTATTGAAAGTTATAATAGCATATATGTGGTTAAACTCTCAATAATCCTGTTTATTCTTTTATGACATAGTTCTTTTTTTTTTTTTTTCAACTTAAAGACTGGATTTATTTGGAGAAAAACAACAACAACAACAAAAACCCCTCAAACCAAAGGATGGGATTTTACATCTCAAGACATCTAAGTAATGTCTACAGATTACAAATCATTTTCATATAAGATATTTTTGTACCAATTTTACATGTATTCAGTAGCGGGACATAAGTCAACTCTTGTTTTTACTTTAGCAGAGGAACAAAGTATGAGAGTGGGACAAAACAGCTATCTTCTGGATACAACTATCTGGAAGAGAAATAGACAAGAAGAGGAAAAACTACCTTCTCATCGGTTACAAAAATGGCTTTAAAACCCATTCAACTGTGGATATCTCTGCAAAACCCACTTTCAACTACTAACCAATCAAATCCACCAGAGAAGCAATTTGCTGTGCCTACTACAACAGTACATCAATGCTCCTGCACAGCAGGCCCAGGATCTTGGGATAAGACCAAAGATATGACCTGTCTGTAGGTACCTGGCTACCCACAACAGGGAGACTTGCCATATTTGGAGCTGACCCCTACAAAGGTGCACATCAATACAGACAGGTCAAGCTACAGTGTTGCAAGAGAAACCAGGACCTTGTTCAATAGTGCTTTGTATTATCCTTTATTCTTGAGGAGAGTAAAGAAACCAACCCTCATAAGCAGAAAACCGGTCTAGGTCACATACATTATAAGTTCAAGCACTGGCTTGGGGTTCCAGTGAAGGAAATTTATAGAAATCTTAAAACATCCCTATCAAGGCTGAAGACCTCCAACTCACCCCATTTATACACCTCTATTCACCACTCAAGCCCATCATCAGTTGGGGATGAAAGCTGCAGGAGCAGGCTGATAGGGCCAGGCATCAAAGATAGTAAGAACTTCATGTGTATGAATCACTAGGAAAGAATAAATTTCCCAGCCACTAGTTAACTATTGAGAGCTAGAAAAACACCAACATTTTAAAGTCAATAACATGACATGAATCAATATGTCCTCATCCTGGTTGGTTTTTATTTTCAACTTGAAATATAATGGTATCACCTGGTAAGAAAAAAAAATTTGAAGAACTGCCTGAACCATATTTGCCTGTCGGCACTTTTGTGGCTTATAGTCTTGGTTGTTAAACTATATATAAGAGACCTTCTGACTGTGGGCAGTGCCATCCCTAGTGGGTGGTTCTGAATTGTGTGAGAATGCTAGCTGAGCATAAGCCAGGGAGTTGGGGAGCTGCATTTCTCAATGTCTCTGTTTCAGTTCTTGCTTGTGCTTCCACCCTGACTTTCCTCAGTTGTGGACTGCAACCTGGGGGTGTGAGCTAAGTAAATCTTTTTGTCCACTTAGCTGCTTTATCACAGCAACAGAGAACTAAACTAGAACAAAACTTTTCAAAGATAACTGAAATTTAATGGTCTCAAATTCTCAATCAAAAGACACAAACTGACACGCCATTTAAAAATTATTGGTTCTCTCTCTCTTTCCCTCCCTTCTTCCCTCCATCTCTCCCATAACATACCCTTTCTCTCTGTCTCTGTCTCTGTCTCTCTGTCTCTTTGTCTCTCTCTCTCTCTCTCTCCAATCTTTAAGAAGTCACTCACCATCAAGAGATATATTACCTTAATTGAAAGGAAAGAAACTCAAATTCCCAAAATATGGAATTGTAACTAAGTAGACACAATGCTTACATATCTGACTTCAAATCAGTACTTGTCAGAAAAGTAAGAGCAGTCACTTCCTAGTAGTTAAAGTGCCAATTCATCAGGAGTAACTCACAATGCTAAATGTATGTACACTGGCCATGAGTGCACTTGATTTTATAGATCAAGATACTATGCCATTAGATACTCAGTCAAAGAACTCTAACACAATTAAAGTGGGTGACCTTAATATTCCATTTATGACTAAATAGAAAGGATCTTCCAAACAAAAAATAAACAACATTAACAGCAACAAAACAGTTTCTGAGAACATATGGACCTAACAGACACTGAATCACATTAGTTGCAAAAATTTCAGAGTGTGGATGTCATATGCTCAATGTGTTATGTACACTTAAATAAAAATTTTAAATAAAATTAAAATTCTGAAATGCCCTTTTATCTTCAGTTCATAGAAATATTTATCTAGAGAGTCTTACTTCTGAGAAGTACTGAATAAATATTTTCCTAATAATATTTCTGGTTAGCTAATAAATCAATGCTTTAAAAATTACCTTTGAAACAAATCTGGACAGTACAAATATATGTAGTATATTAGTCAACTAAAATATATTAAGTAAATATAACAATTTTATTTACTTAGAAGATTATTTTTAAAAATAAAATAATCAGACATCAAATTAAAATTATTTAGGAATATAAACATACTCATACTATTATGTACCAATTTTTCATGTTTAAGTATTTAAATTGACCAATTATGAACATTTATAAATGACATATAAATATGGAATTCAATGGCATGACATACGTCTAACATTTTGTATTTTGTAGCCCGCCATGTTTGTGATTTCAAGGAAATGAAGTGCATCCTCTGATATTCATGATCTTCTATCTTAATGTGATTTGGCTCTTGGTGTCAGTATGGGCTGGCCAGACATTTGAGTCTTCACTTTCTATTAAAGACAAAGTATTTCAAATAACATTAGGATCAGATAAACACACTAGGTACCTAAAGAATTAATAAAAAGAAAAAAAATCAAATTTAAACACAGATCATACTCGAATATCATGAACAAATTGTCAAGTGTTTTCCTTTCCCTAGGCATATGACTAATGCTACTCTACAAAATTACAGTTTTAGCCTATGTCTAATATTCTATATTCTAGACATATTTATTAAGATGTTTATCCATAGTCCATTTATATGATTTATTTATATTTTACTGAGAGCATTAGATTTTCTTGTTGGTTCTGTTTTATGTTCCAAATCTAATTTAAACCCCATCCTAAACAATTCAAACTCCAATTTTACCATTACCTCTTTATAGTATCTTTTAAATGGATCATGTTTTCTTTATTATATCAACTTTCCAAAGCTTACCAGCAAACCCAATGTGCCCAGGTGCATGTTTGATATGTCCTTGTTGGCTTTTAGATAGAACTGACATCTTGACTAGGTTTCCAATATATCTAGATGCATGGTTTTCTTAAATAACGCAATTTAAAAATGATTACTAGAGATAGTGTTAATGAATCATATTAGCTTCACCAGGTTACCAACAGACAATTTCTACATAGTCAGTCAGTATCTGGACCCTCCCTGTTTGAAAATATTCTTTTCATTAAGAAGTAATCAGTTTGGCAGGTTTCTGGAGGGCTTGGACCAGGAACTATGCATATTCTGAAGAAATCTTCCACCATTAAAAGGCAGAGATGGGATTTGGTAGTTGAATGTTCCAACTACTTTTCACTCCATGAGTCTTCAATTAGTCTGAAAGGTGTTCTATTTACTGCCTCAGAAGTTCCCATTTAAATGGAGATGTGCTAAGTACCTGTTCATCACTAACAGTTTCTTTTCTTAAAACATTGTCTTTTCTTCTTTTTTTCATTTTGCACATTCTCTGTCTGGTCCTGTCCTTAATTAGCTACAAGATTATAACACTTTTCAAGATGTTGATTGACTTTTTCCTTGTAGATGTAAACAAATGCCTATTCTTTCTAGTTAGGAAAACAATGACAGATGCAAGAAATTACTCTACTGAGGTTTCCCTTGGTGAGCAAATTATTGTATGAGGGTTATTTATAGGACCATTAGTCAAGGACTATATATAGAACTATAGATAGCTCAATGGCAGCTGCATTATGGAAAAATAAGGGATGATTTACAGATACCCTTTGAGCTCCTTGTCCAATTACAGTTAGCTCTACTCACAGTCGCATCTTCTTCAGAATCCCTTTGTTGCTTTTACAACCAGGAAGGAACCTGATGAGTTTTGTAGCTATCTGGCCTTCCCCAAGTTTTACAAATTTTCTCTGCTCCTCAAGTATTTTTAAAATTCCTTACATTTATGAATTTCATCAGTTTCCTTCTCTAATAAAACGTTATCCAGTGAGATGACTACTAAGACATGGGTTTAAGACAATTAAAAACGCTGCATGAGCTGGCCAGTGACTACACTGGGTATTGGAGAGTCCCAGTGTAGGCCCAAACATTCGGCATAGTGAGCATTTAAAACACACACACACACACACACACACACACACACACACACACACACACGCACACACACACACACACACACACACACACTCATACAGATCCTGGGTTGACACATCTCAGTTGATCAGAACAATAATCAGAAGCATTTCTAAAAAAGTAAAAATATACAAGTTAAGTACATTTAGGAAATTTACCAGACAATGAATTTTTATGGATTAAATCTTTGTTTTTGTTTCGGCTTCTGGTGTTGTCCTACACACTGAGTTTTGTGGCCTGAATGGTGCTTCAATCAGAATCCGTTGTGCTAAGGTCTGAGGGGGGCCTATTAAATTCTCAGAGCCTGTGCTTGCTTTGGCAGCACATATACTAAATTATCAGAGCTTGTTACAGAAATATCGACAAAACAAGAAGGAAGGAGTGAGCTGATGCTTTAGGGAGAAAATTTAAAGTTGAGTCTATCTTCATTCAGATGACAAGAAATCCTCCTGGTAGTTAAATTCCTACCCTACTATCACAGTAAAGCATTTTGGTTATGAAATATTAGTATTTCAGAGTAATAGAATATATTACAGACCCCCAGAAAAAATATATTTATATACATAACTAAATAGCAGAAGATATATACCTAACTAAGTAGTAGGCCCAATTCCTGTCTCATACCAGGTGTGGTACCACAGCAAGAAGAGAGCAGGGTGTTCTCCACTCTGTGGCATGTTGTTTGTCCATTCCTTTGGTGAATAAACTGTTTTGGTCTGAAACATAAAAGAGATCACAAACTGTATATATTCATGAGAAACAGAGAAAAATCATTCATTAATATGTTTTATTTCTAGACAATAAAACCCATAAATATTGCCCAAAAAGTTTTGCATTCCATAATTGTCATATAAACACAATTCTGGCCTGACAGAATGAGACAGAGGTGGCTAGTGTACTAGAGTTTTTGGTAAGATGAACGTTCTTTTATAGGGTGGAAGTTTGGGTATATAGTATATCTGTTGTTTAACAGATACACACTCTACTGAAAATCTTATGCTCTAGAGAACCTATTGCATTAAAAACAAAGTTGGTGGTTAAAACATGTTTTATTGAGATTTTGGAAAGTTTCAGTTTTTTTAGTCATGATTGTATGACTGAAATTCTTCAAGAATAAATACATGACAATTACTGCATTTTATGCCCTGTAAACATTATCTCTTAGAATGATACTGTTAGAGGCTCAGCTCCTGACCATAAGACATCACTTAAGTATGCACTCACGCACTCATAACTGATGGTCATGCACTGGGTTCTGGGAGCCCCAAGGTTCTTTTAGTTTAAAACATCTTGCAGCAGTACATTTTGCATTTGAAACAAAACATCCAGGATTATGTCAAGAGAAGAAAGCTCAGAGGTATGTTGTATGAATATGTGGATACAACCATATGTCACTCAGCAATTGTATTGCTATCTCTTCCCTTGACCAGAACTGTAGAACAATTATGGCAATATGGTGAATATGCATCACTCTTGAGGGAACTTAATAATGCTATAAGACAGATAGGCACTGGTTTAATAAGAAAGTACTCCCTTTGCCGTGGGAAAATGGCAGAAAGTGATGTACATATGAGCAAGGTGACATGGGAAAGGTAAGTCAGCATAGAAATCCTCTGATATTCTACCAAATTCAGCTCCTCTCCCATTTTTAAAGAAGCTCTTAGATTGTTTTAATAGATTGACTTCTTTTGTTCTTTCTTCACATTTTTTATTATCTTTTCAGGACATCGAGGTGTTTGCTGCCTCAAGGAATGAATTTAACTATCATCTGAGTTCCAACATCACACTGAAATAAGAAAAGTCCAAGTTTGCGTTACAAACCGAGGGGCAGGTGTGTGGATGCAAGCTAATGCTGAATGGTTAAAGATGTAAGTTTTGAACTTCGGTCTGATAGTTCCATCGTTAGAAAAGGGATACTGATGCATCAGCAATGCTGAGTGGCTTGCTATCTTCTCAAAGGCGTAGTGACACAAGAGTAAGGCATCTAAAGGTGAGCCTACTTATAAATACAGGAGTAAATCTGGTACAAAAATTTATGCCACATGTGAGAAATTATATACAGAAATTGTACAATGAAATAATCTTTGAGAAACCATGAAAACAAAATGACAGGTCAATCCTTATGTCCAAATGTCTCTGAACTCGCATGACAGACACTTCCATATAATGTGGTGGAAGAGATGGGATAAACAACCGAATTGTATGATGACTAACTCAGTTGTCAAATTTATGAGATGTAAAATCAGCTAGGAGCTAGGCTTCTGGGAACAGCTGTGAGAGATTATCTTTATTTAGTTAATTGACATGGAAAAACATGTCCACTGTGAATGTTTCCATTTTTTGTGATGGAACTATCCTGTAGGGAATGCCAGGGCCATCACGTGGGAGGGGGTGGGTAGGGGAGCAGGGCGGGGACGCGGGAGGGTAAGGGAAAATTTCTGGATAACATGTGAAATGTAAATGAAGAAAATATCTAATAAAGAGAGGAAAAAAAAAAAAAGAAGAAAATGAGCATAAAGCTTCCTTTACTTTGCATCCTGATTGTGGATGTGATGAGATCAACCACTTCAAACTCCTGTCATCTTGATGTCTCTACTCTGATGGACTCTATGCTTCAACCATGAGTCAAAACAAACTCTTTCATCTTTAAGTAGCCACTTTTGCAGAGTATTTATCATACTAATAGGAAGAAAAGTAGCCAATAGTGATCCCAAAAAATGTGGAGTTCTTCATTGCAAGCTAATTTTTAGCAAAGTGTCTTTGGATTTTCCATTTATAACAATAGACATCAATATTTCATTAACAACGTTCCTAGGGAATGTTATTTGACAGTAGCAAACTTAAATAAACATAGTTCCTGAATGAACAATTTATAAAAACATATTTATAAAATATTTTTGTAAAATTGAAAAATTAGTATGTGATTTGGCATTCGTCTTAGGCAAGCCAAATTATCAGGATGTAGCTTAATTTTCAATTCTATTCATAGTGTTCTTCATTTTTACCCCCTCCTTTTTCCTGATTTCTGTCTGATATCTATTGTTCTGCATAGAGTTTCACATTGATGAAGATGAAACAGATATTCTAAGTCACATGAAAGCTGGCAGCTTACCACAGCTGAGTTTAGATAGCAGGAGGTTTCTATTACTCTACTTTTATCTTTCCATCAATGCTGTTGAGACTATATATGATAAAAGAGATGAAGCACTGAATCAATTTGTTTCTAAGTTTATGGTGAATTGATCTGGATCAGGAGATTCCTACAGAAAAATATAAATTCATGAAATGCATGACATGCAATTTCTGGTTTTGAATTTTTTTTTAACGACTGCTTAGGAAAGGAGTTTGGAAATCATTTAGAATTTTGAATTATGAGTTTAGCTTTGCTTTAAAGGGATTTTTTTTCCAAACTGGAACCAAATTCTATCTCCCTCAAGGAAGGGAAGTAGAACTCAAAGAATCATTAAATTATGAATAATAGATGAGGAAGGTTTCTGAAAATATCATTTTATCTGGAACCATCTATAAAACTGTGCTCTCGTTAGTGATTCAACAGCTATTTGATGGTGTCGCTCTGGATGGTTTACCTGGAGGGTTCCTCTTCTTCCTTCCCTTTCCTACTTCCTCCATCCCTCCTTACTCTACCTTGTCTTCCTTCCTTCCTTCCTTCCTTCCTTCCTTCCTTCCTTCCTTCCTTCCTTCCTTTCTTTTAGTACAACTTCCATACCAGAGCATTGCCTTCTCTGCTTGTTTTTCTCTTTTCTAATTTAGTTTTTAAAGTTTGGTGAAACTTTAAAATATTTTGCAAGTAGACTTTAGCTGTTTGACTGAAGTAAACTAGTTTTAGAAATCATAGAAACAAAAATCCATGGAAAATTTGTTTTACATTGGTTTTTAGATAGAGGGGGAAATTCTGTATATTGTAAGGAAAGGGAGAAAAATGTTCAAATTCATTAGTTTAGAATTTATTGTCATGATTTCCATATAAGAAAAAAATGTCCATCTTACTTTGTAGAAAGAAAATAGAGCATTGCAGAGCGTAATTATGTCCTCTGCATTTTCTTTTCTGATTACCTATTATCATATATTTTGAAATTTAGTTATGTGTCATGCTGAGATAAATGATAGTATGTGTAATTTTATGCTACAGAATAATATTTAAAATTGGAATGATTCAAATTATATATATATATATATATGCATACATACATATATGTAAGGAATGTTTTTATGTGGGTGTGCACATATCCTGGGATCACAACTCATTTTATGACAAACACACTTATTCAAGGCTTCAAGTGTTTTTATACTAAAATTCAAAGGAAAATTGATTCTTGTTAATTTTTCATAATGTTTGCTAAATTCATGGATTGAGAATTGGCATAGAGGCAGATTTCTAGTTTATGATACATTGTTCTACCTAGTGAGGCTAAAAGTCATAGACTATTATAATAATATTTAAATAAATTTTAATTTAATAAAATTTAAATAACAATAACATTTAATTTAATATATTTTAAATAATATTTAAATAAATAATTAAAAGAGTAATGCTGGTATAAGTATACCGTGGGACAGCACTATATGAACATAATGTTATTATAAACAATTTAGCACTACTGAACCGTGTGGCTATTAGAAAAGAGTTCAGTATTTATGAACTCTTCAATATTTTTGACAGTACCTTTCAAAATGTGTCCTGTTGACCTAACTTGGGTTTCAAGTATTAACAATACCAGCAAAATTTCACTACTTCACAGGTAAGTTCTCTGGTAAATGCCAAGACTTCCAAGACTGACACTGCATGAATATGGAATATCGTTTTTGAGTTACCAATACCTCTAGGCCTGTACATCTCAACTTTTCTAATGCTACAACCATTTACTACAATTCTTCTCATACTGTGGTGAACCCCAAACCATAAAATTGTTTCATTGCAACTTCATAACTCTAACTTTTTACTCTCATGAACTGTAATGTAAATATTGGATGTGCAGGACACCTGATGTGCTAGTCCTTTGAAAAGGTCATCTGACCACCAATGAGGTTGTGACCTGTAGGTTAAGGACCTCTTTTCTAGATGATTTTGATATCAGATAACACTGCAAGGCTCTGCCTTGTGCTTACAATTTGAATGATGCCTTTATTAGTAAAATTATCAACTAGATTAGCTTTGATTCTTTTTTTTTTTTTCTCTCTCTCTTGGTTAAAGTACACTTTTTTCTAATTCAGAGGAAATGATGAGTATTTTTTAGCATACCTAAAATTTTCTCCAGACTTATTTTTTACAGCTTCCAAACAACTATGCTTCTTTTAAAAACATGACACACATGCCTGGAGAAATTGGCAAATAGATAAAATTATAAGATGAAGCAGTCACAGATATGATGATATTTTAATCAATTTGAATTCTTAGCTTTAATTAAAAAAACTGTCAAATGCAATTTGTGTTGGTTGTTCTTCTCCCCTACTTCAGGTCTTCTGACCCTGTTTCTCTCCTTTGACCATCAGGAGTTCCATATCTGTTTTTTTTTTTTTTTTCTAATATATTTTCTTTATTTCAAATGCTATCCCGAAAGTTCCCCATGCCCTCCCCCCTCCCTGTTCCCGTACCCAACCACTCCCAATTCTTGGCCTTGGCATTCCCCTGTACTGGCTGTATGTGGGCATATAAAGTTTGTAAGACCAAGGGGCCTCTCTTCCCAATGATGGCCAATCAAGCCATCTTCTGCTACATATGCATCTAGAGACACCAGTTTTGGGGGTTCTGGTTAGTTCATATTGTTGTTCTACCTAAAGGGTTGTAGACCTCTTCAGCTCCTTGAGTAATTTCTCTAGCTCCACCATGGGGGGCCCTGTATTCCAACCTATAGATGACTATGAGCATACCCTTCTTTATTTGCCAGGTACTGTCATAGCCTCACTCCAGATAGCTATACCAGGGTCCTTTCAGCAAAATCTTGCTGGCCTATGCAATAATGTCTGTGTTTGGTGGCTGATTATGGGATGGATCCCTGGGTGGGGTAGTCTATGAATGGTCCATCCTTTCACCTTAGCTCCAAACTTTGACCAAACGACTAAGAAGCACCTGAAAAAATGTTCAACATCCTTAATCATCAGGGAAATGCAAATCAAAACAACCTTGAGATCCCACCTCACTCGAGTCAGAATGGCTAAGATCAAAAATTCACATGACAGCAGATGCTGGCGAGGATGTGGGGAAAGAGGAACACTCTCCATTGCTGGTGGGGTTTCAAGCTGGTACAACCACTCTGGAAATCAGTCTGGAGGTTCCTCAGAAAATTGGACATAGTACTATTGGAAGATCCAGTAATACCTCTCCTGGACATATACCCAGAAGATGCTCCAATTGGTAATAAGAACACATGCTCTACTATGTTCATAGCAGCCTATTTATACTAGCCAGAAGCTGGAAAGAACCCAGATGTTTCTCAATAGAGGAATGGATACAGAAAATGTGATACATTTACACAATGAAGTACTATTCAGCTATTAAAAACAATAAATTTATGAAATTCTTGGGCAAATGGATGTATCTGGAGGATATAATCCTTAGTGAGATAACCCAATCACAAAAGATGTCACTTGATATGCACTCACTGATAAGTAGATATTAGCCCAGAAACTTAGAATACCCAAGATAAAATTTGTAAAAAACAAGAAAATCAAGAAGAACGAAGACCAAAGTATGGATACTTCATTCCTTCTTAGAATAGAGAAAAAAAACACCCATGAAAGGAGTTACAGAGATAAAATTTGTCACATGTTTTTTATACCCATTTTCTTTTTCATGAAGTACTCTTTTGCCTTTCTCATGGTCCTTTTTCCTAGTTATAAGATCTAGAAAGACACTCATAGCCACATATATTACTATTCACAAAAATTACATCTTAGCATCACATATAAGAATAATATATGCTATTTTTATTTCTTATTGAACAATCTTGCTTATAAAATTTGTATTCAAATCTCTCCTGTTACTCCTAAAGCTAATAATATTTTTTATATATCAAGAAAATTTCATTTTGTATATATTTAGCATTTCATTGTCTATTTTTTTGATAGCCTTCTAAGCTGACTCTAATCACTTCCTATTCTGAAGAGAGCATAGATAAATATAATTACACATATATCTTTGTGTTAGAGTATAGCAAATACGACATGTGGGAGTATATACTACTGCCTGTAATAGTCCTATTTTACTATTGAAAAAGTTCCATACTGATTTCCATAGTAGCTGCAATAGTTCACATTCCTTATAAGCAATGAACATGTTTTCTCATTTTTCTTAATTTGACAAAATTTGCTGTCACTTTTAGGGGGTAATGGTGGTGGTTTGGTGTATATTCTGACAAGAGTTAGATAGAATCTGAAAGTAGTTTAAATTTACATTCCTTTGATAGTTAAGAACAGAGCTAGAACTGATCCTCAAGCTTCACCCCGACTGAGGGGCTTTTGTACTAGTTCTTACAGTATCCAAAGAAACTGCAAGTTTTAAGGGCAAACAACATTCGATAGTTCTACCCAGCTGTAAAGCATATAAATAGAGCAAGATGGGCTGGAAACATCTCCACTGTGTTGAAATATTGGCACACTTATCTTGGCAGCTACCTCCAGTTGTCTAATCAGATTTAAGGCATATTGAACATTTATTTATTGTGAAACCAGAAAACTGCCTATAATTGAAAAGACCCGATTCCTGAGAGAAGACCCAACTACCTCCATTTCCCTAAATTATTCTAACTTTCTTTTTGAATTTTTTAAAAATATTTTTCAGATGTTTTCTTTATTTACATTTTAAATTGTATCCCCTTTCTTGTTTTCTATACACAAATCCCCTATATCCTCCTCCCCCCTGCTCCCCAATCCACCCACTCCTATTCCTGGTCCTGGCATTCCCTCTACTGGGGTATAGAACCTTCACAGGACTAAGGGCCTATCCTCCCTTTGATGGCCAATTAGACCATCCTCTGCTACATATGCTACTAGAGCTATGAGTCCCATCATGTGTTTTTCTTGATTGGTAGTTTAGTCCCAGAGAGCTCTGGGGGTACTGGTTAGTTCATATTGTTGTTCCTCCTATGGGGCTGTAAACAACTTCAGCTCCTTGGGTACTTTCTCTAACTCCTTCTTTGGGGACCCAATATAAATAGTTATACACATAGGTAGGTTTAGATCTTACCCTTCACCAAAGAAGCTTGGGCTTTGACTTGCAGCAGGATTACAGAAATCAGTGTGTTTAAATGCAGACAACTGACTGTGGGTTACCCCACCCCACTTACCCCCAGAGCTCTTAGAGACTAAACCACCATCCAAAGAGTACACATGGAAGGACCCATGGCTCCAGCTGCATATGTAGCAGAGGATGGCCATGCTGAAAAATCAATGGGTTGAGAGGTCCTTGTTCCTGAGAAGATTCTATGTCCCAGTATAGGGGAATGCCAGGGCCAGGAAGTGGGACTGGGTGAGTTGGGGAGCGGGAGTGGGAGGAGATAGGGGATTTTCAGAGGGGAAACTAGGAAAAGGGATAACATTTGAAATGTAAATAAAGAAAATATCTAATAAAAATGAAATAACAGGTTCTCCTATAGAATTTATAATCTTTCCAGTCACATGTAGTTGGGTAGGTTTTCAGCACCGAGCATGAATTTCCTCCTATTGAATGGGACTTAGTCCAATTAGATGGCTGTGGATTATATTGTGTTGATTGATTTTTGTCACCTCATTTCACAAGCTAGTTATGTGATATGAGGAGCTTTAATTGAGGAAATGCCTCCATCACATTGCCTATAGGTAATGTATATGCCTATAGGTGAAAATCTGCTAAGACAAGTATAAACTAGGGACAGTAGTTAAAACTTGTCTAGTAATTGGGAAAGGTAAGAAAACTCCAAGACCAATGATAATTTTTTACTTTTAAGAACAGGCAGGTACACTCATCTGATGTCTGTCTTGTGTGTGGAAAGTAGATCTAAATCTTTTATTTTTTGATTGTCTGATGCCTTTATGATTTTTAGTAATTAGAGGATATATATTAATATTTATCATTTCATTGAAATCCATATTTTAGAAAAAACTAAACAGGTATGTGTATGACAAGAATAGACTCATGTTTTTGAGACCTAGTAGCTATACTCATGAGTTAAAGACATAGAACACTTTTCATTTTAGTCTAGAGGGCTAGATATACAAATTGAACAGAGATTTTTTTTAACCATGATGAGAAACACCTTTAAGTCTACATTTTGGAGAAAACCAAAGGGAATTTATAATCTTGAACTTGTGACTGAATTTTATTCAACCAATATTCCATTTGCTTATCAGAATTCCATTGATCAATGTTGAAATTTTGAACTTTTGTCATCTTAGTATAATAATAGCACAGATGAGGAAAAGAAATCTGAAGCATTTTCCATTATTCGGGTATCTTAAGTTCCATTTTTAGATACCGTTTTATACCTCAACAACTTGCATTTACACACCTTAAGTAATTTTCAGACCCTTAGAATTTACCTAAGCTTTTACATCCTTAGACCTTTATACATCTTTAAATACTCATAACTTGCATAGAGTTTAAAACTTTTTATTTCCATCTAATCATTTACCAGAGGCATAAGTAGTTATTACTGAGAAGAGTTATTGAAAAGCAAGTTTAATTAAAGGAACAGTAAAAAGCTACATCTGAAATCTGCATATATTTTAATTTGGAATTTGTTTGCAAAGCAAACCTGACTTTCTTTTATATCAAGAGACCTAGCAGTTTTAGTTAATAAAATAGCCAATAAACTAAGACAGTAGTAGATTACCTGATGTAAGGAGCTGGTTGCCTGCTGTCCAGCTGTTAAGCTACAAGTTGCCATCATAGTGATCAGAGAACTTAAACAAGGATACATTATAATACACTGACTATATATCATTTAAAAATGGAAAATTTATTCTTCCACCTATAGGGTTGAAGACCCCTTCAGCTCCTTGGGTACTTTCTCTAGCTCCTTCCTTGGGAGTCCTGTGTTCCAACTAATAGCTGACTGTGAGCATCCACTTCCGTGTTTACCAGGCACTGGTATAGCCTCCCACGAGACAGCTATATCAGGGCTCTTACAGCATTACCTTGCTGGCATATGCAATAGTGTTTATTTTTAGTGGCTTATTATGGGAAGGATCCCTGGCAGCCGCAGTCACTGGTTGGTCCATCCTTTTGATTCAGCTTCACACATGATCTCTGTAACTCCTTCAATGTGTGCTTTGTTCTTAATTCTAGGAAGGGGCAAAGAGACCACATTTTGAACTTCATTCTTCTTGAGTTTCATGTGTTTAGTAAATTGTATCTTGGGTAGTCTAGGCTTCTGGGCTAATATCCACATATCAGTGAGTACATGTTATGTGAGTTCTTTTGTGACTGGGTTACCTCACTCAGGATGACACCCTCCAGATCCATCCACTTGCCTAGGAATTTCATATATTCATTGTTTCTAATAGCTGAGTAGTACTCCATTGTGTAAATGTACCAAATTTTTTGTATACATTCCTCTGTTGAGGGACATCTGGGTTCTTTCCAGCTTCTGGCTATTATGAATAAGGCTGCTATGAACATAGTGGAACATGTGTCCTTATTACCAGAAGGAACCTCTGCTGGATATATGCCCAATAGAGGTATTGCAGGATCTTCAGGTAGTACTATGTCCAATTTTCTGAGGAACCACCAGACTGATTTCCAGAGTAGTTGAACAAGCTTGCAGTCCCACCAACAGTGGAGGAGTGTTGCCCTTTCTCCACATCCACACCAGCATCTGTTGTCACCTGATTTTTTGATCTTAGCCATTCTTACTGGTGTGAGGTGGAATTTCAGGGTTTGTTTTGATTTGCATTTCCCTGATGATTAAGGATGTTGAACATTTTTTCACGTGCTTCTCAGCCATTAGGTAAACCTCAGTTGAGAATTCTGTGTTTAACTCTGTGCCCCACTTTTTAATGGGAATATTTGATTTTCTGGTGTCCACCTTCTTGAGTTTTTATATATATTGGATATCAGTCCCCTATCAGATTTAGGATTGGTAAAGATCCTTTCCCAATCTGTTGGTGGCCCTTTTGTCTTGTTGACAGTACCTTTTGCCTTACAGAAGCTTTGCAACTTTATGAGGTTCCATTTGTCAATTCTTGATCTTACAGCACAAGCCTTTGCTGTCCTATTCAGGAATTTTTCCCTAGTGTCCATATCTTGGAGGCTTTTCCCCACTTTCTCCTCTATAAGTTTCAGTGTCTCTGGATTTATGTGGAGATCCTTCAACAACTTAGACTTGACCTTAGTACAAGGAGATAAGAATGGATCAATTCCCAGTCTTCTACATGATAACCACCAGTTGTGCCAGCACCATTTGTTGAAAATGCTGTTTTTTTTCCACTGGATAGTTTTACCTCCCTTGTCAAAGATCAGGTGACCATAGGTGTGTGAATTCATTTCTGGGTCTTCGATCTTATTCCATTGATCTACCTGTCTTTTGCTGTACCAGTATCATGCAGTTTTTATTACAATTGCTCTGTAGTACAGCTTGAAGTCAGGCATGGTGATTCCACCAGAGGTTCTTTTATTGTTGAGAAGAGTTTTTGCTAGTCTAGATTTTTTGTTATTTCAGATGAACTTGCTAATTGTCTTTTCTATATCCTTGAAGAATTGAGTTGGAATTTTGATGGGGATTGCTTTGAATCTGTAGATAGCTTTAGGCACGATAGCCATTTTTACTATATTGATTCTACCAATCCATGAGCATGGGAGATCCTTCCATCTTCTGAGATCTTCCTCAATTTCTTTCTTCAGAGATTTGAAGTTCTTGTCATACAAATCTTTCACTTCCTTCGTAAGAGTCACACCAAGATATTTTATATTCTTAGTGACTATTGTGAAGGGTGATGTTTCCCTGATCTCTTTCTCAGCCCATTTATCCTTTGTATAGAGAAAGGCCATCGATTTGTTTGATTTAATTCTATATCCAGCTACTGCACTGAAGCTGTTTATCAGGTTTAGGAGGTCTCTGGTGGTGTTTTGGGGGTCATTTATATATACTATCATATCATCTGCAAATAGCGATAATTTAACTTCCTCCTTTCCAATTTGGATCTCCTTGACCTCCTTTTGTTGTGGAATTGCTCTGGCTAGCTCTTCAAGTACTATATTGAATAGGTAGGGAGAAAGTGGGCAGCCTTGTCTAGTCCCTGATTTTAGTGGGATTGCATCCAGTGTCTCCCCATTTAGTTTGATGTTGGCCACTGGTTTGCTGTAGATTGCTTTTATCATGTTTAGGTATGGGCCTTGAATTCCCAATCTTTCTAAGACCTTTATCATGAATGGGTGTTGGATTTTGTCAAATGCTTTCTCAGCATCTAAGGAGATGATCATGTGGTTTTTATCTTTGAGTTTGTTTATATAGTGTATTTCGTTGATGAATTTCTGTAAATTATACCATCCCTGCATTCCTGGGATGAAGCCTACTTGGTCATGATGGATGATCATTTTAATGTGTTCTTGGATTTGGTTGGCGAGAATCCTATAGGTGGAAGAATAACATGAACTAACTTGTTCTCCCTGTGCTCATGTCTCTAGCTGCATATATGGAAGAAGATGGCCTAGTTGGCCATCATTGGGAAGAGAGGCCCCTTGGTCATGCAGACTTTATATGACCCAGTACAGAGGAATGCAGGGCCATTATGTGGGAAGGGATGGGTAGGGGAGCAGGGCGGGGATGTGGGAGGGTATAGGGAACTCTCTGGATAACAATTGAAATGTAAATGAAGAAAATATCTAATAAAGAAAAAATAATTTTAAAAAATGGAAAATTTACCCATCATTTGGACAGTCACCCCATTAGGTTCCTGTGATGTTGTTAGCTTCTTTGGGAACACAGGTCTCAAGGTAGGATCAGTCTTCATTTTCCAGGCCTGGCGAATCTGAGAGACTTTTCCAAGGAGGACAAACTTATTAGAGATGATCTTACTTTGTGAATCAATTCTCTGGATGTCCTTTGTTTGTTCACAGCTCAAACAAGGCCCTGGCAGTGGGCGAGTCACAGAAGCAGTTATATCTAGTGGTTAGCGTACCTCAATCCCAGTGGTGTCCTTCGTTGTTGTACCCCTTTCTTCGTGGATACCTTGGGAACCATTGTTAGGATTTGGTTGTCTCTGTATGCTATAATAAGCTTAAAAATATTAAATTCTATATTCAGCAGATTTGTGGTTTGAAGGGCAGCATCTAATTATCACATCTAAGTGAAATAATCTTCATTTGTTTTAGTTATCTGTTCTCTACCTTGCAAACATAAAAAAGAGACCAAATAAATCTTTAATCTTATAATTAACTGCATCAGTTTTTAGCTTATCAATCCTTGTTAAGTTTGAGCCTCACAAGGCAGTTTTAAATTGAAACTCTTCTAGCATTAAAATAAAAATTTCTAACCTAAAAACATACATCATAAAGAGACCTATATAATAGAACATTACAGTTTCCCATATGGCTACTTTAGGATAAAACAAGTGTTAGGACAGGAAAAGGTTAAAAGTTTGGGAAATGACATGACTAGGTCCTTGGCTAATAGAACTCTTATCTGTCTTTGAGCAGCTGGAGCCTTGCCAGGGATCAGTCAAACTGGAATGAGGGTGTGGGTGTTAAGAGCCAGTAATTTTAAAACTTTTAATGTTGTAACCCTGAAAAAAATATAAATTAAAAAATCCTTAATTCTTATTCCTTGTTTTTTAATTGTAATATATCTGATGTAAAGAAAAGAACAAAGAAATGGACAAAAGCTTCTCTTTCATATACTAAAGCATATATAAACCTTGAGATGTTTCTAGGGCCTTGTATTGCTGTTTGAGAACCATCAGTTGAACAGTGGAAATGTGGTCTTTAACAAACTTGACTAAAGCATTAATTATACAGGGTAAACAGATCAGGGCCAGTATCAGAAGAGTGAGTGGGCCAGTGAGAGCTGAGAAAAGAGTGGTCAACAAAGAGGACCAGTTAAAAACAGACTCATACCAGCCACAAGACTGTTCTCTTTCTAACATCCTGTCATTGAATCTTTTTCTAAGCTGAGCCATTTTTCTTTGACTACTCCAAATGATTAGCCCAAACATAGCATCCTTCTTCTAGAGCTACACATAAGACACCTTGTCGAGGAAATAATAAATCTAAGCCTCTTCTAGAGAGGAAAGGGAGTCAGTCTCATAGAGCATTTATAAATTCTTCTATTCTTATATCATTATTTATTGTAATGCAAAATGTTCGGTAATTCTTATCTTGTAGTATAAATGCTGAATCTCCTGTGCTAGCTGCTCCAGCTAGTCCTATACCAATCAGGGTGGATACTATCACAGCCTTTACAGCAACACTTTTCATCTGGTGAGATCAGGAGTCTAATTGATTGGGAATGGTTTCCCCTGTTTAGTAAGTTATTCGGGAAACTAGCTGTATCAGGATACAGAAGTCAGAAGATATATTTAGAACTAGGGTGTGAATACAAGGGTCAAGTCCTGATGCACAAGCCCACAAAGCGTCCTCTGGAGGCAATAAGTACTTATGTCTTATATTGGCAGGAGTTATAATGGAATTGCAGAGATGTGAATGTTCTTAGGGTATCTGATTCCAACACAAAGGCCCTGTCCTGTTATTGACTGTAAGGTCAGTTTACCTGTTTCTGATTGCTGCTGTCTACACTGAGAGTATTATCTGTACTGGTCGGTAAATAGTTTCTAAGTTAATCTATCATAGTGGGGGACTGGAGGTTTAAGCATAACCAATAATCATGTGTCAAACCTGGACAAGAGGAGTTAAGTACCTGGGGAAAAAGCTTCCAATATTGCAGGGGTTCTGATCTAGGCAGTGAAGGGGGATTTATTTTTGAGGCAGGAAGCTAGTGAAGTTGGTGACACTTGATATTGTGGTGTGCATAGGCATAGGCAAGGGCTGGGACTCCAGCCTTGCCAGAACTTTACTGGGCCCAGTGGGTACCCCTGGAATCTGTTTAACAACTCGTCAGACAGAGAACAGAGTATCTCCAATGGTTAGCCTTGGAATCTGTCCAGCATAAGCACCTCCTTTTCTTGTATATCTTCTCAATTCCCAAATATAACCTGCATACCATCTTGTGGTCTGTTTCTTTCTGTCTGTGAAAATGAGAGTTGGAGGATGACAAGGTAAGTGGGTGTGAGAGAGACATGAGGGGTCTCAATTTCTAACCAGCTTGTTGAAATCAGATTTTAACAGAGAATCCCAGTAGATGGAACCTGTGCTTTCACAACCCCAGTGTGCACAGGAGTAGTAAGAAGCTCTTCTGCAGCCTCTCCGGCAAACCTGATGTTCAGGCCACACATAAAAATATTGTTCTTGGAGGTATTTTTCTCCCTTAGGAGTCTAAACAGTGACACAGCAAATCCTCCAAGTCAAATTGTAACCCAGGGCGAACAAAGTGGCAGACCTGGTGAATAACTATATCTTGGTTAAGTTTAGGAATTATCCAAGTGATGCTGAGGGGCTGATGGGAGCCTAGCAGTGATGGTTGTAAGATGAAGGCATTGAGTGAGCAGAATTAGCAACATTGAATTCCCAACTTTAGCATATTGGCTGGGTGTGAGATGGCCTTCCATTTTTCTCATGGAAATTCATCTGTGAGCTTCCCTTCTCTCCTGGTAGGCTTAATGTGGGAGTGGTGTATTTACATTTGGAACCTGTCCATCCAACATGGTCAGGATGATGGAGTGATCAGCATCACCTTGTGAGGCCCATCAAGGTTCCAGAGTCTTGATATTATGTCTCTTTTTTTTTCCCTTTTTCCGGTCAACCCCCGCTAGCTCTGCTCGACCCTGCTCGCTCCAGCCAGCCCCACTTGCTCCCGGCCGCCCCCATACGGCCCCCGCATGTTCCAGCCAGCCCCGCTCGCTCCCATCGGCTCCGCTTGCTCCGGTTTGGCCCCGCTCATTAACCCAGACTTTGTCACCTGGTTCAAAGCAATGGGAGTTAGAAAGAGGAGTGGATTCTTAACCTGGAGTATGGTGGGCTAGAGATGCTTCTAGACTCTATGGAGAGCCTCCAAGGATTTTAAGAATTAATGCTGGTCACATTCAGCCAGAATATCAGACAGGAGGTTAAACAGCATGGGAGGGGGTTTCTCATGTAAGCCCTCAAAGGAGGTAAAACCCAAAATATAATGAGTATTCCTGGCCATACACAAGGCATAAGGTAGGAGAGATAGTCACTGCCAGTTAAAGAGTTAATTTAGTCAAGGCCTCTTTCCGGATATAATTTATCCTCTCTACTTGCCCTGAACTCTGCTCTGTATATATAATGTTATTTCTGACTAGTCCCAAGAACCTGTATATATATATATTAGATATGGAATTACCTGAGAGTTAAAGACTGGTCTATTATTAGTCCCCCAAAAGAAGGCAAACTATACCTTTGTACAATGTCTTTCAGAAGCTTATTTGTCACAACATCAGAAGTCTCCTTTCTTTTTTTTTAATAGATATTTTCTTTATTTATATTTCAAATGCTATCCCGAAAGTTCCCTATATCGTCCCCCGCCTTGATCCCCCACCCGCCTACTCCCACTTCCTGGCACTGGCATTCCCTTGTACTGGGGCATATAAAGTTTGTAAGACCAAGGGACCTCTCTTCCCAGTGATGGCTGATTAGGCCATCTTCTGCTGCATATGCATCTAGAGACAAAGAAACTCATTCTCTTGGGAAAGCATTCTCATAACCTGTATATACCCATGTTAGTCTGGTGTATGGATCCACGTGCTCTCCTTTACTATTATTTTATTATAAGTGCCTTTAAAGATTGAATTCTGACCTAGTTAAGCCTTCCTCCAGTGTTCCAATGTCCTAGAAAATCAGATAGGGAAACTAATTTGGCATTACAAAGAACGGAGCCAAAGTAGCTCAGGGCTGGTCTGCAGGATGTTTAGTAGGGACAATAGCCAGACTTACCCAGGCAAGGGACTATGAAAGAAATACAATTTCCCACTGAGAAAGGAATCTTCACTACAGCCAGCAGACTACATTGCAGATTAGAAGCAAGTTGGGGAATTTTTCTGACAAATGGAGATTCCCCACAGATTCTTAAAAGAACAGCCAAGTTACACTCATGCAAGAATTTACCTAGACCTAGGAAATAGGGTGGTTGTGGTAATACATTATTCATGACCAGATCTGCTAGAGCAGAACCCCCTGAGATAGGTTTCTTCACTAGGCCCAAAGGAACAGCATAATCAGGCATTTACTAGAACCCCTGGTGGTGGGCTTAACAATAGACTAGCATTACACCTGGCTTAGTGGCAGCTGATTGCTCCCTGCCATCTCTTGATGTACACATTCCTTTTGTATTGTGTCACTGTAACTCCTGGTTTCTTGTTACTCTTCTGTATAAAAAGTTTGATGCTCTACCTGAAAAAATACATTCATATTCTAGACATCCTCTCATGAGGTCTCTGTTTGTCACCTACTCTAGCCGAACTCCTTCCCCATCTGTTCCAGAGAACCCGTTTCACACAGATAGGAGACCCAAAAAAGGGTCAGTCTGTGGCAATAGCTATGTGTGATTATCCCTGGTCCTCTGTATTGGTCAATTTGTTACATGTCTCTTTCTCCTTTTAGCACTATGTGCTCTTTGTCATTATAATTCTGTAGTATCCAAATTATAAGAATTATAAGAATTATAAGAATTATCAGAATCTAAGGTCATTTATGGTGATACCTATAGACTGTATGTATATATGTATGTATGTAAGTATGTATGTATATATGCATTCATGTATGTACTGTCTACTATCTGTCTGTCTATCTATCTATCTATCTATCTATCTATCTATCTATCTATCTATCTATCTATCATGTATCAATTTATCATCTATCATATATTTTCTTAGAATTGCTTTTCTTATCTGTCTTAGTTAGGGTTTTACTACAGTTAACAGACACCATGACCAAAGCAACTCTTATAAGGACACCATTTAATTGGGGCTCATTTACAGGTTCAGAGGTTCAGTTCATTATCATCAAGGCGGGAACATGGCAGCATCCAGGCAGGCATGGTACAGGATGAGATGTAAGTACTGCATCTTCATCTGAACGCTGCTAACAGAATACTGAATTCCAGGCAGCTAGGTTGAGGATCTTAAAGCCCACACCCACAGTGACATACCTACTCCAACAAGACCACATGTACTCCAACAGGGCCACACCTTCTAATAGTGTCACTCCCTGGGTCAAGCATATATAAACCATCACACTATCCATGACATTTCTGTTTTCAAATGATGTATAGGATTCTTTTCTAGTTCTTTGATGTATGCTACTGAAATTTGATGAGAACTGTGATCTTATCTATCTATCTATCTATCTATCTATCTATCATCTATCTATCTATCTATCTATCTATCTATCTATCTATCTATAATACATTTGGTAATATTTTTTCACAATGTTGATTCTGCTAATCCAGGAACATGGAAGTTTGTTCTATTCTCTACTATCCTCTTCAATATCTTTTTTCAGTTTCTTAAAATTTACCTGTAGAGCATTTTTACTACTTATGTTTGTTAATGCCTTACTTTACTTTTCCTTGTTTGCTTCCTTTCTCTTTTCATTTGTCTGCAGGTTATTATTTTGAATGTTTGTGCTGTAAGTGTACATTTATGTATGTGTACTCTTGTGTCAATGTCACAGTGTGATAACAGGCTTTGTATTATATTTGGCTTGAGCTTATTTTATTTGTTTGACATTGTCTCTCAATGAAGTTGGAACACCCTGACTTCATTGAAAAGGTTGGCTAGTGACATATTTTTGCGATCAATGCTCTGTAAAATGTGTGTGTCAGTCTCCTATGAATTCAGCAATTTGAATGCCATAAGAGTTTGTAGACTAAATCTGATCTTTGGATAGTGTGTATCAGTTTAATGGCAATCCTGCATAGGTAGAACATAGTAGTCAACCCAAAGATGTACACAGTTTGCACAGAACCTGGCATTATAAGTGCTGTAAGTGTACATTTATGTTTGTGTACTCTTGTGTCAATGTCACAGTGTGATAACAGGCTTCATATTATACAAACCTACAGAAGTTTGTCCCAGTGGTTAGTATTACTACCATACAGGTAGATTTGTTGTTACAGGGCTCTATCATCTTCTTGGGGACCTTAAAGGTTACTGTTAGGAATGACAGAAAACTTAAAGATTTTAAATGCCATATTTAACAGAGCTCAGAGAGCTTTGAGGACTATACAGTCTTTTAAGTATCTCAGAGTTATACAAGTTTTATTACTAGTGACCTGCTTCAGACTCAAACCTGATAAAATATACAGGAAGCTAGATAAAGCTTATTTCTATAATTATTTAGTATTCTGTATTACTACTAATATCACGACAGAAAGTTCATATATGCAAAAAAATCTTATAGATTTTGAGATAATATTTATACCTTAAGAAAAAAATTTAAATAGTCAATAAAACTGAAAAGATAATGGGATTAGTGGTGTTGGGGTTCAGGAATTGCAAACAAATCAAGCAAATACTGATCTCAGCTAAATGAGAATAGTTTATTGAAATCACCCCCTGTGCCCATATCTTCTAGCCTTTTCCCAACTTTCTCCTCTATAAGTTTTAATGTCTCTGGTTTTATGTGGAGTTCCTTGATCCACTTAGACTTGAGCTTTGTACAAGGAGATAAGAATGGATCAATTCATATTCTTCTACATGATAACCACCAGTTGTGCGAGCACCATTTGTTGAAAATGCTGTCTTTTTTTCCACTGAATGGTTTTAGCTCCTTTGTCAAAGAGCAAGTGACCATTGGTGTGTGGGTTCATTTCTGGGTCTTCAATTCTATTCCATTGATCTAGCTGTCTGTCACTGTACCAGTACCATGTAGTATTTTATTTTTTTTTTTAATCACAATTGCTCTGTAGTTTAGCTTGAGGTCAGGATTGTGAGGATGTGGTGAAAGACGAACACTTCTCCATTGCTGGTGGGATTGCAAGATTATACAGCCACTTTGGAAATCAGTCTGGCAGTTCCTCAGAAAATTGGACATAGTATTACCAGAGGATCCAGCAATACTGCTCCTAGGCATATACCCAGAAGATGTTCCAACTTGTAATAAGGACACATCTCCACTATGTTCATAGCAACCTTACTTATAATAGCCAGAAGCTGGAAAGAACCCAGATGTCCCTCAACAGAGGAATGGATACAGAAAGTGTGGTACATTTACACAATGGAGTAGTATTCAGCTACTAAAATCAATAAGTTTATGAGATACTTAGACAAATGGATGGATCTGGAGGATATCATTCTGAGTGAGGTAACCCAATCACAAAAGAACTCACATGATATGCTCTCATTGATAAGTGGATATTATCCCAGAAACTTAGAATATCCAAGATACAATTTGCAAAACACATGAAACTCAAGAAGAAGGAAGACCAAAGTGTGGATACTTCATTCCTCCTTAGACTGGGGAACAAAATACCCATGGAGGGAGCTACAGAGACAAAACTTGGACCTGAGATGGAAGGAAGGACTATCCAGAGACTGTCCCACTCAGGAGTCCATCCCCAAATCAGCCACCAAACCCAGATACTAGTGCATATGCCAGCAAGATTTTGCTGACCGGACCCTGATATAGCTCTCTCTTGTGAGGCGATGCCAGTGCCTGGCAAATACAGAAATGCAGGCTCACATAATGTATTGGATGGAACACCAGGCCCCCAAGAGAGGAGAGAAAGTACCCAAGGAGCTGAAGGGGTCTGCAACCCTATAGGAAGAAGAATAATATGAACTAACCAGTACCTGCAGAGCTCGGGTCTCTGGCTGCATATGTAGCAGAAGATGGCCTAGTCTGCCATCATTGGGAGGAGAGGCCCTTGGTCTTGCGAAGATTATATGCCCCATTACAGGGGAAGGCCAGGGCCAGTAAACAGGAGTGGGTGAGTTGGAGAGCAGGGCAGGTGGAGGGTACTGGGGACTTTCGGGATAGCATTTGAAATGTGAATGAAGAAAATATCTAATAATAATAATAAATAAAAAAGACTCCAGGAGGTCTGCTACAGCCAGGAAAACAGGCTTCCCTGGAGACCTGGAGCAACCCAGGGACACAGGAGGCAGACTCTAGACAGAGACACTCAGACCAGTTAACACCAGAGATTACCAGATGGCAAGAGGGAAGTGCAAAACAATAAACAACAGAAACCAATATACTCTGGTACCATCAAAATCCAGTTCTCCCACTACATCCAGCCCTGGATACCCCACACACCTGAAAACCAGGATGATGATCTAAAATCATATCTCATGAAGATAATAGAGTCAGTTATATTAAGGAGGATATAAATAATTCACTGAAAGAAATAAAGGAAAACTCTGGTAAACAGGTAGAAACCCTTAAAGAGGAAACAAATAAATCCCTTAAAGAAATACAGGAAAACAAGAGTGGAAATTGAACAAAGCAGTCCAAGACCTAAAAATAGAAGTAGAAACAATAGAGAAAACACAAATAGAGGCAACGCTGGAGATGGAAAACCTAAGAAAGAAGTCAGGAACTACATATTCAAGCATCAACAACAAAATACAAGAGATAGAAGAGAAAATTTCATGTCTAGAGGATACCTTAAAAGATACTAACACAGTAGTTAAAGACAATTCAAAACAGAAAACAAACAAACAAACAAAAAACAATTCCTAACCCAAAACATCCAGGAAATCCAGGACACAATGAATAGACCAAACCTAAGAATAATAGAAATAAAAGAGATCAAAGATTCCCAGCTTGAAGGGCCCAAAAGTATCTTCAATAAAGTCAAAGAAGTAATCTTCCCCAATCTAAAAAAAAGATGGCTATAACTGTACAAGAAGCCTATAGATCACCAAATAGATAAGACCATAAAAGAAAGCCCTCTCATCACATAATAGTCAAAACACAAAATACACAGATAAAGGAAAAATATTAAAAGCTGAAATGGAAAAATACTAAATAACATATAAAGGCAGACTTATTAAAATTACACCAAACTTCCCAACAGTTTCTAAAAGCCAGATGATCTTGGCCAGATGTCGTGCAGACCCTAAGAGAACATAAATGTAAGTTCAGGCTACTATACCCTGCAAAACTCTCAATCATCATAGATGGAGATAACAAAATACTCCATGACAAAACAAATTTAAACAATATCTATTTATGAATCCAGTTCTACAGAGGATTCTAGAAGGAAAACTCCACCACATGGTGGTTACCTACTCCAAGGATAAAACAAGATATTAATCATCTCACAACAAAACCAAGAGGAGAGAATCACACACACATAAGATTTAGAGAATCACAGCATCCATAAGATTCAGCTGTACATAATCCAGTAGAGTATTTCTTAATTAGTGATTAATGTTGGATGCTCAGTACATTGTGGTTGGAACCACTTCTGGCACAGTATTCCTGAGATCTATAAGAAATCTGGATGAACAGGTTACGGCAGAGCAAGCTAGTAAATCACACTCTCTCATGGCCTGTGCTTCATCTCCTGTTTCCAGAGTTCTTCCCTGCTTGAGTTCCTGACCTAGCTTCCTTCTGTGGTGCAGAATGATTTCTAAGCATAAGCCAAACTTTCCTCCCCATGTTGCTTTGGTTAGTTTATTATGCTTTGAAGAGACACCAAGAACAAGACAACCACTATAAAAGGAAACATATTATTGGAGCTTGCTTCTAATTTCAGAAGGTTAATTCATTATCATCATCATACATAGCATGGTGTCATCCATGCAGAGATGGAGCTAGAGGAGTAGCTGAGAGCTTTTAAATGCTGATGCACAGAGAGCTGGCAGTAATAGGGAAAACATTGAGAGTGGTCTAGGCTTCTGAGACTTCATGGTTTCGGTGACATACATTCTCCAACAAGGCCATACCTACATCAACATGGCTACCACTTCTAGTCATTCCAAAATGCCCATCAAGTGAGGACAAACTATGCAAATATACGAGCCTATGGGGAACATTCTCATTTATACAACTACAGACCTTAAATAAGATAGTATTTTAGTCACATTGGAGACTTTCTTATCTATGTCCTGAATTTACTTCCTTACAACTACTGGTACTGGAAACTTAGCCAAGTACCTGAAATTAGAAAAACCATGAATGTTAAAGGAGAATCTACACTGCCACTTTAATGACTACACAGAATTCCTAACTGTGTTCTAAATACTTAGCTTCATATTTACTGATAAGTATATGCCTTACAACTCATTAAAGAAATTTCTCTTTTCAACAGCCATGGATCATTAAGAAGATAATAACTGATAAAAATGTGTAGAAGAGAGACAGTGTGGTAGGCTTAGATTTTTCAAAAGCCACTTTAATTAGTGTCTTAGTTAGGGTATTACTGCTGTGAACAGACAACACGACTAAGGCAACTCTTATAAGGACACATTTAATTGGGCCTGACCTACAGGTTCAGAGGTTCATTCCATTATCATTGAGCTGGTAGCATGAAAGCATCCAGGTAGACATGGTCCAAAGGGAGCTAAGAGTTCTTGAACTTCATCTGAAGGCTGAAGAAGACAGGCCTCCAGGCTGCTAGGATGTCTTAAAGCCCACATGCACAGTCATACACTCCCTCCAACAAGGTCAGACTCCAACAAGGCCACACCTTCAAATAGTTCTGCATTCTGAGTCAAGAATATTCAAAACACCACAATTACTGTTCTTAAACACTTCAAAGTCCCTTCTAGTGCATTGACCAAAGGTAGAAGAGAAAGATGTTTAAAAGGACAAGGGGGGTTGTGGACCTTTTCAGGATTGTTCTTTGGGATAATTCCAATCTTCATTGTCATTATATCAGCAATCTACTCCAATAACAAACACCAAGCATGTTATTAGCTGTGGCTCTATCTGGCAAAAACTGAAATGCTCTGGTGATTTGTCATGAGTCAATGGAAGTGCCAAGAATTAGCTGGGATACCATGAGAAGTCCTTTGGTCAATGTCTCTCTATGAAGTGAAGACCACCAAAGTGTTGCATGGTATAGAAATTCAAAAGCCTCTTCTCACTGTATGTGGGATTATATTAGATTCTTTCTAAACATCATGCACCATCTTGAGCTTCCACTCCAGCAAATCATCATATGCCCTCATGTGTCTATTTCAGCCAAACATCCTCTCACAAGACAGCTTCCAGAAAAACCTCATGTGACTTCTCGTAATATAGCTTTAGAAAAATATAACATGACACAACTGGGTTTCCATAGAAACCAGAAATTTCACATCAGTTATAAATTATATAAATAAAATACAATTACTGTACCTAATAGCCAGTGATCATTAGAAAAGAGGAGCAGTAAGACTGTAAGATCAAGAGGAAGAGGAACTTTGCTGTAAGATTCCATCTCCTAGAAATGTTAGAGGAGATACACTCATGAGTTCTCACCACCATAGCTCCCTATAATCTGAACAGTGGTGATACAAATAGATAAGAAAACATTTAAGAGGGAAAACTCATGGGGCCCAACCCTAGACACAAAACTCAAGCAATTGAGGGATGTTTAGATTAGGGGAAATAGTCTTTCTTAGAGAAAAGTCCTTCCATTGGTTATCCAATACAAAGTAGTGATCTCCATAACTGCAAGTAATATTATACAGAATAAGGTTATATTTATATATTTATAAATAGATATGTATATGTGTGACATATAATTCCCTTTCAAAAGTTATTCTAAAATATAATAATATAATTTTATAGTTTCTTACTTTCTTTCTCCATCCTACTGCCTTTGCTATATATCAAATTCACAGCTTTTTATTTCCCATCACTTTTGAATATAACATTATTTGGCAATATGTTCCTTACAGATGAAATAATTAGGTCCCTAAGCTACTATGTCCGAGTTTCATTCTTGCAAAACAATGATCACATGTAGACAAAAATTTTTAGCAGCTCTAAGATATTAAGATGAGGGAAGAGATGAATAATACAGCAACAGACACCTCAGGGAGTGTAACAAATTGCTAGTAGCCAACAGAAACTGAAAGGAAGTAAGGTTGGTTTAGCCTGTAGTGAAGAGGAGCCAGATTGTTTATACTTTGTATGAGTCTCTTGTCTTGCATAACTGTCAAAAGAATTTTTTGCTCAATAGTGCATACTACTTGTAATATTTTCTTTGCGCAGGCCTAGTAAGCTCACTTATGAGTTTTCTAAATTGTTCCTTCCATCTTGAAATAATAGTTATATTTACAATTAATTTAGATTAGATGGGAATCATCCTTTGGGGTTTAAAATTAATAAAGTATAGATATTACACAGGTCCTTAAAATTAATACTGAATATCTCATTTTATAATCAAGTTAAATGAAGTGTAGTAAAACAGTGTCTAAAGTATTAAATTATGAATCCTCCAAGAAGATAAAACTAATGAATAATAGTGCAGAATAATTAAAAGTTTTCATGAATGATCCCATTTTCCTATCATGATACAAATCTGCATTTAGTTCTACAGGAAATTAGGATTGTTACCCTATTAGTTAGAAAAAATGTGAAGCAGTTTTTTCTGCTCATGCTTATAATAAAATGTCAGGACTGTGACTATACTGAAGGATTGTTGCTCTCAAACCCAGAGCTTTGTCCATTTTGAACCTTAGCAAATCCCCAGAGCTCACCAGCTATGGCAGAGACAGGCTGCTCTCAGTTACACTTCAAAAGGGCCTGCGTGTTACCTGGCCTTATCCTCTGTTTGTTCTCTCAAATCTGTTCCAGTATCTGTTCTAGTTATTCAACTATTGAAGATCTTGAGGAGCCTATTCTTGCCTGTAAAAATTGAGCAAAGACAAACATGGTATCATACCATTAGGCTGTTATCATAATTGAGATCCTAAAAGGTTTTTTATTTTGCTTTTTTTAAAATAAAACCTTAGATAGTAAATGAGATGTTATCTAATTAAAACATAGCTTAGCACCTGCCATATAGCATTTGGTACCCCAGAGGTCTTTAGTTAAAAATGCTTTCTGAGCAAAGTTGTGTGTTTCAAATAGATTGAATGGATGGCTCACAGAAGAAGTAGTTTAGTTGATATAGTCATCATTTAGGATTGCTCCTTAGTCATCAGGGAAATGCAAATAAAAACGAACCTGAGATTCCACCTCACACCAGACAGAATGGCTAAGATTTAAAACTCAGTTGACAGAAGATGCTGGCAAGGATGTGGAGAAAGAGGAATACTCCTCCCTTGCTGGTGGGATTGCAAGCTGGTACAAATATTCTAGAAATCACTCTGGTCATTCCTCAAAAAGTTGGATAGAGTATTACCTGAGGACTCAGCTATATCATTCCTGGGCATATACTCAAATGATGCTCCAACATATAACAAGGACACATACTCCACTATGTTCATAGCAGCATTATTTATAATAGCCAGAAGCTGAAAAGAACACAGATGTCCCTCAACAGAGGAAGGAGTACAGAAAATGTGGGACATTTACACAATGCTATTAAAAACAATGACTTCATGAAATTCTTAGGCGAATGGATGGAACTAGAAAATATCCTCCTGAGTGAAACAACCCAGTTACAAATGAGAACACATGGTATGTACCCACTGATAAGTGCATATTAGGAAAAAAAACCTCAAAATACCCAAAATACAACTTAAGGAAGACCAAAGTATTAATGCTTCAGTCCTACTTAGAAGAGGGAACGGAATAATCACAGGAGGTCTAGAGTGGGAGGGAGTTGGGAGGAAAAGAGAAAGGGAGGAAGAAAAAAATGGGTGAAAAGATAAGGTGTTGGAGGAGATAGGGGATGTACAAAGAGTTAGGAAATTGAATAGAGGTGTGTAGTCGTGAGTTTTAGCGAATGTGGATATCCAACAGAAATTCTCAGATGCTAGGAAATCAAGATGCTCTCACAACCCACTGAGGCGACATTAGCTGAAATACTCAACAAAGGGGAGAGAGAACCTGTAAAGACCATATGCAGAGGTTAGCCTTGGCCCCTGGTTGAGGGAGGGAACACCCATCCCACCCATCTCAAAGTTTTAACCCAGAATTGCTCCTATCTAAAGGAAATACAGAACCAAAGAGTGGAACAGAGACTGAACAAAAGGTCATCCAGATACTGTCATGCCTGAGGATTTGTCGCATATACAGCCAACTAATCTAGTCACTACTGCTGATGCCAAGAATTGCTTGCTGGCAGAAGCCTGATATAGCAGTCTCCTGAGAGGCTCTGCTAGAGCCTTATGGATACAGATGCTCACTTCCAAACATTGGACTGAGCAAAGGGACTTCAATGGAGGAGTTAGGGGAAAGACTGATGAAGCTGAATGGATTTGCAACTCCATAGGAAGAACAACAATATCAACCAATGAGACATCCCAGAGCTCCCAGGGACTAAATCACTTGGAAGGACTTATAGCTCCAGCTGCATATGTAGCAAAGGATGGCCTTTTCTGGCATCAAAGAGAGGGGAGGTCCTTGATCTGTGAAGTTTGATGGCCCAGCATAGGGAATGCTAGGGTGGTGAGGCGGGTGTGGGTGAGTAAGTGGGGTAGCACCCTCATAGAAGCAGTAGTGTGGGAAGGGATAGGGGGATTGCAGAGGGTAAACCAGGAACAAGGATAATATTTTAAATGTAAATAAGTAAAATAATCAACAAAAAAATTTAAGATTCCCTTGACCTAAGAAAGACTCAGTAAATATGTGTTGATTCTCTCATTAAATGAAGATCAACATATTTTTTATGAACATGAATTAATTTTCTTTTAATATTCATTTGTAAAAACCTTGTTCTATGTGTATAATATATAAATATATGCTGCATTTTAATACTTTATATCTAAGACTATGTTTTCTCTATTTTTATCTCTATGTGTATCTCTGTATCTTTGTATCTCTGTATCTCTGTATCTATCTCCCTCCTTCTTACATTTGAACACTACACTAAACATTAGAAATGAAGTTTTGAAATAAATTATTATGGTATAATATATTGTAGCAATTTTATACAGAACAACATTTTGATAGCAGGAAACAATCTCCTTGCTCAGGTGAGTAAAAGCAAGACTAGTTCCCTAGTTCTCTCGAGTTAGACAGTCCACATTCAGCCAATGCACTTTCTATGCTTACTGTTTGGCTCACTGCTGTATTTGTAATTTTTCTGACTAATTTGTTCTCTGAAGTTAGTAATATTATTATTTGACATTTCTTTGACTCATTTCGCCTCTTGAAATATGCTTTATTCCATGGCTATCAATGATTTTCTTCCTTTTTTTTCCCCCCAAATTTACTCTTGAGACTCATTTTGAAACCACTGACAAGTTTTGTTTTGGGGGTCTTACTCTAATGCCATAATATGCTTTTGAAATAATAGCTTTTCATCATTAATCTATGTCTGAGTTTCTTCCTTCAATAAAACTTAAAAATATTATTAGTAAAATGTATTATATACATAATTTACTATTAAAATATATTTTGTTTTTAGCATTATAGCATGATCACCTCATTTCATCCTCCTCTTTTCTCTCTCCAATACCTTGCTTGAACCCATCTGTCTTGGTTGTTTTCAAATTAATTGCCTAATTTTCTTTAATTGTTGTTATATATGCATGTGTGCATGGGTGTGTAGTATGTGTGTTTATGTATATGTGTTTTTAAATATATCACTACAACATTTTTATTTATAATGGTGTTTGTATGTATGTTTTGAGGCTATAATTTAGTATTGGATAAATCATTAGTGTACTTCTCCTCATGTAAACTTATTTCTCCAGCTCCATATTTGATACTCCCCTCTGAAAGCTAGAATGCACACAAGAAGACACCATGCAAACATGCAAAAAAGAGAAAACACCTAACAGTCCTACTCAACTATGAACCATGATAATGAAATGCAACACAGGATAAATGTAAGGGTATAGTTGTGGGATATATACACAGTGCATATACTAGGTAGTAACCAAGCTTTCTCTAAGTGGATTTAAGACCTCTTGAGCAAAAGAGAAAGCATGGCTGGTACTGAAACCTAGGCAAATACCTGGGATAGTGAAGTTCAGATCTTGGAGAAGAACATACAATCATGAATTTACTAAACCAACATATTCCCTAACTATATTTTAAATATTTATCCTTATACCATGAAATAAGTATAGTCCTCACTCTTCATCAAGTAAAATTCTTATTACAATGTCTACAAACCATTACAGAAAAAACAAGCAAACAATTGGTCAAAACACAGAGTTGTGGGGCCAAGTCACAAACAATACATCTACGCTGTGTTATTATTATGTGTTTATGTGTTATTATTGCTATAAACATCCTTGACAAATTCTTCCACGTAACAGAGTCATTCAAGCCATACCTCTCATTTCTCCAATATGAGCATATGCACACTATGCACCCTCTACTACCTCTCACATTATTTAACTTTTAGAAACCCAATAGAATGTTTGTGGTATGATATTGTTTATATTTTCTAAAGGAGGTTCCTTGTATCTGTAAAGTTATTAGAGAACATATAACTAAGTCTTTGCAAATAAATAACATTTTAAATAACATTTAATAAATAACATTTTAAATGATTGTAAATTCTCTAAGTTATTTATGTAGAATTAGCTTTCTCCCCTTACAAAATACACTGTATTATTCTAATAAGTATTTAAATTATTTTAAAAATTAAGATAGTTATTTTTATATTATTGTATGAAGTTATAATCCTTAGAGATAATATTAGTTTATCAAATACACTTTGTGTTATTCTAATGAGTACTTAAATTATTTAAAAATTTAAGATAGTTATTTTTAAATTATTATATGAAATTATAATCCTTAGAGATACCGTTAGTTATCTGAAAAAATGCAACATATGTTCCACAAAATAGACTTTAAATAGTCCTTGTGTAACACATTTTATTACATAAATTTCAGGAATCATTTTACATATGCTAATATGAATTTATTTCCCATATTAATAGTGTACAAAAAACCTCCTTGTACACTGAACAAACATCTTCAAAACACACTTTTGTATTTCCCACAGAGACCAATTAGCTTTATGAAATGAAGATATCCCAAAATATATGCAGAAATACTGAAAGATGGGTTATCAGGAAGAGTTACAATTTATTCCCCTTGGATTTAATTATAGGTTGTAACTCAAATTCAAGGCAATGTGTGAAAGTCAGGCAAGACTTTTTAGACTTTATTAGAAGATACCATGTCACATTTCTCTTTTTACATTTCACCTGGAAATGTATAATTTAGGAAAAAAGTATACTCTTTTTTATCTGACACATCATTGACCACTTTCCTCAAAAATTATATGTTTAAGAACTATAACTGAGGAAACAAAACTATAGAAAAACATGTCAATAGTAACTTTACTCAACTTTACATAAATTTCTGTATTATTTTAGTATTATTTTATTTTTAGTACCCATTTATAAATGCTTACATTTGCTTAGCCCACTTATTATGAATACTAGTATCTGGCCTGATTTTTTTTGGGGGGGGGGTTTAGACAGGGTTTCTCTGTGCAGCCCTGGCTGTCCTGCACCTCACTTTGTAGACCAGGCTGGCCTCGAACTCAGAAATCCGCCTGCCTCTGCCTCCCGAGTGCTGGGATTAAAGGTGTGCGCCACCATGCCCAGCTTTGGCCTGATTATTTTTAAAGTATTAGGACATGTAATCATATAAGTATCTAAAGTCCTCTAGTAAAGAACAACAACATAGTCCTTAGTGTTATGGATTATTTATATTTACAAATAAAACCAAGTAACATTGAATTCAGATACTGATTATGATTCAGACACAGATATGATTCTTTATCTGCTAGTGAAAAATAAAATAATGGAAGAAAATAATTTTGTACAGTGGGATGTTTTTTATTCACTTCAGCACTCTTGAACCAGAAACTACAGGACATTTTGTGCCTTTTACATGTCTCAGTAATATGCCTCACTCATGTCACAAAATCCAAACCGGGGTAGGCTTTGTTCACTCTAAAACTTCTAGTGTCCTGTATGTAGATGACTATATTCAACATTAACATACCATAAGTAGGAAATAGGTGGACAATGACTTCTATGCAATAATTCAAATTTTTATTTAGTACTTCTTTTTATAAGCTCTGTATTTGCTTTTTATTCTTATATTATGAGTTGTGAATTATATATAGTTTTACTTTGGAGCTTTAATTCCACTGAATTATTTTATCATATGTGATTTTGTTTTATTACAGTAGTTCAATACATTATTTTTACGTTCATAAATTGTGGGTAGCAGGCCAACCTCTGGCAAGTGTGTTTGGCCATCCACCATGTCCTTCAAATATGATGTGTTGAGCCAAGATAAACTGTACAAAAACTTTACTAGACATTTAAGGTTCTGGGAATACTGGCACACTTAAGACACAACTTCAATAACAACTCATGAATTGGTGAATCCTGTGTTGACTGGAGAAGGGAAGACTCCATTTCAGTAGAAGGAAATGCCCTCCTAATAGGTGTTTCTTTTATTTTTTTCTTTCTTTTCTTTTATTGGATATTGTATTTACATTTCAAATGTTAACCACTTTCTTGGTTCCCTCTCCAGAAACCTCCTATGCCATCTCCCCTCCTCCTGTTTCTTTGAGGGTGATTGCCCACCCATCACCCTCTCCTTCCTCCCCGACCTGGGGCATCGAGCCTTCATAGGACCAAGGGCCTCTCCGCCCATTGATGCTTAACAAGTCCATCCTCTGTTACAGATGCAACTGGAGCCATGGGTAGTGTGTACTCTTTTGTTGGTGGTTTAGACCTGGGGAGCTCTGAGAGGGGGCAAGCTGGTTGATATTGTTGTTCTCCCTACGGGATTACAAACCCCTTCTCCTTCTTTTTCTTTTTCTTTTCTTTCTTTCTTTTTTTTTTTTTTTTTTTTTTTTTTTTTTTTTTTTTTTTTTTTTTTTTTTTTTTTTTTTTTTTTTTTTTTTTTTTTTTTTTTTTTTTTTTTTTTTTTTTTGGTTTTTCGAGACAGAGTTTCTCTGTATAGCCCTGGCTGTCCTGGAACTCACTCTGTAGACCAGGCTAGCCTCGAACTCAGAAATCCGCCTGCCTCTGCCTCCCGAGTGCTGGGATTAAAGGCGTGCGCCACCACGCCGGGCTCCCCTTCTGCTTCTTTGGTCCTTTCTCTTATTCCTCCATTGGGGACTCCGTGCTCAGTCCAATGGTTGGCTGTAAGTATTCAACACTATATTTGTCAGGCTCCTGTCAGCAAGCGCTTCTTGGCATCTACAAGAGTGTCTGAGTTTGGTGACTGTATAATGAATGGATCCCCAGGTGGGGCAGTCTGTGAATGGCCCTTTCTCCAGTCTCTGTTCCACAGGTTGTCTCGATATTTCCTCCTTTAAGTTTTGTTCACCTTTCTAAGATGCACTGTAGCATTCGCAAATTGGTCTTCCTTCTTCTTAGGCTTCATATGGTCTGTGAATTGAATCTTGGGTATTTCGAACTTTTGTACTAATATCCGTTTATCAGTGAGTACATACTGTGTGTGTTCTTTTGGAACTGAGTTACCTCACTCAGTATGATATTTTCTGTTTATACTCATTTGTCTAAGAATTTCATAAAGCTTCTAACTCTCTGGTGGTAGATCACCCACAAAGATGTGGCTATGCATTTTTGTTTTCTTTCCAGAAAGTGGTTTGGCAAAAGTAAAGATATTAACTACGCAAGATCTACTACAATTCATTTGGATTAACCTGTCGTTTAGTCTCTGTAAATCACTGGGTTTATGAGTTTCTAAAAACAATTTCTAGAATATCAAGGTAAAGAGCGCTGTGATATCAAACTAAGACAAGAACCATATTTCCTAGCAAAATGTCCCTAGACAAGACTTTCCAGCTTATCAATGATCAATTATGATACTTTTCCTTATCATTCCAAGTTAGAATCTTTAGAGGTAAAGTTAAATGAATATAAGAAAAATACAACGCTAGCTTCAGGTAGAAATGTGTCAACAGCTGAATAATCTTAGGGGACCTGAAAGAACAAAAGGTAAGATGGACGAGAAAAGAAAGAATGAAAAAGAACTGGCTGAGTTATGGAAAAAATTTAAAAGAACTTGTCAATCAAAACAATGAAATTCTCATTTCTGAGTAAAAGAACACTCTGGAAAAAAATTAAAAAGCACCAAGAGAATGAAACAAAAGAAATTTATGCTCAAAGACTGCTTCTACTAAATTATATAGATTTTCTTAGAAGTAGAGAAGTAGAGTTGAAGGAATCATTTGAGGCTTTTGAATTGACCCAGAAGCTCAAAGAAGTAGAAAATACGAGTGAGGCTGAGGTACTTCCAATATGGGATTGGAAGCTAAGGAATTCTGAAGAAACCTATGATTAGAAACTCAAAACTGAACTCCTTTTTTTCCCCATTTTTTATTAGATATTTTCTCTATTTACATTTAAATGCTATCCTGAATGTTCCCTATACCCTCCCCCGGCCCTGCTCCCCTACCCACCCACTCCCACTTCTTGGCCCTGGTGTTCCCCTGTACTGGGGCATATAAAGTTTGCAAGACCAAGGGGCCTCTCTTCCCAACGATGGCCAACTAGGCCATCTTCTGCTATATATGCAGCTAGAGACAGGAGCTCTGGGGGGCTGGAACTAAAGGATGACTTCATTGCTAGAACAAATAAAATACTAGAAGAGGGAAGGAAGAATAAGAAAAAAGCTACTCACTTGCAAGAGGAGCTCACAGTTATGAATTCAACAAAGGAAGAACTCAGTAAATTCGTAAAGCCTATGAAAGAAGTTGAGCTGGAGCTACAGTCCTTCAAAGCCCAGTTTTTGGAAATGTCAAAACAAAATCATTCTCTATATGAAAAGATGAAAGAGATGAGTGATTAGTCACTACTGAAAGAGGATGTGGAGCTTCAGGTACAAAATAAATTACTTAAACAGCAAGTGGATGAGAATAAGAATGAAAACATACATCTCCTAGACTATATAACTCAGCCATCACCATTTTTTTTTTTTTGTCCATAGCCAACCATCAGAATAACCCCAGCAACCCCAATAGACAAGCTAGGGGAAGAATTTTGTGATGACTATTTTATTTGCAACATTCTCATCGACACTATTTCTTTCCAAATTTGCTACTCAAAATAAGACATGATTTAATAAATAATTTAAACACACCTATTAGTTATGTGATGGATGCAATAATATGACATTTCTCAATTAAAAAAAAAAAATCTTAGAACCAGATAATTTCATTGTAGAATTCTTTTAGAACTACAATGATGAACTGACAGCAATAAAATTCACTTTATCTCATAAAATAGATGAAGGATTTTCAAGTATTTTATAAGCGCAATATTACCCTGACATAAATGCAAACAATTTCAATTACCATATTTTCAAATAAACCTCAAGATGACTTCATAAAGATTACTTATCATGACAATATTGTCTTCATTCCTGCAATGCAAAGGCTAGTCAGCAAGGATAAACAATAAATATAATTTATTACATGAATGGATTGAAAGACAGAAGTTACATGTCTTCAAAGACACAGAAATGACAATTTGATTAAACTCAACATCCCTTAATAATTAAAACATAAAAGCCAGGCAGTGGTGGTGCATGTCTTTAACCCCAGCACTTCGGAGGCAGAGACGGGCAGATTTCTGAGTTCAAGGCCAGCCTGGTCTATAGAGTGAGTTCCAGGACAGCCAGGGCTGCACAGAGAAACCCTATCTCAAAAAACCAAANGCTCAATCCAAAGGATGGTCCCAACGACTGTGGCTGCCAGGGATCCATCCCACAATCAGTCACCAAACATAGACACTATATCATATGCCAGCAAGATGGTGCTGAAAGGGCCCGGATATAGCGGTCTCGGGGGGAAAACATACCAATCCCTGGCAAACATGGAGGCGGAAGCTCACGGTCAGCTTTTAGATGGAACACACCTTCTATTTCTACTTTATCTATTCAGTACAATGCTTGGAATCTTAGCTGCAATTAGCAAAGAGAACAGTATTAAAAATGTGCCACTAGAAAAAGACTTCACTCACTGTTAAGTGGATATTAGCCCAAAAGCTTGGAATGCCCAAGATACAATTCACAGACCACATGAAGCTCAAGAATACAGAAGACCAAAGTGTGGATACTTTGCTACTTCTTAGAAGGGGGGAACAAAATACCCATGGGAGGAGACACAAAGAGTGGAGCAGAGACTGAAGGAAAGGCCATCCACAGACTGCCTTACCTGGGGATTCATCCCATATACAGTTCCCAAATCTAGAAACTATTGTGGATGCAAAGAAATGTTTGTTGACAGGAGCCTGATATAACTGTCTCCTGTGAGGCCTTGCCAGTGCCTAACACATATAGAGGTGGATGCTTTCATTCAGCCATTGGACTGAGCACAGCTTTCCCAATGGAAGAGGTAGAGAAAGGACCCAAGGAGCTGAAGCGATTTGCAGCCCCATAGAAGGAACAACAATATGAGCTAACAAGTACCCCTAGAGCTTCCATGGACTAAACCACCAACCAAAGAGTACCCCTGGCTCCAGCCACATATGTAACATTGGATGGCCTTGTCAGTCATCAGTGGGAGGAGAAGCCCTTGGTCCTGTGAAGGCTCAATGCCTCAGTATAGGGGAATGCCAGGACCAGGAAGCAGGAGTGGGTAGGTTGATGAGCAGGGTTAGGGGAGATGGGATAGGGAGTTTTTTGGAGCGGAAACCAGGAAAGGGGATAACATTTGAAATGTAAATAAAGAAAATATCTAATAAAAGACTTCAAAGCAATCTTTCTTATAAAAGTACATGAGGTCCTACATAGAATCACCACATATTTTCTCTCATGTGCCTTTCATAGTTTTTTTTTTTTTTTTTTTTTTTTTTTTTTTTTTTTTTTTTTTTTTTTTTTTTTTTTTTTTTTTTTTTTTGTTTTGTTTTTTTCTGTTTGTTTTACTTGCTATGGACTTGGAAACCAGAAATGAGAAAAGATACCTTGAAAGATTAAGCTTTAAGTGAAGATGCATAGACTAATATATGTACAATTAAATGAATCAGAAAAATTTATACAAGGCATGGTTGAGTGATAGAAAGCAAGGGGTGGTTAATCAAATGAATGGTCTATAGAGATATAAATAAAAACTCTGCTCTGAACTTCTGGTGCTGTTGAAGATCCGAGGCGGTTGTGATTACTCTCTTTATAAATTTGCTTTTAATACAACCTTTAATACTTTTTCTTTGTCCTGCAGTTTTAAATTTTTAATGATGGTACACATTCAAGCAGTACTTTTCTAGCTGTCTGCTGGGGATTCTCAATGCCCTACAGTTTTAAGACTTTAATGATGGTATACATTCAATATGTCCTTTTCTACTGTTCTGTTGGGACATCTCAATTTTTTCTCTATTTTAATTCACATCTTATATAATATATTCTTAAATTTTGTGTCTACCATGACATGATTGTTTTGCAAATCATGCTCATGTTTTATGATCATTTGTTTCATTATTGTTTTCTGAAATCTCTTAACACATCATCCATCCATCATATTCTGTCTTCTGTTTGGGTCACTGCTTTTGTGATTTTCCTTTTTAATTAATGGAATTCTTTCTTTAACCCCCTCCGGCTTTATCTGTTTTTTTTTCTCTTTTATGTTTCTTTGTGTTCTTCCTTTCTTCTCTCCCTCCCTCTCTCTTTCTTCATGTCAATTTCCTTGCTGAAATTTTCTTGTTATTAAATTTATCTTGATATATATTTATGTATATATGAACATGTATGTATGTATACATGTATATAAAATCTATCATCTATCTATCTATCTATCTATCTATCTATCTATCTATCTATCTATCTATCCCTCCAACCATAATTTAAGAGCCCCTTCAATATCATATTAGATAATGCACTTGAATAACAGAAGACTAAATTCAGAATTCTGTTTTGGATTTTTGAGCCAGTCCACTCTGAGTTATGTCTAGAGATTGAATTATTTCAATTTGACTATTATTTACTCAATCTTGCCTATATAATAAAGTTCCCAATGAGACCTCTGTACATTGAGTTTTAGGAGAACTTCCTGGTCAATGAGTATATTTATGAGCTGGTAAGCATATGCATTCTGGATTCATAAGGCGAGGTTACAGAGATCTGCAGGCATACCTATTGCAGATCTTATATCATGTGTCATTTCATCTTCCTGCTTGTCACCTTATCATTGAAACTAGATTATAATTATGAATTGTTGCTTTCTTAAAGTCTGTTAATCATTACCCTGAAGAAAGAATCTTAGGGTATTTGTGTGAAATCTTAAATCTGTTGCCTGCTTGTTTGAATGACAAACACTTTCTGCACAGAAATCTTGATTGTTTTGGTATTGAGAACAGTTGTACCAATGACTGAGTCCTTAACTTGAAGAGTGTGTTCTAGCCATGGTCTTGTTTGTCAACATTAAGTTGTAGATGAAGTTTGAACAGAAATGTTTTAAATATCTCACAACTATTAACTCTATAATTCATCATATGACAAAACCATAACTAATCCAATGAATTTTAATAGGAAAAGAACTAAGTATTATAAGCTATAATTTCATTAATCACATAAAAAAGTCACACAACTATAACACTAATATTTTCTTTAAAGATGAGTAGAATTTCAGTAAATAGAAGACAGAATAAAGATATACATAAAGAATAGCATAAGTTTTAAATGGAAGTATATAAAAAGTATAACTGAGGAGCACATACTAGAATGGTGGGATTGCAAGCTGGTATAACCACTCTGAAAATCAATCTGGCATTTCCCAAGAAAACTACCTGAGGACTTAACTATACCACTGCACAGCATATACCAAAAATATTCTCCAACATATAACAAGAACACATGCTCATCTAAGTTCATAGCAACGGTTTTTGTTGTTGTTGTTGTTTTTGTTTTTTTTTTGTTTTTTTTTTTTTTGGTTTTTCAAGACAGGGTTTCTCTGTATAGCTTTGGCTCTCCTGGAACTCACTCTGTAGACCAGGCTGGCCTCGAACTCAGAAATCCGCCTGCCTCTGCCTCCCCAGTGCTGGGATTAAAGGCGTGTACCACCACGCCCGGCTTAGTTCATAGCAACCTTATTTATAATAGTCAGAAGCTGGGATGAATTCAGATGTCCTTCAACAAAGGAAAGGATACAAAACATGTGGTGTATTTACATAATGGAGTATTACTCAGCTATTAAAAATGATGAATTCATGAAATTCTTAGGCAAATGGATGGAGCTATAAAATATCCTGAGTGAGGTAACCCAATCACATAAGAACACATATGATATTCACTCACTGATAAGTGGATATTAGCCCAAAAGTTCATGATACATATGATACAGCTCTCAGACCATGTGAAGCTCAAGAAGAAGGAAGACCAAAGTGTGTATGCTTCAGTCCTACTTTGAAGGGGAAACAAAATAATCATGGGTGGTAGAGGGTCAGAGAGACTTGGGAAAAGAGGAGGGGGAGGGGAAAAAGTGAGGAGCAGGAGCAATTGTGGGAGGAGACAAGGGGATGTACAGAAGGTCAGGAAATTGAACAGAGTTATGCAGAATGGAGAGTAGGGAACTGAGGATAGCCACCAGAAAGTCCCAGATGCCAGGAAATCAAGAGGATGGCTTATGACTTCTAAATGGAAGAAATTACTTGTGGGCTATAGGTATGATACAAGCATAAAATCTAAATAGTAGGGATGATCAATTTAGGGAATGTGTTCCCTGGATTTATTACACTTAAGCTGTGAAAGTCACTACTACATTGTGCAATATTACTTAATTCAAAACTTTAATTTTGCCTAAATGTCCATGTTTTATTTTTTGCTTTATATAACAGATTTGAAATAATCAAAGTTACACATAAAAAGAACAATTTGCATCAAAAGAGTATATTTTTTTTCAAATTTTTTATTAGATATTTTCTTAATTTACATTTCAAATGCTATCCCAAAAGTCCCCTCCCCCCTCCCCTCCCTGCTCCTGGCGTTCCCCTGTATTGGGGCATATAAAGATTGCAGTACCAAGGGGCCTCTCTTCCCAATGATGGCTGACTAGGCCATATATATAAATTTTTAAATATTACAGTTTATAGTTGTGAAAAGGCATTATTCAAAATTGTTTTGTCCATAGGGCATCACAAATTGGCCATAAGATAATGCAAAAGGAAATTTTAAATATGAATGAGTTAAAATTACATATTTAGCACTTAGGGTAAAAATTCTACTGTAAAATGCAGTAATTCAAGTATTATTCATCCAACTACTGTAAATAAGAGAGAGATATTCTATCTGCCAAGCTCTAAGCCTAATGTGGTAGCAAGTGGTTAGCTAAGAGAACTTTTCTTCATCTTCTTTATTATTGTTTATATGTGTCATTATATTCCTTTCCAAGGTTTTCTACAATCTGTAAAGTATTACACAGTATTCACATTTCTTACAGATTGCTTTTATGTATATTATTAATGAATAGTTTTCTTGAATATAGAGTTTTGAAAAAATCCTTGTGCTCTTTGGCTTGATTATAATGTTGAATAAATATAACACTGTAGTCCTAGACTGTATTTCCTTTATGAACCTATGTGAAAGTACTGCATGTATCATGGCGCTATCCAAGAATCCTAGAAAACTCACAAGTGATTTCATGCTTAAAAATTAATGAGAACAATAAACTAATTTTGTATTACTAACAAGGAAGCTGGCATAGCTATGAAAATGGAGGAAACATCTGAACTATTAAGTGCATTCAGTGATTCACTATAATCATATGGCTGTTGAATATGATCAAATGAGAGAGGAGATACAGTTATTGTGCTAGGAAAGAAGATGAGCTTAACTGGAATTGGATGATTTTAAATATAGTGGCATGTTACACTTTCAGCATTCAATAATGTTTTCAGAATTTCCAGAAATTTAACTTGAGTAATATATTCAATAGTATAATTGTATAAAAATACTTTCTGAGACATATCAACTCTTAATTAAATTATAATGCATTACCTGGATTGGCTATAATTTCAAGTTCATTTCTTAGCCTGTGCTTCATACAAAGTCCACAGTCTTGGAGCTAAAATACTGCAGCCATAAGAGGAGACAGTGAAGCATACATTTAGTTTTGTGATTGGTTATAAAAAAATAATTCATGAGAATGAGAGCAGCAACTCTATCCTCACTTTCCACAGGAGGTGTGGATTGTCTGGTGCAGAATAAAGATCAGAGGGTATGATGACCCATTCATTTTTAAAAGAATGTCTAATTCTCTGATCAAATGATGAGCGAACTAGACTGATTAGTTACAGTTGTTGCCAACAGGAAAACAGTAGGGAGTGGTAAACTTTTATACAGTATCAAAGGTTAGTAGAATTTCCATTGCTTTTCTAGATTTCATATGAATGATTTTAAGATTACACTTGTGTCTGTTCATATTAATTAGCAGACATTTAATTTCATTTTATTCCATACTTTATATGCACATGGCATAGAGAAGTACATTATTAGACAGATAACTGTGCTAGGTAGGTCTAAACTGTATATCCTCAACAATGATCTTTTATCATGTGAAAATGTATACCTCTTGGCTAGTAAGGACTACATGGAAAGCTATAAGATATTAGAAGTGGATGAATCAATATTAGTAGCAAAATTTTACACAGTTGAAAATTACTAGAATGAAGGTTGAATGAAATATGATTACTTAATCATTTATTTTACATTTATTGATGCATTTGTTGAGCATAGTGTTTATAACAAACATAGCCTAATTAGGGATTTAGAAAAAAAGAGAGATCTAATTAGGGATTCATTGGAACAGCTACTTATTTCTGCTAATTTTATGAACCTATCCATACTTCAGAGTAAAATGTTCATGTAAATTTTATAATGTCAAGTACCCCTTACCTACTTCAGAATGGTAATTTAATTCACTTTTAGTATTGGTAGCTTTAGTTTTTTTTGTGTGTATTTCTTTTTAGGCTGTCACTACATCCTGTTTAACTTTGAAACACTTCAACGTTCTCATGTCACATCAGTTAATTTGGAATATGTGGTGTGTAGTACTATGTGAATCTGTCAAGTGTCAAAGCCATTGCAACCCCCATCACAACAGTTTTGGGATGTCTTTTGGGTTTTCATTGTGTTATATATTTATAGATTAATATTGCATTTCAACTAATGTATGCTTCTGATGAGAAATTCTTTTTAATATATATTTTTAGTTTATATATTTATTGTCTGGCCTATAGCAGAACTGAAGTAAAGATGATAAACATATAATGTCTGCAGAGTCCATGGAAGCCTTCGCTAGAGTAACACTTAACTTTACCTGTCAAGTTGAGCATGACTTGGTTCCATTGATTGTTTCTTGGCATGTCTGCAAGAGTGTTGTATATTCAATTCACATTTGAATCAATAGACTTAGTAATGTAAATTTCCCTGCCAAACTATTTACTAAAACTTTATTGAGTTCACAGAGTAAATACAAAGAAAAGTGCATCATTAAGTTATTAATGTGAGATATCTCTGGGTTTTCATATTTGAACTGTCTTCATTGTGTTCCATAGATTTGTTTTAAAAACTTTTTATCAATTCTTTATGAGTTTCACATAATGTACCCCAAATCCACTCGTTTCCTGGTCCCTTTGTATCAAACCCTGCCCTTTGTTACCAGCTCTCCAGAATTAAAGAAAAAACTAAGAAGATAAGGCCAAACATAAAAATTACCCACGAATTTTTTTTTTTAACATTTGTGTTTTCATGCTTAGTAAAATTCAAGAATTTTTACATTTCCTTCTTGGTTTCTTCATTAGCCAAATTTTACTGGTTTATTTTTTTATTTTTTATTAGATATTTTAATTTACATTTCAAATGCTATCCCAAAAGTTACCTATACCCTCCCCCTGCCCTGCTCCCCTACCCACCCACTCCCACTTCTTGGCCCTGGCATTCCCCTGTATTGAGGCATATAAAGTTTGCTAGACCAAGGGGCCTCTCTTCCCAATGATGGCCTACTACATATGCAGCTAGAGACAGGAGCTCCAGGGATTCTGGTTAGTTCATATTGTTATTCCTCTTATAGGGTTTCACACCCCTTTAGCTCTTTGGGTACTTTCTCTAGCTCTTCTATTGGGGGCCCTGTGTTCCATCCTATAGATGACTGTGAGCATCCACTTTTGTATTTTCCAGGCACTGGCATAGCCTCATATGAGACAGCTATATCAGGATCTCTTGTGCAAACTCTTGCTTGCATATGTAATAGTGTCTGGGTTTGGTGACTGATTATGGGAGGATATCATACTTAGTGAGGTAACCCAATCACAAAAGAAGTCACTAGGTATGCACTCACTGATATGTGGATATTATCACAGAATCTTAGAATACCAAAGATACAATTTGCAAAACACAAGAAAATTAAGAAGAAGGAAGACCAGTATGTGGATACTTCATTTCTCCTTAGAATAGGAAACAAAATACCCATGAAAGGAGTTACAGAGACAAAGTTTGGAGCTAAGATGAAATGATGGACTAACCAGTGACCACCCCAGTACTGTTTTTTCTGATACCATGATTCTGTGTATTTTCTCCCACTCTATTGTGGCTGATATTCACCTTCATTTCTTTGTACTTACATAGAAAAGAGGATGCACTTTCTTTCTTTCTTTCTTTTTTTTTTTTTTTTTTTTTTTTTTTTTTTTTTTTTTTTTTTTTTTTTTTTTTTTTTTTTTTTTTTTTTTTTTTTTTTTTTGATTTATCAATACTTACTTTGTTCTTAGTATGGGGTCAATTTTGGAAAACTTCTTGGGAATACTGAAAGGAAAACATGATCTTTAATGTTTCCTAGAACTGAAACATTAAGATCCATTTTTGTACAAGTCTTTTTGATCCATTTTTTTCATGAAGTTATTTAACTCCAGAGTTTGTGTTTAATTTTTGTCTAGATAACTTGTCTGTTGGCAAGAGTGTGATAATTAAATTATACATCATCACTACTCAAAGATCAATCCATGATTTTTACTTCTTGAAAAAATAAATGTGGGGGTCTGTGTTTGTTTAATATATTCTTAGAATTGTAATACATTCTTGGTGGAATTTCCTAGGAAGTATCTAGTTTCCTCCTACTAGTTTTGGTATGAAGTTTATTTTGTCAGATATTAGAATAGTTATGTGTAGAGAGACGCCCGAGCTGGTTCTGCCGCCATTCCAAGATGGCGCCGACATCCTGTCACCACCTCCAGCTGGGACAAGCAAACAAGTTCAGTGTGCATGCGCTTGTTACAAAGCCACCTAAGTCACCGCCCATCCAGGGGGCTTAATTTGAGGTAATAGGCAGTCAGCCAATCCTGACGACACACGTCTCACTGAGGTGTATATAAGTGGGATCCATCTTGAGCTTGTCGTCTTTCTCCTCATGATGTAATAAAAGTTTGCTGCAGAAGGATTCTGGTGTCCACGTCCGTCCGTTCTTGCCAGCAAGGCTGTAGCATGGACACTTTCAGTTATGCCTGACTATTTTTTTTTATTATTAGAGAATTTCTTTATTTACATTTCAAGTGTTATCCCATAAGTCCCCTATACCCTCCCCCTGCCCTGCTCCCCTACCCACCCACTCCCACTACTTGGCCCTGGCATTCCCCTGTACTGGGGCATATAAACATTGTTAGACCAAGGGCCTTTCCTCCCCAATAATGGCCAACTAGGCCATCTTCTAATATATATGCAACTAGAGACATGAGCTCTGGGGGTTCTGATTAGCTCATATTGTTGTTCAATCCATAGGGTTGCAGACCCATATAGCTCTTGGGTACTCTCTCTAGCTCCTACATTGGGGACCCTGTGTTCTGCCCTATAGATGATTGTGAGCATCCACTTCTGTGTAAGTCAGGGACTGTCAAAGCCTCACAGGAGACAGCTATATCAGGGTGCTCTCCACAGCCTGACTATTTTTTTAGTTCTTCTTTCTTGGAAGACCATTTATACCCTTTTCCCCTAAGGTGGTACATATTGTTGATGCTATGGGGTGTGTTTCTTTGAGGTATGAAACAGATGGATCCTATTTATCAATCCTGTCTTTATTCTATGTCTTTTTTATGGGGGGGTTTCACAATCAGTATTGGTTATACTGAATAATGTTTCTTGATTCTTATTATTTTGTTGTGATGCTATTTCTTTAGACCTCCATTGATGTACTCCTCTGGGATAATGTATTACTTGTGCCCTCACAGGTGTGTTTATGTTCTTCTGTCTCTCTTTTTTCTTCTTTCTTTCTTTCTTTCTTTCTTTCTTTCTTTCTTTCTTTCTTTCTTCCTTCCTTCCTTCCTTCCTTCCTTCCTTCCTTCCTTCCTTCCTTTCTTTCTCTTTCAATTATTTATTTTCAATTTTTTTATGTTTTTAAAAATTGAAAACAGATACTTCTCTCATCTAACATGTCCAGACCATAGATCCTCCTCCCTACACCCCTTCCATCTCCTAACTTTCCCTATCCACAACATCCACTCTACCTCTATTTTGTTTCAGAAAAGAAGAGGCCTTCCAGAACCAACAACCAAATAAAATAATACAAGATACAATAAGATATGTCAAAAGTAGGCATTTATTTTCTTAGATGTGGAAAAACAGATTTTTTACTAAAGCAAAATATTTTTGTTTCCACAAAATATTTGTTGAAAATATTTTGTGCCTTTTACCTGATTTCTTCTCCTTCTGGTATACATATTTTACACATTACACACATGTGTTATGTGTGTGTGTGTGTTTATTTAACATACACTTTCACTGAATGATTCATGTAATCTATCTTTGCTTAAAGGCCTGATACTTTGTCTTCTATTTGATCCAACCCACTGAAGCTATCTTTTGAGGGTTTTGTTTGTTTTTGTTTCATTTTGTTGTTGTCATTTATTTGTTTGTTTGTTTGTTTGACTTTCTTGAATTTTATGATTGAATTGTATTTTAGTTCTTGGTTATGGCTTCTGCTGTTATGGTGAAACACCATGACCAAAAGCACCATAGGCATGAAAGATTTTATTTGGCTTGTAAGTACATGTCACTGTTTATTACTGAAAGGATGTTAGGACAGGAGCTCAAACAGGGCCAAAACCTGGAGATGTGTTTATGTGGAGGCCAGAGAGGAAACCAAATCTTGTGGAGGAATATTCTTTTTCTTTTTCTCTTATCTTTTTCTTTTTCTTTTTCTTTTTCTTTTTTTTTTCTTTTTTTTTTTGACATTACAACTACATTTGTTGTTTTTTCCCCAACTTTTTATTAGATATTTTCTTCATTTACATTTCAAATGCTATCCCAAAAGTCCCCTATACCATCCTCCTGCCCTTTTCCCCTACCCACTCACTCCCACTTCTTGGCTCTGGCATTACCCTGTACTGGTGCATATAAAGTTTGCAAGACCAAGGAAACTCTCTTCTCAGTGATGACCAATTAGGCCATCTTCTGCTACATATGCGGCTAGAGACAGGAGCTCTGGGGATACTGGTTAGGTCATATTGTTGTTCCACCTATAGGGTTGCAGACACCTTCAGCTACTTGGGTATTTTCTTTAGCTCCTCCTTTGAAAGTTTTCTTCTATGATTTTTGTTGAGAATATTTTCTGGGCCTTAAGAATCATCAACCTTTTCTATTTCTCTTATTCTTACATTAGGTCTTTGCATGGTATCCCTGATTTCCTGGATGTTTTGTGTCAGGAATTTTTTTAGCTTTAACATTTTATTTGACTGATGTGTCAAATTTTTTATTGTATCTTCTACACCTGAAATTCTCTCTTCCATCTCCTGTATTATGTTGGTGATGCTTTCAAATGTTGTTCCTGTTCTTTTCTCTAGTTTTTCCATCTTCAGAATTTCCTCAGTTTGTATTTTCTTTATTATTTCTACACCCACTTTCAGGTTTTGCATAGTTTTATTCCCTTCACCTGTTTAATTGCATTTTCCTATATGTCCTTAAGCTATTTATTTGTTTCCTTTTTAAAGGCCTCTACCATCTTTATATAATTGGATTTAATGTCATTTTCTTTTGTTTTTGATATGTTAGGATATCTACGACTTGCTGTTGGTAGATATCTGTGCTTTAGAGTCATCATATTGCCCTGGCTCTTCTTGATTGTCTTTGTCTGCAGAGAGCAAGGAAGACAAAAGAGGAATGGGAGCTTTCCTTTATCATTTATGAGTCTGATGGGGGTAGAAGAGAAGCAGTAGGGAAATGGTGGTCCCACTGGAATGGCAAGCTGCTCAGGGTAGCTTCAAAGATTATATTTACTTTCAAAATCTATATAGTAAATTCACAAGGATGACAGAAAAATGTAGAAAAAATTAGAAGACCACTATTTAAAATGGATATGTTGAGCAGAAAAAAGCAAGGGTATAAAAATGTTTTGAGTTTCTTACCAAATAGACCAGGCCGGTCCTAAAGTTGAGACCCTACCTCATTGACATACCCAATGCTGAAATGACAAATGCATACTACTTGTCTATTTGTGTATTAATTTAAACCCAACAAATAATAAAGGCTACTATATAAAAACTATCCACCTAATAAGCATGATACTTTTAAAGGTCAATATAAAAGCACAATGTCAATTTTTTTTTAAATATTCAAAGCTACAACATAGTTTAAAAGAACTCCAAAGAAACTACATATTCTTATAAAGAGATAATATGAAAATATATATTTAAAATGGTTCTCAAATTGCACCATACTCATAAAGCCACCCTAACAACAATACAATTAAATTATATATCAACCACTAGAAAAATAGTGTTATCAGAATAAATATTCTTATAATCTATCCCTGATTTACACTAACATGTTTAGAACAAACAATATATTATACATTAAAGAATTTGATGATTACCTAAAATCAACTACCAAGGATATATTATACACCAGGATGCTTTATGGTCATCTAAAATGCAACTATGGCTATATAGACTTGGTGGAACATCACCTATCTTACCTCTGTCACAAGAGTGATGAAGTTACAAATATGAGCCACCATGCTCAGTTCACTTATTGTTTGAAAAGCAGTCATTAAAATACAAGAAGATATAGTAGTACTGCCAGACACATGCTAGCCAGAAGTGTCCTTTTTATCCCTTTAGATATATCTACAAGAGATTGAAAGATAGTCCCTATGGAACTGACCCATGACAATAGCACATTATTGAGTCTGTAACTATGACCTTGTGTTGTAAGTTATTCAACTCTTCAATATTAGAAACTCAACTATTTGGACTGTATTAAAATTAAAATGTATCAAACCTCACTTATAAAGTTCTTTTTTCTTGACATCAAAACTCATTTATTACTTTTAAGTCCATGTGTTCATTGTTTTCTCATAATCAAGTAAGTAGACTATCTCAAATTTCTGAAAGGTAGTTTTTGAAAACAAGGTTATTTGAGCTGTAGACATTAAGCTGGTTCTTCTTGTCACATTCATCATCTTGAAATTATAAGAGTGTTTTGTATACAAGACAGTTTTAACAAAAGATGGCCTTCAAAGCAAATCTATGGCTATATCCTTGATAATACATTTCTAAAAGATATAAAGCTTTATAAGCCCTTATATCTAAACACTTTTCCTATGAATTTTAACACCGACAACTCAATATAAAAGAAATTACTTGAAGTGACATTATGTGAAATCTGACATTTTTGTAAAGCATCTTTTAACTCTTATATCATCTTCTGTCTGCAACACTCAATATAAAGCCTCTTTGAAATAGTCTAGTTGTCTGAATTCATTTCATCTTTAGAAACATTTCAATTTTTAGTTTAAACTGACTTCATTGATTTAGACTATTTGAAGATTATTTAATACTATGTTGATACAGTGCTATAGTTACAAACACTGACCATTCATTCATTTTATTTCTGGAGTCTAGAAGCACATAATCCTGTACCAGATAATTTGGTATCACTGAGGCTTCTATCCTCTTGGCTTCTAGGCATCTTCATTTGATGAAAAGCACTGGGCATTATTATATATATATCCACTAAATGCCATCATTTCTGGTGTTGTTCAACAGATAGACCAGTGTTCACTGCTTTACCTGAGAATTATAAATGCACATAGAAAATAAAATTTGAATTCATACTTATAAATACCAATAAATATTTTCTCTCTGGAGTGATAATCCGAATTTATATATTATCCATTAATTTTTGTAAGTTTTGTTTCCAGAGAAAATTTACATGATTGAGAATGGAGGCCGTGTGATCACATTGAAATCTAACTAGTAAGTGATCTTTTTTTGGGAGGGGGTAGGCACAGGTCTTTAAGTCTGTAGCCATCAGTATCAAGCTAGCTCACCTAGTTGCATGTCAAGAACAGGAGAAAGACAGAAATTTCTTCTCTGAACCTGATGTCATGGTTTAGGCTTTCTATACCAAGACTAAGTCAAACTAACAAAAATGACAGATTAGATTGAATCTTAGGTGAGAATTTCTTTAAAAATCAATTGGGGAGAAGGAGGATTAAGATAATTCTAAGGGTCCTGTCAAAACCAACTGAAATCTAAATGGTGAAAAAATGTGAACCTCATATAAATTAAACTATCAACTCAACTCTTACCAGGAATTTTTTACTTTAGTAAAATTAATTCCTTTGGATTAATGATAGAAAATTATATTCAAAGATTTGTCCTTATACTCACTTACTATGGGATTGACTGTTCAAAGTCTAACTGGCCTACTAACTTTATAAACCATTGAATGCCAAGATGTGTTATAATACCTATGTGACCATATGATCATTTAGAATGCTACACCATAAACATGTACTCATTAACACCCAAAGCCTTCTTCTAGATATATATTTTACAAACCAGACATGAGGAACTGCAATTCTTTTAATTTTTTTCTGCTTTTTCCTTACCATGTGTGTCATTTTGTATCATTCAAAAAGTTGAATGTTTTTGTATTTTTCATATATTTGTAGGATTTAATTAAGAGTTCTGTTTAGTATACCTCTTCTTTATTGGTGCTACATGTGGTACATCCTTTATCTTATGACATCATTTTTTATATCAAAGGACTTTTTCCATTAGAAAGGTATTCAATTATACAATAAGAGTAATATTAGATTCAGTTAGATTTTGGTTGTAAGAAAATTCTTCGACATTAGAATAGCTACTCCAGCTTGTCTCTTGGGATCATTTGCTTGGAAAATTGATTTCCAGTCTTTTACTCTGAGGTAGTGCCTGTCTTTATCCCTCAGGTTGGTTTCCTGTATGCAGTAAAATGTTGGGTCCTCTTTATGTAGCCAGTCGTTAGTCTATGTCTTTTTACTGGGGAAAAGAGTCCATTGACATTAAGAGATATTAAGGAAAAGTAATTGTTGCTTCCTGTTATTTTTTTGTTAGAGTTGGGATTCTGTTCATGTGGCTATCTTCTTTTAGTTTGTTGAAAGATTACTTTATTGCTTTTTCTAGGGCGTAGTTTCCCTCATTTTCTGTAGATACTTTGATTTTTCTTAGAAGGGGGAACAAAATACCCATGAAGGAGTTATACAGACAAAGTCTAGAACAGAGACTGCAGGAATGACCATCCAGAGACTACCCTACCAGGGGATCCATCCCATATACAACCACCAAACCCAGACACTATTGCAGATGCCAACAAGAGCTTGCTGATAGAAGCCTGATAAAGCTGTCTCCTGAGAGGATCTGTCAGTGCCTGACAAATACAGAAATGGATGCTCACAGCAATCCATTGGATGGAGTACAGGGTCCCCAGTGAAGGAGCTAGAGAAAGGACACAAGATGCTGAAGGATTTTGCAGCCCCATGAGAGGAACAAAAATATGAACTAACCAGTAGCCCCCCAGAGCTTCCTGGAACTAAACAACCAATCAAAGAAAACACATGGTGGGACCCATGGCTCTAGCTAACAGAGGATAGCCTAGTTGGTCATCAATGGGAGGAGAGGCCCTTGGTTCTGTGAAGCTTGTATGCCCCAGTATAGGGGAATGCCAGGGCAAGTAAGCAGGAGTGGGTGGGTTGGAGAGCAGAGGGAGTGGGGAGAGGACAGGGGATTTTTGGAGGATAAAATAGAGAAGGGGATAACATTTGAAATATAAATAAAGAAAATCTCTAATAAAAAATAAAAAAAGAAAATTCATTACTATATCCATGTCATAAAAGTACTCATTTTTATTCTTTTTTTTTTCTGTTACACTTGTTATTCTAGTAGTTTTCAATTATGGTATGATTCATTTTGAGTTTATTATTATTTATTACATGACTGAAAATGTATATTTGTCTAAAAATTTGTATGCTATTATAATAGTGCTAATGTAAAATTGTTAGTCTTAGTTGGAATAAGTAACATGTCACACTTTGATCTTTGCTATAAAGTTGGAGCAATTGGTGGTTCTATTCTTCTTTAGGTTCCATCCCTACTCACACTTCAGCACAATGTACTGAATAAACTTTTAATTTGGGTTGGGAAACCATATATCAATCTGCTTTAAACAATATCAAAAACAGTGGGTATAATTTAAGATAAACATAATTTCTATTTTTCATTGTAAAAGTGTACTTGAAAAGAAAATTGTATATAACAAATATTTAATAATGAAAATTCAAATTAATGGACCTTCCTTATTGCATTATTTTGTTTATCACCACAGATTCCTTTACCTGTGGGGGGAAAATATCTCATCCTGTGATTTATTCTGACTTTGTTTCATGAAGTTGATGATCCTTCCTGCTAAAAACTCTCCCTTATTCCTTTTGAAAAACTTGAATTTTTCTAACCTACTAGAAAACAACGAGCACTTCTGAATATCACACTCTTTTACCTTAGACTCTTTGCTGTCTTTTTTCATTTACCATATATGAATCACATTATAATTGATTACAGTTGCTGGTAGTAACTAAAACTGTGCAGTAAAACTTTTTGGAACAAGAAAAAAAGAGTTTTTTTTTTTTTCCTTCTTTGTGCTTTCAGGGATGATCATTTAGTATTTATAATGAATTTGTGTTCACTCCCCTAAGGAATACAATTTCTCCCACCCTCATTTATATGCCTATTCTATTCAACCATCACAAACAAACAAACAAACAAACAAACAAAAAACAGTGTAATCACCAACTACACTCTAAATACTTGTCCTTATACTCACTAATAATTTGTAGTCTTCATCCCTCATCAAGGAAACTTCTCTTGAAAGGAGACAAAGACCATTACAGAAAACTACAACCAATCAAAGTGCAGAGTTGTAGTGCCCCACCAAATAGACATATCTACAAACACTCACATTAAACCTAGGTAATGTTGTAGGAGAGGGTATTACTGAGGAAGAGTACTGTGAGAGAAGACTGGAATAGGCGNGTAGTCTTCATCCCTCATCAAGGAAACTTCTCTTGAAAGGAGACAAAGACCATTACAGAAAACTACAACCAATCAAAGTGCAGAGTTGTAGTGCCCCACCAAATAGACATATCTACAAACACTCACATTAAACCTAGGTAATGTTGTAGGAGAGGGTATTACTGAGGAAGAGTACTGTGAGAGAAGACTGGAATAGGCGGGCATTTAGGAGGCAATATAGAAATTTAGTGCAGTGAAAATTTTCTGAAAACTAAGAGGTTGGCCCTAGTGAGGCCTCCTAGTAATGGAAAACATGGAGTCTGAAGCAACCATCTGTAACTATGCTAGGCTCAAAGTGTTGGGACTGTGACACCAACCCAGCCACAAAATCTATGACCTACAACCTGCCCTGTCTATAAGATGCATTGGGCAATGTCATTTCAGAATATATGGGATTTGTCAAACAATGACTGATCTAAACTGAGGCCCACTCCATTGGAGGAAGCCCATGTCCAACACTGCCTAGATACCCAGGTTCCATGCCAGAGTCCTGGCCGAGAAGGATTCTGAATTCAAAGAAGGATGTGTAGACTAGGCAAAAGAAGACACTGACTAAGAAGTGCTCTTCATATACTTTGGCACTGAAACAACACAGGACACCTATATTTATACATCTATTTTTTTCAACTTTTATTAGATATTTTCTTCATTTACATTTCAAGTGTTATCCAGAAATTTCCCTATACCCTCCCCCCTCCCGGCCCTGCTCCTCTACCCTTCGCTCCCACTTCTTGGCCCTGGCGTTCCCCTGTATTGGGGCATATAAAGTCTGCATGACCAAGGGGCCTTTCTTCCCACTGATGGCCAACTAGGTCATCCTCTTCTATATATGCAGCTAGAGACATGAGCTCAGGGGGTACTAGTTAGTTCATGGTTATTCTTCCACCTATAGGGTTGAAGACCCCTTCAGCTCCTTGGGTACTTTCTCTAGCTCCTTCTTCCTTGGGAACCCTGTGTTCCATCTAATATCTGACTGTGAGCTTCCACCTCCATGTTTGCCAGGCATTGGTATAGATTCCCCCAAGACAGCTATATCCTGGCCCTTTCAGCACTATCTTGCTGGCATATGCTATAGTGTCTATGTTTGGTGGCTGATTGTGGGATGGATCCCTGGCAGCCGCAGTCATTGGGTCCATCCTTTGGAATCAGCTTCACACATGATCTCTTTAACTCTTTCAATGTGTGCTTTGTTCTTAATTCTAGGAAGGGGTGACGTGTCCACNTGCTATGAACATAGTGGAACATGTGTCCTTGTTACCAGATGGAATATCTTCTGGATATATGCCCAGTAGAGGTATTGCAGGATCTTCCCGTAGTACTATGTCCAATTTTCTGAGGAACCGCCAGACTGATTTCCAGAGTGGTTGAACCAGCTTGCATTCCCACCAACAATGGAGGAGTGTTCCCCTTTCTCCACATCCATGCCAGCATCTGTTGTCACCTGAATTTTTGATCTTAGCCATTCTTACTGGTGTAAGGTGGACTCTCAGGGTTGTTTTGATCTGCATTTCCCTGATGATTAAGGATTTAGAACATTTTTTCAAGTGCTTCTCAGCCATTCGGTATTCCTCAGTTGAGAATTCTTTGTTTAACTCTGTGCCCCACTTTTTAATGGAGATATTTGATTTTCTGGTGTCCATCTTCTTGAGTTCTTTATATATATTGGATATCAGTCCCCTATCAGATTTAGGATTGGTAAAGATCCTTTCCCAATCTGTTGGTGGCCCTTTTGTCCTGTTGACAGTATCTTTTGTCTTACAGAAGCTTTGCAACTTTATGAGGTCCCATTTGTCAATTCTTGGTCTTACAGCACAAGCCTTTGCTGTTTTGTTCAGGAATTTTTCCCCAGTGCCCATATCATTGAGGTTTTTCCCCACTTTCTCCTCTATAAGTTTCAGTGTCTCTGGATTTATGTGGAGGTCCTTCAACCACTTAGACTTGACCTTAGTACAAGGAGATAAGAATGGATCAATTCCCAGTCTTCTACATGATAGCAGCCAGTTGTGCCAGCACCATTTGTTGAAAAGGCTGTCTTTTTTTTCCACTGGATAGTTTTAGCTCCCTTGTCAAAGATCAGGTGACCATAGGTGTGTGAATTCATTTCTGGGTCTTTAATCCTATTCCATTGATCTACCTGTCTGTTGCTGTACCAGTACCATGCAGTTTTTGCTACGATTGCTCTGTAGTACAGCTTGAGGTCAGGCATGGTGATTCCATCAGAGGTTCTTTTATTGTTGAGAAGAGTTTTCGCTAGTCTCGTTGTTTTCTTATTCCAGATGAACTTGCTAATTGTCTTTTCTAGATCCTTGAAGAATTGAGTTGGAATTTTGATGGGGATTGCATTGAATCTGTAGATAGCTTTTGGCACCATAGCCATTTTTACTATATCGATTCTGCCAATCCATGAGCATGGGAGATCCTTTCATTTTCTGAGATCTTCCTCTATTTCTTTCTTCAGAGACTTGAAGTTCTTGTCATACAAATCTTTCACTTCCTTCATAAGAGTCACACCAAGATATTTTATATTGTTAGTGACTATTGTGAAGGGTGATGTATCCCTGATCTCTTTCTCAGCCAGTTCATCCTTTGTATAGAGAAAGGCCATCGATTTGTTTGAGTTAATTCTATATCCAGCTACTGCACTAAAGCTGTTTATCAGGTTTAGGAGTTCTCTGGTGGAGTTTTGGGGGTCACTTATATATACTATCATATCATCTGCAAATAGTGATAGTTTGAGTTCTTCTTTTCCAATTTTTATCCCCTTGACCTTCTTTTGTTGTCGAATCGCTCTGGCTAGGACTTCAAGTAAGATATTGAATAGGTGGGAGAAAGTGGGCAGCATTGTCTGGTCCCTGATTTTAGTGGGATTGCTTCTAGCTTCTCTCCATTTAGTTTGATGTTGGCCACTGGTTTGCTGTAGATTGCTTTTATCATGTTATGTAAGGGCCTTGAATTCCTGATCTTTCCAAGACCTTTATCATGAATGGGTGTTGGATTTTGTCAAATGCTTTCTCAGCATCTAAGGAGATGATCATGTGGTTTTTATCTTTGAGTTTGTTTATATAGTGTATTATGTTGATGGATTTCCCTATATTAACCCATCCCTGCATTCCTGGGATGAATCCTACCTGGTCGTGATGGATGATCGTTTTGATGTGTTCTTGGATTCTGTTGGCGAGAATTTTGTTGAGTATTTTTGCGTCGATATTCATAAGGGAAATTGGTCTGAAGTTCTCTATCTTTGTTGTGTCTTTATGTGGTTTAGGTATCAGAGTAATTGTGGCTTCATAGAATGAATTGGGTAGTTTACCTTCAGATTCTATTTTGTTGAATACTTTGAGAAGAACTGGAACTAGGTCTTCTTTGAAGGTCTGATAGAACTCTGCACTAAACCCATCTGTTCCTGGGCTTTTTTTGGTTGGGAGACTATTAATGACTGCTTCTATTTCTTTAGGGAATATATGGCTGTTTAATCTGATCCTGGTTTAACTTTGGAACTTGGTATCTGTCTAGAAAGTTATCCATTTCATCCAGATTTTCCAGTTTTTTTGAATATAACCTTTTGTAGAAGGATCTGATGGTGTTTTGGATTTCCTCCTGATCTGTTGTTATGTCTCCCTTTTCATTTCTGATTTTGTTGATTTGGATGCTATTCCCGTGCCCTCTAGTGAGTCTGGCCAAGGGTTTGTCTATCTTGTTGACTTTTTCAAAGAACCAGCTCCTGGTTTGATTGATTCTTTGGATAGTTTTTTTTTGTTTCCACATGGGTGATTTCACCCCTGAGTTTGATTATTTCCTGCCGTCTACTCCTCTTATGTGACTTTGCTTCCATTTCTTCTAGAGCCTGCAGATGTGCTGCCAAGCTACTGGTGTAAGCTCTCTCCATTTTTTTTTTTTTTTTTTTTTTTTAGGTTCTCAGAGCTATGAATTTACCTCTCAGGAATGCTTTCATTGTTTCCCATAAATTTTGGTATGTTGTGGCTTCATTTTCATTAAACTCTAGAAAGTCTTTAATTTCTTTCTTTATTCCTTCCTTGACCAAGGTATCATTGAGTAGAGTGTTGTTCAGTTTCCAAGTGAATGATGGTGTTCTGCTACTTATGTTGTTATCTAAGAGCAGCCTAGCCTTAGTCCATCGTGATCTGATAGGCTGCATGGGACAATTTCAATATTTTTGAATCTGTTGAGGGCTGATTTGTGGCCAATTATGGGATCAATTTTGGAGAAGGTGCCATGAGGTGCTGAGAAAAAGGTATATTCTTTTGTTTTAGGATGAAATATTCTGTAGATATTTATTAAGTCCATTTGTTTCATAGCTTCCGTTAGTTCGACTGAGTCTCTGTTTAGTTACTGTTCCAGGATCTGTCCATTGATGAGAGTGGCGTGTTGAAGTCTCCCACTATTATTGTGTGAGGTGCAATGTGTGTTTTAAGCTTTACTAAAGTTTCTTTAATGAAAGTGGCTGCCCTATTTTTAACAGCTGAAAATGTAAATTCATTTTCTCATGCACAGTCTCCTTCAAGAACTTACTATGTTTAAAATTAATGTGTGTTTTACAATAGCATCCTTCCTGAACTTTTTCTCCTCCTCGGTCACCAAGATTTCCTGCTAATTCATGAAATATATGAAGAATGATGAAACATAGATTCAGCATGCAGTGAATATCTAACATAGCACAATGGCATATAAACAAATGATCATGGCAGCAATTCTACTTACAGTATAGAAAGATTGTAGATTATATAACCAGGAAGTTCTGACTTGATTATTGGCATCTAAAATCTTCCCATATCCTAATCAGGAGATCTAATTTTAATGCTGACATCTCTCAGCAAATTGGTAAGCTTAGCAAGTTCCTCATTCTTGCTTGGCTCACCTCTGAATGTTTCTACTAAGTCTGGGAACCAGTGATACAGTGAGATCTTTCTACCTTTTGATAATCACTAACTGTTGTTTGGAACAGGTTGGTGGGCAAATTGACATAACTAAGTACTCATTGGAAGAGAACATCTGGACATCAGCTGATAAACCCAACCAGGTACTTGTGTTGACTCAACCACATCACCATTACTAACATTACTAACAAACAAGATACTTGGAGACAAACAAGAATAAATCACAGTGCAAGCTTCTTTTTCTTTTATTGGACTCATAACAGTGGGAGTAGAGGTGTCTCTGACTCTTGCCCACCCATGGGACCTATTTCCTCCTGGAGAGTTCCCTCTTCCAGCCTTGATAAGAGGGTATATGAGTAGTCTTATTGCATCTTCTTTTGGAAGATGTTTGGATATTATCTCTGGAAGTCCTGTTTTTTTGTTGTTTTTGTTTTTGTTTTTGTTTTTGTTTTTTATCAGAAGGGAAAAGTAGAACAATTGATTTGAGTGGGTGGATAGGGCTGAGAATTGGGAAAAGTGGAAGGAATAGATGTTGTGGTAGGGGTGTATTGTTGAAAAGAGGAATAAATAAGCAAAATAAAATGAAAAAGAGAAAGATTATTGTGAAACAGTGTTTTCTAGTAATATTACAAGCTACTGCCATATAATTCTCATCAACATTACTGCCTAAATATGACCTGAACAAGAAAAATATTCAGAGAAAATCCCACAAGTCCTCATTTGCACAAAGTGCTCCCTAAAAAATGGTCTTTTGAAGCCAGAATCAGCAAAATAATTTCTGCACATACAAAACAATTTCTTTTTTATTTTTGGAAGAGTGGGGTGTCATTGAGAAAAATTTAGCTAATCAGAAATAATAAAAAACAAATCAAGTACGTCTCTCAATTGTCTAGAAACACTGTCATTTGTGTTTATTTGCAAAGAACTAAGAAGTATAACAATATGGAAAGTCAACTGAAACTCAGTCATAGCAGGACTTTCGCATGCTAGGTATACAAGTTATCTGATATGCAGATGATCTTTAGAAACAGATTGGCAGCCAAATGTAGGCTTATCTTAATGTAGGGTAGGGAAGCTAATCTAACTGCAAACTCCAACAATTTTTCTGAAATTAACTACAAAAAGTGGATATTAGGCAATTAAACTCAACTGAAAATTTAAGGGAAGCCTCAAGTATGTAAGTAGTTCTTATTTTCTTTCCAATCAGTCTGCTGAAAGTATGAAGTTTTAAATTAACTCTAATTGATAATTATTTTGTGAGGAAAACATTAATCAGCATATTAAATTTAAATGGTATAATATATGGAATTGGATTTTGTCAATATAAATATCATAATTAACTTAAATATACCTTTTTTTACATTCTTGAATATGGGTAATAGGTAAATAAGAGAATTTTTGTCATTACTTAATTATCCTTTCTAGTATTTTGTGCATATTTATATGCATTAAAAGCTACAAATCATTATGACTACTATGCAAAAGCAGGCTTCATTTCAGTGCTTGGATTTTTTATTTATGAACAATGTTTTAAAATAAACACTCTGAGCCAAGCAAACTTTTCACTCTTGGGCAAAACACAATAAAGAAATTCAATAATTTTGTCAATTACACCTTCCTACTTCTCAAGGCTGATTAATATGACTGCTGAAATAAAGAAAGACCTCTCTCTCTCAAGATGATGACTTAAACCAGAATATTTGATTGGTTTTTCTCTAAACTTCTCTCACAAATGACTAAATAGATGAAGTGGTTCTGCAAAGTATAATCAAGATGGGGTTGGCTGTAGAGAAATACCATCAAGTCTGTGTGATAATGAGTTCAGGAAAAAAGTTCACTTGGAAAGCAGTTTAAATAGAATCTACAAACAGCATGTCATGGCAGAGCACCAGGCTGTAGAAACTCTTTATAGTCAGGACAAGGTCAGGCAAGAGAATTTCATGAGCAGCTCCCAGGATATGGGAAGAGAGTGCATTTCATTTTAATTCCATCTGAGCCACCACTGTGTTCTCATCAGATCTCCTTATAGGCTCAGCTGCAGAACACTTGACTGCTGGGACAAAGTTCACACTAGAGCAGATGTTCCTGAGATTGAGGGAAGCTTTGCCCCAAAGCTAAGTCCCAGCTACCACACAAAATCCCCACAGCAGTGCCCGTTCCTTCTGTCTGGACATTCTTCACTGTTGGAGTTTCCCTAGATTGTTCTGTGGCCAATTACTAATGCTAGTACAAACACAGCACAGTCTTTCCCTTCCTTGTCAGGAACTATCAAAAAAAAAAAAAAAAATCTGGCATAAAAGCCACTCATGAAGATTAACACTTAAATATGGACTCTGTAAAGAAATAGAAAGGTTTGCAATTAAAATACAGTTAGAAATGTTAATAAATTCCAATGAAATTCTGATGGAGTTAGTTATTAATGAAAAAATAACTTTAAAGGGGAATAACAGAAAGGACTAATCGGTGAAGCACTGTCAGATTGGGGAGTTCACTGAAGAAAAGAATTCAAATCGCAAATGAAATCTAATGAGTGGGGTGGGGGTGTAGTTTATTGTTGACTTTATATACTCTCAGTGTACAAAACAAAAAACATTTTGAAGAAAAAAAATCATATTTGTCACCTGTAAGCAAAATTTTAAAAAGTCAAATGAAAAGTAAAGAAAATTTGGCTTCTCAGATCCCCACAGCCTGATAGGTGTTAAGGAAAGTTTTGGACGCCTAGAGCCAAGGCTTCTTCCATCAAGTAAGACTATGATGCTCGGTTTATGAGGTAATATATATTGGGCACCTTTTCCTATGCTGTGAACGAACTTCACTAACCCTGTTAGAATTTTAAACAGCAAATACAATGTTCATAAGAAATTACAGAAGTGGATGCCTCATATTCATCTATTGGATGGAACACAGCCCCCGCCCCAATGGAGGAGCTAGAGAGAGTACCCAAGGAGCTGAGGGGTCTGCAACCCTATAGGTGGAACAACAATATGAACTAACCAGAACCCCCAGAGCTCATGTCTCTAGCTGCATATGTAGCAGAAGATGGTCTAGTCGGCTATCAATGGGAAGAGAGGCCCCTTGTCTTGCAAACTATATATGCCCCAGTACAGGGGAATGCCAGGGCCAAGAAGTGGGAGTGGGTGGGTAAGGGAGCAGGGCAGGGAGAGGGTATAGGAGACTTTCGGGATAACATTTGAAATGTAAATGAAGAAAATATCTAATAAAAAAATTGAAAAAAAGAAAAAAGAAAATCCTCCCAACCAAGTCTACATTAGGTTAACAAGGTGATTTTGTAAAAATGCAATGGACAGGGGAGTGGGCTGCCAGATACAAATGCACAATTTCTATAGGAGTGTTAGAACTTTGTGCATCATCTTTTCCTCCTCAACCTCATTGACTTAATTACCATTAATAGTTGTTCAATCCCAAGCTTAGTGAAGCATCCTAGAAACTCATTAGCACCACATGGGAAAGTTTCATAGTGGTAAACATAAGAAGGTCTCTAGGAGTTACAGTGGTAAGAGGGGCAACACAGCTGAAATCTGCTTCTTAACAGATTGCATAAGCTTCTCTACCATTTGTCTGCTCGTGAGTTTTATTTTATACTGCATAAGTAATAGAGTAAGATATATTTTCTTTACTTTAGTTCTGTGTCCTACCAGATAGAACCCGAGGAGGGAGTTATGGGGCCTCTTTTGGTAAGGCACATATGTACAAACTTTAGCTTGCACTGCTCTTTGATTATATATGGTGGCAGTCATTTAGAGTCATCATCTTAGCCAATAAGGCCTTTGTCAAGTACTGGTTTAGTATCAGGACTGACTTAAGTCATCAGGCACACAACTAGTGTCTGCTGAGAAACTGAGATAAATTGTTTTGATCCCTATGCTACCCAGTATTGAAATACTGACAAGTTTCTTTCTTTCTTTCTTTCTTTCTTTCTTTCTTTCTTTCTTTCTTTCTTTCTTTCTTTCTTTCTTTCTTTCTTTCTTTCTATGGTTATCTTTGACTCAGGTCAATGTAATTACACTTAATCTAAAAAACATATAAAGAAACTCTCAAGCAAGGAAATAGAGTATCTTGAGCTTGAGTTTTGCGACAATGAATGATTAAGAAAAATATGTTCATGAATACTCTATGGGAAAGGGTAGGCTTGGGCAGATGGACTGGGAGTTGGAACAATTAGGGAAGGAAATGGGGAATCATCATGATGCAAGTAACTGCTGAAATTAATGTGCATATCAAGTTACAAGTCTACATTAACATAATCCTCAGGAGCAAAGAAGCTAAAAAGCCCATTCATTAACTAGCTAAGTTAAAATTCAACAGGCAGTGCTGATATCAGATGAGTATGTACATTTTTATTGCAATTCCAATACAGAAGCAAACCAACTTCTTCTTTTAGGCTTAATACACACATTTTGCCAACTTGTAAATGAGCTTTGAGTAGACTGACACAAGATTAGAGGCTTCTTGGTGCTTCCCTACACCTGCACCAGCCCCAGCACAGGGAGGACTGAGACATGCATCACCCTGCCTTAGTCTCAGTGTAGATGTTATCCACACACTTCTGCTACATGCTTCTGTCATCGTTTCTAGTCTTATGGTAACTAACATGCAAGCTGCTCCCTCGAAATTGTCTGCTTGAAGAGTACAATGTTTCCCTTAAAGTCTTTCCTTTTGTTTTTTTTTTTTTTTCTAGACCCATATTTTGATTTTGCTGCTGTGTCCTACTCTTTTACGTGTTTCTTGTAATGAAATGTGTAAAACATTCACAAAGATTTACTTTTAAGTAGTATTCTCTTTTCCTACAAGTCCATGTTTGACTTTTCTAAGCAGCTCAGGACTATTCGCAGCTCACTTTCTGACCAAGATGTCTCCCACTGGCATTTTGTAAAAGGCTTTCTATTTCCAATCCATAACAGGTAAGGCTGTCTCAGGGGAAATTTCTGGCCTGTACTTTTCTTTAGCACATATTTCCACTAGCCTGTTGCTGAATGCTTCTTTGCTGCTTTGGAATGATTTATTTTTCTCTATGATCTTCTATTTCAAGTATCCCTTTACTTCTGTACTGGAGCATACAGGTGAGCATCTGGCTTTTCTTTATCCTTCTGGCCCAACCTGCACTACAAAAAGCAAAATAGGTGCACAGCAAACATACTGGAATTAATCAAGGCACCTATCTTTTACAGTAAACACTATATGGAGGAATCTTGTACATCACATTAGTCTCATTCTCAGTGTGTTTAGCAATCTCTGGAGGCAAACTACCTCCATTATTTTTTCCCATGGAAACATGAAACATCACATGAACAGATATTCCTGTGGATATTTAAAAACTTATATTACATTTTTACATATTGCCAAAAACTACTCTCACCCATTTTAAATATTTGTATTGTACTGTACTGTACTCTATTGTGTTGATTTATTGTATTATGTTCTACTCTATTCTATTCTATTCCATTTCTAATCGCTCTCATAGAAGTAACAAGTATAAAGTATTTGAAGACTCTTTCCAAGATGGTTATGTATATATTTTAGGAGGCACTCATCAGAGTTTTCACTTGATGAAAAGTACCTTATCTTGAATTCAAATAAGGATTACTTTGCCCACTAGAAAATTATATTTTTTATTAAGTGTTAGAATGCTTTACAATTTCCAGATTGAAGTATGTTGCCAGTGTAGATGAGACACTTTTGCTACAAGATAATTATATATGTCCTAAATTTAAGAATACATTGATTTGGTAATATTCTGAGACACAAAAAATTTAGGACAAAAGACAATAGTGAATATATACTTCAAAGGTAAATTGCAATCTTGTTTCACAAATGGTAAAGTATAGAAAGCAGTATTAACAAAAAGGTAAATAGCATCATTGTCTCAGTCAGGGCTTCTATTCCTGCACAAACATCATGACCAAGAAGCAGGTGGGGAGGAAAGGTTTTATTCAGCTTACATTTCCACACTGCTATTCATCACCAAGGAAATCAGGACTTGAACTCAAACAGGTCAGGAAGCAGGAGCTGATGCAGAGGCCATGGAGGGACCTTACTGGCTTGCTTCTCAGGTTTGCTCAGCCTGCTTTCTTATACAACCAAGACTACCAGCCTAGAGATGGCACCACCCATAAGGGGACCTCCCTCCTTGATCACTAAATGAGAAAATGCCTTAGAGCTGAATCTCATGGAGGCATTTCCCCAACTGAAGCTCCTTTCTCTGTGATAACTCCAGCCTGTGTCAAGTTGACACAAAACTAGCCAGTAAAATTGACCCCTTGTCTACTTGATACACAAACACATCACTAGTAAGCCTCAACCCTTTGTTTCTTAGTCCCAAGATCTAAACAACTTTAAAAGTTTCACAGTCGTTACATATTAAAAGTTCAATCCTTTTAAAATATCCAATATCTTTTAAAATCCAAAGTCTTTTTACAATTAAAAATCTCTTAACTGTGGACTCTACTAAAACATCTTCTTCCTTCAAGAGGGAAAAATATCAGGGCACAGTCACAATCAAAAGCAAAAATCATTCTCCAACCATCCAATGTCTGAGATCCAACTCACAACTTTCTGTGCTCCTCCAAGGGCTTCGGTCACTTCTCCGGCTCTGCCCTTTGTAGCACACACCTTGTCTTCTAGGGTCCAGCTGCCTGTACTCCACTGCTGCTGCTGTTCTTGGTGGTCATCTCATGGTACTGGCATCTCCAAAACACTGCTGTCTGCCACTGTAACTTGGCTTCAACAATAGCCTCTCATAGGCTCTCTTCATGGTGCCAAGCCTCAACTCCTTTACATGACCCCTTCAGTCCTGGGCCATCAATTGCAACTGAGGCTGCACCTTCACCAATGCTATTCCATGGCCTCTCACAGTGCTGAGCCTCAGCTGCTCTGTGTGACCTTTTCATGCCTTCAAAACCAGTACCACCTGGGTAACTCTTACACATTACTAAGTCCAGTCACAGCACAAGGTACAACCTTGGCTATCTCTGGAACACAGAATCTGTGCTCTCAGAAAACACTTCCCAGATGTCACCTCAATGATGCTGGTCTCTTCTTAATCACTGCCAATTTCTTAGCTCTAGCTAACCAGCATCAATGGTCACAGTAATGCAAAGGTTTTGCTTTAGTAGTTATGGTATCTTGTTAATCACAGTTGATTCTCCAGCCCCAGATAAGCAGAACCACAGAATCTTCACAATCAAAATAGAGTCTTTAATCTTCCCTCTGAAATTTCACAGTCCAGGCCTCCATCTTCTACACTGTTCTCAACATTATCTTCCAAGCTCCTACTCAAAATCCCACAGAGCTGTGAACACCAAATGGATCTTCTAGACCAAAGTTCCAAAGTCCTTCCACAGTCATCCCCAAAACATGGTCAGGTTGTCACAGGAATACCCCATTATGCTGGCACCAATTTGTCTTAGTCAGGGTTTCTATTCCTGCACAAATCATGATCAAGAAGCAGTTGGGGAGGAAACGGTTTATTCACTTACACTTCCATACTGCTGTTCATCACCAAGGAAGTCAGGACTGCAACTCAAGCAGGTCAGGAAGCAGGAGCTGATGCAGAGGCCATGGAGGGATATTCCTTACTGGCTTGCTTCTCAGGCTTGCTCAGCCTGCTGTCTTATAGAACCAAGACTACCAGCCTAGAGATGGCACCACCCATAAGGGGACCTCCCCCCTTGATCACTAATTGAGAAAATGCCTTAGAGCTGAATCTCATGGAGGCATTTCCCCAACTGAAGCTCCATTCTCTGTGATAACTCCAGCCTATGTCAAGTTGACACAAAACTAGCCAGTACAATAGCCTAGGTAACTTTCATCAAAGTAAAATAGTAAATGTCAAATTAGTAACAATTTCTAGCACATAGAATCTGAACACTTGCTAGGTGAACTCTGCACTAGTTCTTTCTACCCTTGGATCTTATTTTTATTTAGTCTGTTTCTTTTGTTATTAAATATTTTCTTTATTTGCATTTCAAATGTTATCCATTTTCCTGGTTTCCAGTCTGAAAACCCCCTATCTCATTCCTGATACCCCCTGCTTACCAACCCATTTAACTTCTGCTTACCTGTCTTGGCATTCCCCTACACTGGGGTATCAAGCCTTCTCAAGACCAAGGGCCTCTCCTCTCATGGATGCCTAACAAGGCCATCCTCTGCTACATATGCAGCTGGAATCATGTGTCCCTCCATGTGTACTCTTTGGTTGGTGGTTTAGTCTCTGGGAGCTCTGGGTGTACTAGTTGGTTCATATTGTTTTTCTTCCTATGGTACTGCAAGCTCCTTCAGATCCTTGGATACTTTCTCTAGCTCCTCTATTGTGGACCTTGTGCTCAG